>JAJEJO010005376.1:124985-225333 GCA_020662805.1 Glaucomys volans | reverse complement strand
GCTGGGGATGTGGCTCAGTGGTGGAGTGCCTCTGGGTTCAACCCCCGAAAAAAAAAAAAAAAAAAAAAAAAAAAAGGCCCTGCCCTCGCAATCAAGCAAAGACCTAAGGACAGTGACCCACCCTGTCACTCCCAAAGTTCTACCTGGCAGCAGAAACCTAATGAGTAGACAACTTTCCAGTACAGCAGCCAAACTTTTCACAAGAACAACTGACTCCCCCCAGCTAAGGTCTGAGCCAAATGCCTATCTACAGGCATCCTTCAGAAAGGGTCCGGCTACGGGGACCAGCCCTTCAGGAGCCTCAGCCCGAAGGGCTTCACTCACCCTCGCCCTGCCATGCCATGCCAACAGCATCAGCATAAAATGGGAGAGGACAGGATTTAATGGCTGAAAGGAGCAAAAAGACATGAAAGGTCAGCTCACGCAGGGAGGCGGGCCTGGTCAGGGCCTGGGCTCTGGAGCGAGCCAGCCTGCCCTGAGCGCCGGCCGCAGTGTCTGGACAAGAATGTGATCACGCAGGGCGGAGACCTGGAAGGCAGGACTGAGAGATTCTTTCCTAGGCTCTTACCCTGACGCAGCCTTTAGGATTTCGAAGCATGGAGTCTCCATGAAAGATGGAGCAAGAAAGGCAGGATGCCTTGAGTTGCTTTAGAGAAAAGTGTAACAACTCCTTAAGGGGAGAACACTGTTTCACTCACAGCTTTGTGGGATAAGATTCCTGGAGGATGGCTCTTACAATAAGGAGGCAGGTCTCACCCATTAACTGGGGAAACCGGTCCAAGTGTGCTAAGGAACATCCTAGCACATCTTCAGTGGAACTTAGGGCCTAAATCTCATTTCAGGGCTCCTAGTGCCACGATCTCCTGAGCCTTCTCAAGGCAGAAATGACCCATTAAAAGCTGCCTTTGGGAGAAGTGTTCAGAGTCCATCTGTCCCTTGCCTCCAAGAGGCTGCCCCAAAGTCAGAAAGCCACAAAGGATCCTTCTTGTTTCTCCTACACAAAACCACTGGTCCCAGGGGAGGCAGAGCAGAGACACCCCACACCAGCAGATGGAATGCCAAAAGCCTTACTGGGTTTTTCTAGGACACTTAAGAAACACCTCAGCCTGGCATGGTGGGTCAGGTCTGTAATCCCAGCAACTCTGGAGGATAAGGCAGGAGGATTGCAAGTTTGAGGCCAGCCTCAGAACTTAGCAAGACTCTTAGTAACTTAGTGAGATCCTGTGTCAAAATAAAAGGACTGGGATGTAGCTCGGTGGTAAAGTACCCCAGAGCAGCCCATGGGGTTACAGACACATACACACGGGATAAAAAGGAAAAGAGAAAAAAAGATCTCAGAGTCGGGAGAGATTGATTTGAATGAATTGGATGCTTCCAGTCTGGGGAAGAAGGTGGAGAGCAAGAGAGGGCAGCGAAGGCTCATCTTTCTAACCCGAACCCTGGCATTGCTTGAAGTTGAGCAGAGATCTGCAGGAGGGTTTGGGAGTTAAACTGATAACCTGGAAGATTCTGGGGGCGACAAAGCCGGAGGAGTCAGTGATGCCCACTCCCAGACCTCCGGATGGGGTTGGATGGGTTTTTCCTTGGGACGCAGTTGGGCCCCTGTCCCTGGGAGTGGTCGTCCAGGGTCTGGCCGGGGCCTTGAGACAAAGGATAGCGAGGGCGACGGCCGCGAGAGCCCCGATCGCCCCTCGAGCCCCCGGGGTGAGGGAAGGGTACCTGTTGAGGAAGGCGTTGCCGAAGGCGTTGAGCTTGCGGAAAGGGCGCCGCGGGTCAACGACGAGCGCGTTGCCCGGCACCACGCCCTCGGTGGGGCCGTGCATGACCGCGATGAAGGAGTCGGTGGTGGGCTCGGGCCCGATGCGCATCCCCGGGAAGTCCTGCTCGATCAGGTGCCGGATGAAGGTGGTCTTGCCCGTGCTGTACTGGCCCACGAGGAGCACCATGGGCTTGTTGTCGAAGTCAGCATCCTCCAGCGCGGGTGAGTGGAACTCGTGGAAGCGGTAGTGCTCTTCCAGGGGCAGCAGCTTCTGTGCGTACAGCTGCCGCAGCCCCTCCGCAACCGTCTGGAAGAGCTCCGGCTCCTTCTTGCGGCGGGCATCCTTGCTGACCCAGCTGAACATGCTGCGGGAAACGGGGCTGGCTGCTGCGGGGTAGACGGGCAGCTGAGAGCGGGGCGAGGGCGCACCGCCGAGGAGGGGCCGGCCGGCCGGCGGAGAGAGGCGGGCGGCGGCCGGGGGTCAGGGGGCGGGGGCGGCCCGCACTGCGCAGGCGCAGAGCACGGCTCGCTGAGGCGCCCTCTGCCGAGTGGAGCGCGCGCCCCGCCGAGCGTCCTTTATAGGGTCGAGCGCGGCGCTCCGGCGCGCGCCCCCGCCCGAGGGCCCGCGGGAGAGGGAGCGGCAGAGGGAGGAACCCCTCCCGGCCCCGCCCCCAGCTGCGTGCCACGTCCTCCCCTCCCCCGCCTTCCATTGGCTGATTTCAAATATCGCGAGTCCTTGGCCAGGGTGCCTTGGCAACCGCACCTGTTTCGTCCCGCCCTTCGCGGCGCGGTTTACGGAAGTGCTGTGGTTCCGAGAGCCCGAGTCCGCCGATGACCCACCCACACCCCGCCGGAGGGTTGCAGACACCCCAGTTCTCCGACTGCGCGCCCCACCCACACTGCCTCCCGCGAACCGTCCTCCCACCGGCTCAGTATCCCCAGAAGCTCGGAGGACCCCAGGATCGCTGGCGCCTCCCCATCTCGTCCGCTTCCCTGACACTCCCCCGTTCCCCACATCTGCTCTGGGAAGGGAGAGATGGTAGAAGAGGCAGAGGGAGCAGAGAATCCAGGGGCAGGGGTGATCAGGAAGGGAGAAGGGGTCCTATGGGGAAAGTTCGACCGACCGTAAAAGGCCTGGCCTCCCTCAAGCCGGCGGGGCTGGGATTGGGAGGTGGGCGCAGCAGTGGAGGACATAAATGACGTGACCTGTGGGGAGAAGACAAGACCTCCCCAAAGAGGCTACAACTGGCAGGGCGGAAGGGGTGAAGAGGAAGTCGAGGTCCTCTGGCCACTTGGGTTTTGAGGAAGCGAAATCGGAAATTCCCTATGTGGGGCAACAATGAAATCTTGTGGGATCTTAGGGGGAATTTAAAAAACCCAATACTTCCGCTTTCCTCTTAGGGACACCACCAGTAACCCCGACCTGTGCCCCATCCCTCTTACCGGTTTCTGGCTGTTCCATTTGGTTCATGCCCCCGCCATCATCCCTGGCCACAGCTGGACCCCCTTGACTGTCCAGGCTGGTAAGAAGCTTCAGTGGGTGATGTCAGAGCTTTGGGGACTGTGATTGTTATGTAACCAATATCAGGACACCTGAGTGTGAGAGGGGAAGCTGGGAGCTGTTAAGAGAAGTCTGCAATAAGCTAGGAGAGCTGGTGGTGGCACCTGCCTGTAGTTAGTTAAGCGACTGGAGGGCTGAGGTGGAAGAATCACTTGGACTCACAAGATGAAGACCAACCTGGGCAACGTAACAAAAAAATAAAGTTTGTGAGGCTGGAGGTGTTACTCAGCAGTAGAGTGCTTGCCTAGCGTGCAGAAGGCCCTGGGTTTGAAGCCCAGCACCGTAAAAACAATAATAAATAAGCCAGGTGTGGTGGTGGAACAGCTGTAATTACAGCAATTTGGGAGCCTGAGGTAGGAGGATGGTAAACTGGAGAGCAGCCTGGTCACTACAAAGACCCTGCCTCAAAAAGGGTGGCGGAGGGGGGCACTTACCTATAATCTCAGCAGCTTGGAAGGCTGAAGCAGAAGGATGGCAAATTCAGGGCCAGCCTCAGAAACTTAGCCAGGCCCTGTCTAAATTTAAGAAAAGTTGGGGGGGGGGGCAAGGGGCGGGGTTTGCTGGGAATGTGGCTCAAGTGATTTGCCTCTGATTTCAATCCCCAGTACAAAAAAAAGTAATTTAACTCTTAGAATGCTTGCCTAGCATGTGTGAGATACTGGTTTCAACCCCCAGTACCATAAAACATATTAATAGTAATAATAAAATATTTTTTTTTGTACTGGGGATTGAACCCAGGGGTACTCATCCACTGAGCCACATCCCCAGCCCTATTTTGTATTTTATTTAGAGACAGGATCTCACTGAGTTGCTTAGGGCCTCGCTAAGTTGCTGAGGCTGGCTTTGAACTCGCGATCCTCCAGCTTCAGCCTCCCAAGTGATGGGATTTCAGGCGTGCGCCACCGCGCCCAGCAATAAAATAAATTTTAAAAAAATAAAATGAGGGTTGGGTTTATGGCTCAGTGGTAGAGCACTTGCCTGGCATGTGTGAGGCCCTGAGTTTCATCCTCAGCACCACATATAAATAGATAAATATCTATTGACAACTAAAATTTTTTCAAAAATAATAAAAATAAAATAAAATGAGCCAGTCTGGGTAAGATGGTGCACGCTGTGATCCCAGCAACTAGGAAGGCAAAGGCAGCAGGATCATGAGTTCAAAGCCAACCTCAGCAACTTAGCATACCCTATTTCAAAAAAGAAAAAGTGTGGGAATGTGCCTCAGTGGTTGATCCTCAGTACCAAAAACTGAAATAGAGCTGGTCACAATGGTGCACGCCTGTAATTCCAGCAACTGAGGAGGCTGAAGCAGGAGGATCACAAGTTCAAAGTCAGCTTCAGCAACTTAGCAAGGCCTTAAGTAACTCAGCAAGACCCTGTCTCTAATTAAAATACAAAATAGGGCTGGGGATGTGGCTCAGTATGGAGTGCCCCTGAGTTCAATCCCCAGTACCCAAAAAATAGAAGATAAAATAAGCCAGGCACAGTGGCGCACATCTATAATCCCAGTGATGCTAGAGGTGAAGCAGGAGGATCATAAGTTTGAGGCCAACCTGGGCAACTGACTGAGACCCTGTGTCAAAAAAAAAAAAAGTTGAAGGGTTGGGGATGTAGCTCGGTGGCAAAGCACCCCTGGGTTCAATCCCCTTTATAAGTAAGTAGCAGATAAATAACCTGAGAACTTGAAAGACCCCAACTTTCTGGCTTCTGAAAGACATGGAAGCCTGGGGAACTGGGCTTCTTATTAAGGAAGAAAGCAGACTGGCAGGCGAAAAGGCCCGGCAGGAAGTCAAATCTGCAAACAAGTAATATATGTGTTGGGGGATCTCAGGTGGGATCCAACGAGGACAAGATGGGAGATTTGGTTACCCAATCTTGTAGGACTGGCCTTTGCCCCTTCTGGGGGAGTAACATTATTGCCTTCCCCTCTAACTCCTACCCATGACAGCGATGTTATCCAGTCGTGCCCGTGGTCTCAGGCCCTGTCTTACTGCCTTCATTTGGAATTCCATTAGCAATCTTTCCATCAATCACAGTAAGACAGAGAAGCTGGAAGACTTGTTTGCAAGGAAGGGAGGAGTTCTCAAGAGGTGCTGATGCTCCTGGGTGCAGGGGTTGTTGTCAGAGGCTATGCCAGCTGGTGAGCAGTAGCCTCCAGCAGGCCCAGTGCAGACTTCCTGGGTCAGCCTTAGAAACCAAAGGATTTGCCTCCTACACAGCAGTGATGAGGGGTCCACCCCGGAGATGTAATTTCTGGGCTGGTCTAGGGAAGGGCCCGAGGCAGAGGATCCTAAATGACATGGTTGTTCATTGGTATGAATAACTATGGGAGCTCAGTCCCTAGCTCACTCACACTGACCCGCCATGGGTTTCCCATCTCCCCAGGGCCCTGTGTACTGGGAAAACCCAGCCCCAGAAAATTGAGAACAAAATGTTCCTGGGTTATTTATAAATGAAACCCGGACCCTGTTGTTCCTCCTGTCCACTCAACTTTCTCCAAGGAGCTCAAAGGACTGGAAGAAGGGATCTCCCTTCCTCTGTTTTGAGGCTCAAGGGACCAGGAATCAGTTCCCCCAACTCTGAGTTAGTGCCCGGTCCTCGGCAGCTTCCTTATCTTATAATCTCCCAGCTGGTGAAAAGATCCTGATTTTCTTTCTTTTTGTGTTTTCTGAGTAGGGCATTTTCTGTTCAGTGGGAAAGTTTTGTCAAATTTGAATGAGCCATTTTACTTTTGGTTTCTCTATTTCACTTTCTGCTTATCTGCCGGGGACCAGGGCAGACTGCAGAGGGTTCAAATATCTCCTTGTATCTCAGAAACCATGCCCATCCCCCACGTTCAGTGATTTCATCTTTGATTCACAAGCACACACCTACAACCTGGAACTGCTGAGTCTCCCGGAGGCTGCCCCAGACCAGGCTGCCTTGCCCTCCCTCAAAACAGTCTGCTCCATCCACTTGCAGCCTGATCTAGGGAAATGTCTACACGTCCCTAAAGACAACTTAAAAAGAAAAAAAAAAGGGGGGGGGAGGTATTTTTTCACCAAATATGGCAAGAAGAATCAGGCTGGCAAAAGCCAAAAACTCATAGGTTTCTCCTTCAAATGAGAAGGGTTCATTCTTCTGACTGAGAAAGTTTGCATATAAGCACAGAATTTTTTTTTTTTTTGCTCTTGCAATGATGAAGAGACTTGGCCTGGGCTGGGCATGCAGCTCAGTTGGTAGAGTGCCTGCCTTGCAAGCACAAGGCCTTGGGTTCAATCCCCAGCACCACAAAAAAAAAAAAGAGAGAGAGAGACTTGGCATGCAGATCAATTTTGCCAAACCAGGGTTAAGAACTGGGGTGGTCTGTCCTTTCGCATGGCAGGATCATCAGTGCTGGCCACAAAAACATCCTTCATATGCAATGAGGCCCTTTTCTTGCAGCAGCTGCGTGGCCTTGGCCTGGGCTCTCAGGAGACTTGCTGGGCTCCAAAGGCCCCTGCAGACATCCGGCAGTCCACACATGGCTGGGCTCAGAGATGACAGTGGGGATCTCATCTGCTTTCAAATCCCAGTGAGAAGCAGCCTGAGGCCCTGGGGTATCAGTGACTTGCTTGCAGCATCTGTATTCCAGGCTGAGAGATGCTGGGCTTTTGGAATCTGTCTCCTTCCACACTCTGACCATTTGAAGCTGTCAGATCTGACAGGTGGAAGAGCAGCCAGGGTTTCAGAGCCTCTTCCCCAGGTGCAGGCTGGAGTGAACTCTGCCCTGAGGCTACCAGCTCCTGTGGCCCCTTTGCTCCTCCGGACTCTTGGTGACAGGTGTGCATGCCTGTATGACCACAGAGGGTTTCACAGAACCGAGACCTAGACACCGCTGTGCACTTTTGGTAAAACACAACAGTTCAGCTGCTCAGCTGGAGAGGTCACCTGCTGCTAGGCTCCGAAACAGGCATCTCAACCTCTGGGACCTGTGGCCCTACTTTGCCAGGACTGCTGAGGCAGCAGCTGCAGCCGGGAACAGGCACAGCATTTACCCAGACTCGCTGGAAAGCCCCAGGGTGTCCTGGCCCCATTTCGGCTCCAGCCTTTGCTGTGGCCAAATGGCCTCTGGGGTCTCCTCGGGAAGTGGTTGACTGTGGGTCACATGAGTATTCTGCTTTCTACAGTGATACCATCAGGGGGTCCTTGGCAGGGTCCTGGGGTCTCCCTCACCCTACAGTGATGAAATGGTGGGTGTAACCCTGACAGCCCCAACTTCAGTGGCCTGAGAGCACAAATGAGGTGGACAGATGTTCCTGCCTGAGTGACAGTGGTCAGAGCTCATCTGATGTGACGGTGGCTGCTGCCCTGTTCCGTCCCCTCGAGGCACTTTGGGGGCAGCTTGGAGTGTGTCTTGTGGGGTACAAGCGCGAGTCTTCCTCTGGCCTGCTCTAGCTGCACCTCTCTCACTGTCTCCTTCCTGGTTCCTCCATGGCTGGGGCCTCTGTGGCCCTTATCATGGGCCTCACACACTGGGAGATAGAGAGTCCCTAACCATGTGTCACCCAGCATCAGAGCCCAGCCCGTGTTCCGTGAGCCTCACTCCCCTGGCTTCTGGTTCAGCCACTCTTACGCCTCAGTCGGGGCCAGACAGCATAACCAAGCCCGTCCTCTCCTCCACCTCCCCAAATCAAGGACTGGGCAAGTCTCTTGGGTGGCCCATAGTGGTCCTTGCAGTTACCCTAGACCACCTTCTCTGCTGATGGCCAGTCTCTCACTGCCTTTCCATCTAGCTAGAACTTTCCTCTGACCTGTATCTACTTCATCCTGTCCTCAAGTACAGGCAATGGTGATGTCATCTGAAGGGGACCAGAAGCCAGAGTCCTTCGCCAAGGCCGATTGGTGACCCAAGCTCCATGCTTGTTCCCAGAAGGACATGTCAGGGCATCCCCGGGGACAGGAACAAAGTGGGACCCTTCTCAGAGTTGGAGTCAGGCCTCCATCTCCTGCTTATTCACTTTGGCCTCCTGCCCTTCGTTACCACAACCACTCCCAGAAACACCTGTCTTGTCCTTTAATCATGGTGGCAGGCAGAATTGCAGTGTGTCCCAGCCTCGGGTACACACCCCATAGTGCCCTAGGACTGTGAACACGATGGGTTTCCTCCCGTGATCTGTTGCCTTAGGCGGCGGCTGCCGTTCTGTAGGGAGATTGTCCCTGTGGCTGCCCTGCTCCCACGAGCTCCTTAAAAGCAGTTTTCGCGCTGGGGATGTAGCTCAGTTGGTAGAGTGCTTGCCTTGCATGCACAAGGCCCTGGGTTCAATCCCCAGCACCACAGAAAAAAAAGTTTTCTCTGGCTGGACAGTTGCAGAAAAGGTCAGAGATTCAAAACAACAGACAGGGTAAGCATGTCACTGTTGGCTTGAAGACAGAGGTCACATGGCAAGGGACATGGAGCCTCCAGGAGCTGAGTGAGGTCCCCAGCAGCCAGCCAGCAAGGAAACAGGCATCTCAGCCCCCCAGCTCAAGAAAGTAGGTTCTGCCAACAACTTGAGTGAGCCCGGAAGCAGACTGTCCCAAGCTTCTTGGCTGAGACCCCAGCCCGCTGGCAGCTCCGTGTCTGCGGAGAACCGTGTGCTTGGACTTCTGACCTATAGACCGAGAGAGCAGAACTTTTATTCTTATTTTTTGGCCGTGCTGGGGATGAAACTCAGGGCCTTGCAAACCTAGGCAAGTGCCCCGCCACTGAGCCATACCCCCCACCCACAAATGGGGCTTTTAAGTCATGGTTTGCAGCAATCTGCTGTGTGGCAACAGGTAATGACTGTCGTGTGCCGGGCGCGGTGGAGCACGACTGTGATCCACACCACTCAGGAGGCAGAGGCGGGAGGAGAGCAAGTTCAAGGCCACCTGGACACTTTTCCAAGACCCTGTCTCAAAATAAAAAGGGCAGAGAATGTAGCTTAGAGATAGAGCCCCCCTGGGGTCCATTCCAAGTACCAAAAGGAAAAAAAAAAAAAAAAAAGACTACAGCCACAAAAGATGTCTTCTTCGTGGTGGCGCACGCCTGTAATCCAAGCGACTTGGGAGGCTGAGTCAGGAGGATCGCGAGTTCAAACCCAGCCTCAGCAACTTAGCGAGGCCCTAAGCAACTCAGTGAGACCCTGTCTCTAATAAAATACAAAATAGGGCTGGGGATGTGGCTCAGTGACTGAGTGTCCCTGAGTTCAATCCCTGGTTCCAAAAAAAAAAAAAAAAAAAAGATGTCTTCTTGTCAACCCACATATTACTGGAAAGACGACTCCTGGCAGCCATTAATTAGACCTGGGACTGGAGAAGAATGTGGATGGAACCTATAGTGACCGTGGCAATAACCAGGGGACGATTTCAACAGTGACTACAATGTGACCTGACTTGATATGCGTAGGTATGCAGGAGTGCACACACACATGCACGCACACAAACACGTAGTGGCTCTCAGTGGGGAGTGATTTTGCAGCCCTGAGGACATTTGGCAATATCTGGAGACATTCTTGGTAGTCACAAGTTGGGAGATGGCTACTGGCATCCAATAGATAGAGGCCAGAGATGCTGCTCACCCTGAAGCGCACACACAGCCACCCCACAAGTGAGTGATCCACCCCAAAGTCAACAGGGCAGAATTGGAACCATCTTCAAACACACACACACACACACACAAACACTCACACTCACTCACTCTGCAGGCACTTCTTTTTTTTTTTTTTTTTTTTGTATATGGACTCAGTGCCTTTAGTGCTGAGAATCGAACCCAGGGCCTCACATTTCTGCAGGCACTTCTGAGAAGCGACACAGCATAAAGGCCAAGTGCAGGACCCTGGAGCAGACTGTCAAGGTTCAAGCTGGACTGACAGTGTGTTGCTTAGCAAGTTGTTCAAAGTCTCTGAGGCCAGCTGTAAAGTCACCTTCCGCAGAGGCGTAGCGAGTTGGTGTGCACCAAGCAACAAAGCCGCCTCCTGAGTGGTCACACAAGTACCTCATGGCTGTTCCCGCAGTGGAGGGCTCTGGCAATTTTTATTCATTTTTCCATATTGTCCAAATGTTATATAATGGGCATATTTTATTTTTTAATGGAGGGAGGAGTGGAAAATAAGATGAGGAACATTCTACAAAACAACTGACCTGTACTCTTCAAAAACACGAAGGTGGCTGGCCAAAGTGGCACACACCTGTAATCCCAGCGAAAGGGGAGGCTAAAGTGGGAGGATCACAAGTTCAAGGCCAGCCTCAGCAACTTGGAGAGACCCCTGTTTCAAAATTAAAAGTAAAAAGGGTTGGGGGTGCAGCTCAGTGGCAGAGTGCTCCTGGGTTCAATCCCCAGCACAGCGTGGAGAAAAAAGTGGGGCTGGGGGTGCAGCTCAGTGGTAGAGGGCTTGCCTGGCTTGCTTAAGGCCCTGGGTTCAGTCACCGGCACTGAAAAAGAAAAAAAACCGTAAAAATATGAAACTGTTGAAAAACAATAAAGGCTGAGGACGGTTCTAGATTTAAAAGACAGAAGAGCTAGGCACAGGGGCACATGCCTGCGATCCCAGCGACTCGAGGGGATCAAAAGTTCAAAACCAGCCTCAGCAATTTGGTGAGGCTGCCAAGCAACGTAGTGAGACCCTGTCTCAAAATGAGGAATGAAAAGGGCTGGAGATGTGGTGAAGTGCCCCTGGGTTCAGTCCCTAGTAACCCCTCCCCCAAATAAGAGCCCTGACAACACAATGTGTGATCCCAGTTGAAGGGGACAGTCAGTGACACTTGAAAGTAGGCTGCACGTTGGAGAACAGCATTGCATCAGTGTCTCAGGCCTAAATTTGGCAACCGTTTGGTGGTTGTGTAAGAGATGTCATTTTTCTTAGACGATGCGTGTTGAGACATTTAAGGGTGAGGGGTCATTACCTATGTAACTTACTCTCCAATGTTTCAGAGAAAAACGTGTGTGTGAGTGAAAGAGAGAGAGAGAGAGCAAATACGCAAATATTCTGGCAAAATGTTAACTGCTGATGAATCTGATGGAGTGTGGAGTAGGAGAATGTTGACCGCCGTGTCTTGCAACTTTCCGGAAATTTCACAGTTGTGGGGGAAAAAAAAAAAAAAAAAAAAAAAAGGCCTGTGCACAGGTACCCTTCCTTCCTCGGCCACCCCGAGCTTGGTCCAGGGTTGCATCACTAGCGCCCCAGCAGTGCCCTGGAGGAGGCTGAGCTCTGGGTGGCGCATCACACTAATAACCCTGGTGGGGTGCGAAGTCCGTTTCTAGGAAAAAGGAAGGATAAATCGGATCACACCCACACAGCAGAACACGGCAGCCCTGGGAGAACCCCAGGGCGCCCAGCAGACCCCGCGCCCTTCCATTCACACAAACAGACCTGGGACGTGGACACGTGTTATTTGGGGCTGCCAGGTAGGCGGATAGTGAGCCACAGACAAAGACGGAGCAAGTGAGTCATGTACCATGAAGGTCAGGATCGCGCTGACCTGAGGGGCCTGCAAGGACACATTTTGGGAGGCCTGTTGGGCCATGATGTTATGTTTTATACACGTGTGTGAGGGCACTACCAGGACCCCCGCTTCGGGAGAGGCGTGCTGTCAATCGCAGGCGCGCTTGACTGAAGACAACTCCGGCAGCCGGGTCGGCTCTTCGGCCAGCGGTGGGTCGCCAGGCCTGGCGAGGAGGGACACCCGACCTCAGGGGCAGGCGTGGAAGCAGCGGAGGCAGAGGCCCCGCCCCCCTGCCCGGGGCGCCCCCTCGTGGCGGCCTCAGGGAGAGACTTGCAGAAGAGCAAGCTGTCCCCACTTTGTGCATCTTCATACTGGCGACCTGTGCCTGGGTTTCACTGCAGCAACGGCCAAACTCTATTAGCGTTTCTCAGGAGTCTTCCTTTGACCGAGTCCACCCAACTCTGACCACTCCTTCCCCACTGGACCCTTCAGACTGGAACGTTATTCATTTGCATGCATCTCAGCAGCATGGAGATGACAGTGATGACAGTGGAAACAAAGAAGAAAAAGGCTGGCATCTACCGAGCACCTCCTGCCTGCCGGCGCTGGGCTGGCCGCTCTGCCTGTGCCCGACGGCCTTCCCCAAGCATCTCCACTTAACACTTGTGGTTGGTTCTTCAGTGTGCATTTATTAAGCCCCTCCTCTGTGCCAGTCTCCCAGACTCCAGGAAACAGGCAGTGACCTCCACTTTCAGGGCTCCACAGGCTGGTGGGGGGAACAGCTGGGTGGGGGTGATGGGTATGGAAGGGGTGCTGGCAGAAGCTGCAGAGCATCATGGGAGGTCCTGGGTGGGGTAAGAGGGGAAGCACACTCCTGCACAGGCAGGTCTCCTGGAGGGAGTGACCCTCAAGCAGATCTCAGGAGCGGGAGGCAGGCTAGGGAGCATGCGCACAGGCCTGGGCCTACTAGGGAAAGGCCACAGCCGAGTGGAGCGCAAGGCTCCAAGTCAGAGGGCGCTGGGTCTGTTTGCTCCCGAGTTGAGACTTGGTCTCCTTTTGAACCAGAGAGCTCTGTAGAGGCAGATGGAGGAGGAAACCCAGGACCAGGGACTGGTCCACACCTCCCAATCTAGGCCAGTCCTCAGGTCTGGGGCCTGACAATCCCAAGAAGGCCAGAGTCCTGCGCTCCGTCATTCCACCAGTGGATCTTGAGCCCCGACTATGCTGGTGGGTGGGGAACCGGCCTGCAGGGATGAGTAACCGTGGACTTTGCTCTCCGGGAGGCTGAGACCAGCCCGAGGGTAAGATTGCCCTGGGCCGAGCTCCTGAGCGCTGCCTGGGTGAGATAAGGGTGGCGGGAGAGGCTCACCAAGCCGGGTGGGTGGCGAGGACAGGCCCTGCAGGATCATGGGTCTTCCAGGAAGGGCATCTGAGCTGGACCTCAGCAGGGGCAGACGGGGTCCCTGGGATCCCGAGTAGCGAGGACAGTGGGATGGAAGCCACTCATGGGGTGAGGGATGGGACCAGAGGAGGGGGCAGATGTCTGTGCTGCATGGCGTTCTCAGAAACAGAAGGGCCAGCTTGCTCCAGGACTTGGGCCGGCGCATGGCCCCCGGAGCATGTGTCTGCACCTCCCAAACAGGCCCACAGATTACCTCGCGAGGTCGCCAGGGGGATTCTAGGTGTTCCCAGGGAGGGTGGAAACACGCCCCGCACAGACTGCGTGGGCACAACGCTCAAGGGAAGGACGGGGCCCAGGGTGCCCAGGTGGGCACTCGGGCTCAAGAAGATTCAATTCTGCCTGGCATGGTGGCGCACGCCTGTAATCCTAGCACTTGGGAGGCTGAGGCAGGAGGATCTCGATTTCAAAGCCAGCCTCAGCAGCTTAGCAAGGCCCTAAGCAACTCAGTGAGACCCTGTCTCTAAATAAAATACAAAATAGGGCTGGGGATGTGGCTCAGTGGCCGAGTGTCCCTGAGTTCAATCCCTGGTTCCAAAAAAAATAAAAAATTTAAAAAAAGAAGATTCAATCCTAACACTAGGGGGAAAAAAAGCCTGGGGCGGGGCTTGAAATGGTCAGTGGGAGCGAGCCTGGCACAAAAGCTGGAAACGTTGCCCCAGGTGGAGGGCACGGTGGGCCGAGCGAGCAGAGGCCGCCCAGGGCAGGCACTTTGGGCTTAGCTCATGAAAGTGGAAAGAAAAGGCGAGGTGGAGAGAATGGGCCGAGCGAGGCCTGGGCAGCAAGGTCTTCCGTGGCCGCTGGAGACCCCCCGCCCCACCCTGCAGGTCCTGGTGGCTGGCATTGAGGCGAACATACCTGTGACCTATGGAATTGGCAGCCAGAGGGGACACCAGAGCACTGGCTGTCAATTCATAGGTCAGAGCCCTGTGCACTCGGTCGTGGTGGCCTGCAGATAGCCCACCAGCCTTGCCATCCTGGGCTGGGGGTGTTGCCACCAAAGCTCCTGCCGGCCTGCGGGATGGTAGGTCCCCCTCCTCCGGGAGTACTGGCCCCCACCCCGGATAACAGCAGCCCCAGCGGAACCCGTGGACACTTCCACATGGAGTTGCTGTTACAGGGGGGGGGAGCCAATTGGAGGCCGGGCCCTGCTTGCCTGGCACGTCCCCTCAGGCAGGACCCAGGGACAGCCCCACAGCCACCCACCTGGCCCTCTGGGTACGCAGGGCCCCAAGTCCATGGTCTTTTTTATTGAGGCTCCTTATCACAGGGGGCCCAGGCTGGCGCCAGCACTCCTTCCCCGGGCGAAGTCCAGACTCAACCCCAGATCTGCCTCATAAAGCCGGGAGTGGCCCTGGGTTACAGCTCTCGGGCAGCCTTTGCCCACTCCCACACCCACGCCCTCTGTCCTTAAGTTCTTCGTTTCCTTATTTCTTTTCCAACCAGAGCTGGGCCCCAGTTTCAGGTTTAGCCACTGTGGCCTCCGCCCTCTGCCCTTTGCCCGCCTTCCCTGCCACAGTCATGGGGCAGAGGGAAAGCTGGGCCTCCGTCCATCTCCAGGAACCTCTAAGTGCCCACCTTCAGGATGGTGGAGAAAGAGAGGAGAGGGAGGCAGGAGATGAGGAAGGAGCGGCTGAGGAACAGGCAGAGAACTGGAGAAGAAATCAGAGAGGGGACTCGGGTGGGGGGCAGGGGGATAAGGGAAGACACGGGAGGGACTTGCAAAGGTGTGGAGGGCTGGGTGTGGCTCAGTGGCAGGGGGCTTGCTTAGCCTGTGTGAGGCCCTGGTTCCGTGCCCCGCACTGCAAAGGAAAAAAAGAAAAAGATAAAGAAAAGATGCTGGTACCCAAATCTGCCTGCCAATGCTAAGAACAGGGCTGTGATCCACCGCCCATCTGGAAGAACACTCAGAACCTCAGCAGCCTGAGAGCCAGCAGGGGCCTGGGAGCTGGGTGACCTTGAACAAGTAGCTTAACCTCTCTGATTCCTCCTATGCAAGCCAGGTCTCATGAGGCCATCCTGCAGTCTGCTCTGGACTGGTTGAAAGCCACCCATCCATTGACTGAGTCTGTCCCCATTGTGGGGAGGGGAAGGAGCTACTGCCTGGGGACCCTAAGCTGGCCCAGAGTGCAAAGAATAGAACTTTTGGGAAACACTCTTTCATCCCCACCCACACAGGCTCTGGCCTGAAAGTCTTCAGTGACAGGAACTGGTGCCTGTCCTGCTAGGACCCAGCAGACATGTGGGAGAGAAAAGGAGGAAAGAATGGACTGAGCCATGCTCCCATTTGTCAGTGGTAGAAAAAGGACCAGAGAGGCAGAGGAGGCTGCCCAATGTAACAGAGCAGGGCTTTAGGGTGGGCGCCGCCCTGGCGGCCCCCCTGTTGTGGCATCTCTCAAGATGCAGTCAAGGCAGGATGGGGGGTCCCTGGGCAGGACCCTGGGAGTTGGGGTCTGTGAATGAAGACGCCAGAGCAGGTGACCAACAATCCTCCCCAACCCCCAACCCAGCAGACCTGTGGGAGTCCTGGTCACCGAATACTGGCAACTCAGCTGACACCGCAGCCCCTCACCCCAGGGTGGAGCCAGCCCCGCGAGGAGGTTAGCCCAGGGTCACCCGGCCCCTCTCGCGCCTGGGCTCAGAGCCCCCCGCACAGCACTATGGGGAGACTGCGGGAGATCTCTTACCTGGGTGCCTGGCTGGCCCTCGAGGCACAGGAGGAAGTGGGGACACCCGGGGCTCTGCGCCTTTTGAGCCGTTGGCCCAGCCCCTGGTGGCGGTTAATGTTTAGCCCACTGCCGTCAATACCGATCACAAGTGCGGTTCGAAGGGCAGCAAAACCTGGACTGTGCCCGGGCAGGTGGGTGGGTCCAGGAAGCGACGGCTGGGCCCCATCTGCCCATGCTGCGGCGTCAGACCCAGCCGCCCGCAGGCGTCTCCCTCTGGGCTTCGACCCCTTTGACTTCCTGCTTTGCCTACTGCCCCAGGGACCATGGGCAGCTAGGACCTGGACAGAGCTGCTGCCGTTCCTGGTGCCCAATCTTCCCCCAGCGGCCAGGAGGGAGCTGGTAGCCCCTGCTAACTTCAGAGGGGTCTCCTGGAGAGGGCTCTCCAACTGACTCCCAACCGCCTGTCCCTGCAAGCCCCGCTCGCTTCCGTGCATTGCCATGGGAGGACAGGGCGAGGGGAACGGCTCCCTCTTTCTTGTTCACAGAAACAAGGGGTGTGTGGTGTGGCACCGGGCATCTTCTGGTCTCAGGGAATGTTCTGGGACCCTTCCTCTTCCAAGGCCTGATCACCCCAAAAGTCTTCTGCTAGTGATGGTGGGAGCAGCCCCCAGAGGGCCCAGGGCTCAGCCTTTGAGGAGTGGCCTCAAGAGACTGTCTGGACCCTGGCTAACAGGCTGGGACCACCGGAAAGAACCCGAGGCTCAAAGCCTGCGCCTCCTTGACTGGCTCACATCCTTGCCCTTTGCTCCGGGCCAGGGTTAAGTCTGGACCTTGGGGATCCAAGGGCCATTCCGACTTCCCTGGCAGCCCCAGCTGGCTCCTCCCAGCTTCATTCAGCTCCTGCCAGTAGCGAGTGGAGCCAGGGTGACAGCTCCGTGGGAGGGTGGCCAGGTAGAGCCCTCAGCAGAGGCAAGCAGGTGAGGGAAGATGGCTGGGCGGCGTGGCGCCCCCTGGTGGTGACAGGGAGGAGCTGGGTGCAGGAATAGGATCTGGCCAGAACCAAGGGGCGGCTGAGGGGGGCCGCAGGGGCCCTTCAGGCACACAGGACCAGGAGAGGGACTGGCGGTGGGCAGTTTATTCCACTTCATGCAGACACTGACCCACACGCTCAAGGAGCTTAAAAATAATACAGAACCACACGGCGTCTGTCCCCCACCTCCCCACGACGTGGAAAGACACTTGGCTGAGTGGGGCCGGAGTCTGAGGGTCCAGAGCCTCTGTCCTGGGACAAGGCAGCTGTGTGGCCCACATGGAGGGGAGGGGCAGGCCCTTTCTCCCCAGAGGAAAAGTGCAGATGGGGTCGAGGCCCCGAGGCAGGGAGGCCCCGCTCTCACAGCGATTGGCAACGGCAGGCTGGGCAGGTGTCCTTCACAGCGGCCATCCCCTGAAGGCCCAGGCCTGGCCAGCTAAGGGTCGCCGCTCCCAGGAGGCTCAGGAGCTGGCGGCACCATGGGGGCAGGCGGAGAGGGTGGGTGGGCAGTGTCCCGCCAGGTCCTGGAAGCCCTGGTCTCAGTCCTGGGCCTCCTCTGAGCGCCACTTGAGAGCATGGTCCTTGTGGGCATCGGGCAGGATCTGGTTGCGCATGCCCCCGAGCAGGTTGGATGTGGCCTCCGTGGCTAGGATGAATGGCTTCACCACGGTTGGGGGCAGCTGGCGGATCACCCCGCCCACGGCGCCCGTCAACCCCTTCTGCTCATGGCCCCGCGATGCCACATCACAGATGGTCTGAGCCGTGTCCAGGATGCCCTGTGGAGGTCAGAGGTCAGTGTAGGGTCTGCGTGAGAAGGTGGGTGTGGGGTGACTGGGAGCAAGGCTGGGGCGTCATTCACCTCTCGGACAGTGTCGTAGGCCTTGGCCACGCCCTCCCGGAGGTCAGCGGGCTGCTGGCCCCTGCGCAGCCTTCGTGCAGAGCGCTTGTCCTGTAGGGAGCGGGAGATGGGCGCTGCGGGGGACAGGATGTCATACACTGTCTCAGCTGTGGCCTGAAGGACAAAGGAGAGTTGGTCAGGCAGTGCACTGGTCCCCCTGGCCAGCTCGGGGACCCTGCCATCCCTCAGCCTCACCCGCACTCAGCCTTTTGCTGTGCATCCAGGGCTTCTGCTCGGCCATTTCCCCACTCCTCCCCCTTCCATGGCTCCTGCTGCCCAGGTCAGGGAATTTCCAGCACAGCACACAACCCCTGGGGCTTTCCTCAGGTCCCCTCAAACCTGAACCCTTCTCCCCCCACTAACATCTAGGCAGGCTGCTCGTGGCTGCCACCTGAGCCCGTTGCGCTGGCCTGTGCTGTCCCTCCCATTCCTCACCTGGCCTTCCCAGCTCTGAGGCGGCCCTGCCCTGCTCCCCTGCGCCGCACCCCCATCTGCCCCGCGTCACTCTTTCCCATCTGACTTAACACACCTGGGGCTCCCTGTGCTTCTCTCTCCTGTCCTTGTCCTCAGCTATGCCTCCCACAGCCACCCTGCCCAGGGCTCTCACACCGTGCACTGCTGCCAGCTCCCTGGTGCCTCGGGGACCCCGTGGGCCTAGCACAGTGCATGGCCTGAAGGAACGGGGGCCAACCTCTGTGAACAGTCCCCCTCTCCCTCCTCAGCCGTCCTGAGCATGGGCACGCAGTGGGTGCTGATGCCACCGTGTGCCTCAGGGCTGTGGGGCTGCGGGCCATCACCGGGCCTCCCCTCCCCATGAAATGAGACTGCAGGACCGAGTCTGCACCCTCAGCAGAGCTTGGAGGACAGACTGAAGGCGCGTGGGGCAGAGGGCTTCTGGTGCCTTCTGTCCCCGTGGCCAGAGCCTGCACTCACCTGGATGGCCTGCACCAACCGGTTGCTCAGTTCCAGGGCTGCAGAGGCCGTGGACGAGCCAAAGGAGGCAGCCCCCCGCTGCAGCCCCCTCATGAGGCGTCCGTCCTTCCTGTACTGCTCGATGGGCAGCCATAGCAGGTCCCGGAACCCTTGGACTGGGGGGGAAAAGGGTTGTCAGAGACGCCCGAGGCCACCCTGCCGCCATTTCTGCTGCCCGGCGACTCTTCCTCCCCTCCAGGAAATTTCCAGGTTGCCCAAGAGTGGCAGCAGTGAAGGTCCTCACGGCCAGACACTCACAGAGCTGGACGACCGAGTGCATGGGTCCCACGCCCCCCAGCAGGCCGGGCAGCTGGTTCTTGCGGATGTCCTGCAGCCACTCGTTGAGCGCATAGCCCAAGACCTTGTCCACACCCAGGAGCCTGCGAGCAGGAGAGTCAGCGGCCAGGGGGCCACGGGCACCTCCCCATAGTCCCACCAGCGTGTGTGGAGTGGTAACCATGCCCATCACAGAGGAGAAGCAGGCCCCAGAGGGTCTTGGCCACACAACAGTGAGATGGGCAGCCAAGGGAAGTGCGGGGACCTGGGAGAGCAAGGTGCCGGGGCTCACCCATGCCGGCAGCAGAGTCGCTTCAGCTTCAGCTCGGAGCAGTTGAGCTGGGCCAGGCCGATGAGGAGGCCAGCGAAAGTGCCCTAGGGAAGGGGGTCCAGTTCTGGAATGGGACACAGGGAACTAGCCAGCCCATGAGCCACTAGAGACTGATGCGAGCCCTGTCCCCAGGGGATCTTGGCCACAGTTGAGCAGAACTGGGACCCCCAGAGAGCCCAGTCCACCCAGCTGCCCTGCCTGACGGTCCTGCTTACCACCTGGTCCATGGTGACATGCTTGCCATGGTAGTCCAGCCAGATGGGCACCTCAGACGTGAAGCGGAACTCCCTGGAAGAGGAACCAGGGAGGTCCTTTGGGCACTGACCTGGTCCCCAGTAGCCTGGCCTAGAATACCCAGGCCACACCCCTACCTGAAGTAGATGGGCTGCTGCTCAGCAGAGGAGCCATGTCCGCTGCCAGGGGCCTCCTGCAAGCCACTGGGGTCTGTGCTCTTGGGCTGCCCTTCCTGAGGGCTGCTGGGCCGGCCTCGGGTCTCAGGGTGAGCTAAGGCGAGACAGGCCTCAGACCAGGGACGGACCAGGGATGGCCGGGCACCTGGCTGCCCAGAGGCAGGTACCTGGGCTCTCCCCTCCCTGGCCCAGCCTCTCACCCTCAGCAGAGGTCTCCCCTGGGACCATGGGGTTGATGCCAGCTGCCAGGCTGGTGAAGAAGTCCTTGAGGAAGAAGAGGGCATCCTGCAGGGAAGCATTTGGGGATCAGAATCAGACTCAGAGGAGAGGAGGCAGCAGGGGCCATGATGGGCGCTGCCCTCACCTGGCCTGCTCACCTGGTCCACGTTGAGCCGCAGGGGCATCAGTGAGACACGGAGACAGCACTCAGGTCCACCCAGGTTGGTGGTGGGGGCCACGTGCAGTGCTTTGATGGTGAGCTGAGGGCAGAGGACCAGCTCTGGTACCTGCTGGGCCTCCGGGGTCCCTGCCCTCTACCCACCCCATAGGCCCCTATGCCTACACTGTTTGCTCTTCAAGGCCCACCTGAGCGCTGCCCCGCCCCAGGCTCCCACGACACAGGTGCGTGTGTGGATGTGTGGGTGCACGTGTGCAGGCGTGTGAGGACGCCGCCCCCCGGCCCTGCCCGCACGCACCATGCTGGAGTGCGTGCGCCGCGGCAGCCGCTCACTCGTGTGCAGGTGCAAGAACTTGTTGATCTGGGAGGTGGCCAGCCGGTCGCGGATCTCCAGCTCCTGCACGATGAGCACTTGGCGGGACAGTGGCCGCTCCTCCAGCTCCTGGCCGGGGACCGGGCCTACGGCTGGCTCCTCTGGGTACACCTCGTGCTGGAAGCTCACCTATGGAGTGGACCCGGGAGGGAGGGAAGGCTTGGCACAGGCCTCTTCTCTTGGTGACTCTTCCTGTCCCCATTCCCACCTCAGGCCAGCATCTATCTGGCTGCCACCCGGACACCTCCTTGTGACAGTTCCACCAGCGTCAAAGGGCTTGGCTGTGCCGAATTCCAACACCTCCCCCACGTCCACCTGCCCTGTCCCACAGTCTCTGCCCCACTCGACCCCGTGGCTCCAGCCCACTCTGCCACCAGAAGGACACACTTTGGCTCCACTCTGCCCTCACTGAGGCCTCTGTGAACGCCCCCTCCACAGCTGCTGCCCACTCTGCCCTGGACGGCTCCTGTCCACTCTCTACACGCCTGAGAGGCCATGAAGCCCGCAATCCCGTGTGCCCTGCCTCGGCCTAGGGAGCATGGCCTCACCTTGCTCGGCCTGCCATCCCGTGCTTCCTGTGCCCCTCTCCCTCAAACAGGCCGGGGCACATGTCATCCTCAGGCCGTGCCCTTGTGCCACTGCAGAGAACCTTCCTGCTAATCCCTGAGAGCTGCTGGCTCCTGCCAGCTCTCAGTGCACCCACTGCTCCCAACGGCCTTGTGTGCTGCCTGCCTCCATGGGTTCCTTGGGAGGCCTGGCACCGGCCCTGGTCACTCAGAAAGTGGGCCTCCCAGCAGAGTTTCTCAGGACAGAACCTCTGGAGCATTCTGTCTCCCACACAATACAGGGCCCAACCTGCGCTCTTCCGGCCATCCGTCCCTCCCATCCTCACCTTCCCACTACCTTGCCTGACTGAGGCACCTTCTCCAGGCCCCAAGAGGACCTCAATCCAGTAAGAGCAAAACCGTTTCTGTGCTCTCCAGGGCTCTGCGCGGTTCCTGTGATCTCTGGCCTCGCCGCCTCCCACTCTCCTCCCTCACTTGGCTTTGGCCTTGCTGGGGCTGGTGGCTCCTGGAGGATGTCCGCAATGCTCCCAACTGGCAGCGTTCATAGTGTCCCTGCCCCAGGTCCTCTCCGCCTGGGTTTCAGCAGGGCCCCTCCTGCTGCCCCTCCTGCATTTGGCTTTTCCCTGACTGAGTCCCTCCCCTGGCCACACTAGGGCCATCCTACTTAACCCCTGTCTTGCTCCACTGTGAAGGCAGGCATTTGTCTGCTTTGTTCACTGCTATAAGAAGTGTCTAGAACCTCAACCCAGCCATGCTGAGTTCTGGTGTGCTCCACAGTGAGCACACCCCACGGCCCACGCTCACCTTGCTGAGCTGGATCTCCATGAGGACCTGGTGCTGCCGCCCACTGCCTCCCTGGGTACGCCATGAGTTCTGGGGCCGGTTGGGACCAGAGCAGCGGGAAGGGGAGCCCCTGGGGCCTGTGAATCCAACTCTTGCTCTGGGAAGCCAGAAGAGGGACAAGTCGACGTTAAGGAACTCCTGCTCTCCTCCCACCCCCACCCCTGCCTCAGAGAGGCCTTTCCTGGAGCAAGCGACTGGCTCCAGTCTCAGAGGCAGGTGGGCAAGGATGAGGATCAGGCCCGTGAGGGGTGCATGGGCTCAAGGTCACTAGCTGCCAAGTCAGAGTTGGGCTGGGCCTGGACCCCGATCTGCACTGCCTGCCACCTGCACCCTCCTCCTCACCTGTGGCTGGGGTGTTGGCCAAAGTCTCGGCCCCCATAGAGGTGCCAGACCAGGGAGACCTCACGTAGCACCACACGACTGTTGGGCACTGGGAAGTGGGCAGGTGCCCGTAGCAGGTCGGTGCTTCCCAGTGGCCGGGAGAAGTGTCCATCCTGCACGATGATGGGACCTGGATGCAGCTGCGTCACCACGGGCTCCCCATCTCGGGGCTGCCAGGAGGCCAAGCAAAGATGTGTGAGCACGGAGGCAGTCCCCGGCACGGTCTCTCCCCTGTCCTTACATCTCCCTCTCCTCCTCCTACCTGTTTTTGACAAAAGATGGCCTCTTGGGCTACTATCCCCAGAGCTCATGTCTGAGCAGTCTGTCCAGGCAGCTCTGTCTCCCTGGATCTTCCTACTGGCTCCTGCAGCCACATGGTCCCTGGCTCTGCTAACTGCCCTTCTCTTCCTTCATCCCTAGTTCTCCCAGTCCCTCTGCTCAGGATGCCAGGCCTCCTGTTCCTCTGGAAACCCACATGCCTCTTCCGAGCCAGAGCTGAGGCCCTCCTGCCTGCTCTTCTCGCTGAGGGCGCTCCAGAAGGGCTGAGCCTGAGGGTGGGAACGAGTCAGCCCCCAGCACGCACCGGGATGCCCAGGCCAGGAGCGTCGAGGATGCAGAACTCGTCACTGTCCAGGGTGTCTCCGTCCCCTTCGTCTTCCTTCTCCTCTTCCTTAGCCTCGGAGTGCAACCCTAAGCTGCCGGTGGGGCCCCCAGGAGGGGCTGAAGGGGGCTGGGCCCCACCCCGTTCACCTGGGAACAGGTAGACTGATACAGGCGAGGCCTGAGGGAGGGGACCACCTATGGAGAGAGAAGCCAGTTTGGAAAGATGCCACTGTGGGTGCCTAATTGTGCTTGCTGTCCCCAAGGCGTCCCCAGCCCACCTGCAGGCTGGGCCAGCTCTCGCAGGCTGCGCTCTGTGTCCAGGAGGGCATCGGTCAGGTCCCGCTGGTTGATGAGCGCCGTCTCCACCGGTGGGCACGAGGGCAGGGAGGCAGGGCTCTCGGAGAGCTGGGCCAGGCAGCAAAGAGTGACAAATGAGTGACAGGAGGGAGGGTGGTCCCCAGGGCGCCCCAGCCCCAAGCCTTGAGGGCCACGCAGGAAGGGGCCTGGTCGAGCCCTGGTAGCCTGTGTGGCCAGGCCTCACCTGTACCTTCTGGCCGGCGATCTCCGTGGGGCTGGGGGGCCGGGGCGGGGGGTGCAGGTCGCCCTCGCGCAGCACGTACTGCAGCAGGTTGGCCAGCATGGCGCCCGAGTCCGCGCAGCTGTGCACGTGCACCATGTTGTTGGAGCAGCGCAGCTCAAACAGCGGCTGGCTCTGTGGGCGCGGGGCGGCTCAGCACAGGCCCGCCGCTCCCGGGGGCCTGCCCGGGGGCCCACAGCCCTGCCCCTGCCACGGGGACAGCTGGCCAGGTCTTCCCCAGGTGGGCAGCCTGCGCAGCAGACACTGAGCAGGTGTGCAAACTCAGAGTGGGGGCACTGGGAGCAGAGGTGCAGCCACCGCTGCCTCATGCCTCTGCCCCTCCTTGGTCGAGTGCATGGGCCTGTTCCCTCCCTGCAGAGGAGGAAACTGGGGACCCGTAGAGCCGTCAGTGTCCCAGGACCCCATTTGGGCCGTCCCCACAGCTGCCCTCGGTGACAGGGCTCAAACCCCATGTCCATTCAGCAAACAGTCTGGGGCACCCAGGGGCCTGGACCTTCCCAGGCAGGTGCTGTCTCGAAACCCCTCAGGCGCCCTCAGCCCTGGCGACGGCAGCACTCACCAGTTTGCCCTCAGTGCTCCCCTTCCATGTTTTGATCACCAGCTCCAGGAGGTCAACGTCCAGGACACAGACATAATCTGAGGCAGGTGGGAGACAGGTTCCTATGGCCTCCGGCCACCCAGCCCCTGCCCACCACCAGGGGGAGGATCAGGAGCCCTGGGTGCAGCCCCGGTGTGTGTATGCACAGGTGCGCTGAACACCGGGGCAGCAGCTGGGTGAGGACACCTCCCTGCTCTGGCTGTGACGGGGCTGTGGTCCCTCAGAGGGAAAGGAGCCCATCTAGGCCCTGCCCACCTCGCCGTAGATCCAGGGTCTCCACCTCACACTTATCGGACAGGTACAAGGCAGAGTCGTCAAGGATGAACCTGGTGGGGAACAGGGCTGAGAGGGGCCCAGGAGCCACTGCGGCGGCAGCTCCACGGCAGCCAGCGAGTACGGGGCTCCCGGCAACAGGCAGAGGGACCCCGAGCCCACAAGAAGCTGCCCTGTGAGGACCCCTCCAGCCTCGGTGCACTGGGGTGGGACTGATGGCCTGCAGACAGCCTGTGTACCTGAGCAAGAAGGTGGACGTGTCCATGACGATGTTGCTGGAGAGGGTGAAGGTCTCAGCGGTGAGGAGGACACGCACAGGGAGGTAGAGGGGCCTAGGGAACATGCTCGGGCTGGCTCCAGCTCCTGGCACTGAGGCCTGCCCCTGCTCCCCCCCCAGCCAGCCCTGCCCTGGCCCACGCCCGCCTAGCCTGGGTACCTGTAGTCCACGGCGCAGGAGAACAGATGTGTGTGCAGGACGGTGATGACGGTGGGGGGCAGATAGCCCAGCACCGGGTCGTCCAGCACATCTAAGAACTCCAGCAGCTTCAGGGGCAGCCAGGAAGGGACATGAACAAGGTGGCCCCTCTTCCGATACCTCCCTGTCCCAGCCCCTGCCCAACACCCCACCTACTGCCCCTCAGTGTCCATACTCCCCCTGCTGGGAGCTCCAGCCAAGGTCAGCCCCAGTTCAGCTGGTGTCCCTCACCCACTTCAACCCTCTTTGATCTGATCCCCCAAACTAAAGTCTGGAGTCCTGGGCAAGCGACTTCCCAGGCCCCTTCTGCTCACCTGGGCGTGCCAGCTCTGTTCAGGCAGGGCCATGTAGTGGCGCAGGGTGGCTTTGTGCAGCCTCAGTGTCACCAGGAACTCCTAAGGGGGACAGCAGGGCAGTGGGAGCCTGACCCCAGCATGCACTGGGGAGGCAGCTGCCCAGCCAGGTGGGCAGGTACAGGCGGGGGACACTGTACCTTGACGTTCTTGTGGGGGTCCAGGTGGATGCGCACGGCGGCAGACAGCATGGGGGGGCCCTGGCCCTGGCCCTTGCGGCCTGAGCCTCCCCGCTCAGTCACCCCTTCCTCTGAGGGGTAGATGGTTGGGGCCAGCTGGGTCGGGGGAGTGAAGCTGGGCAGTTCCAGGTGGCTGGATAGCAGGTAGTCATCCACAGCCGCTGTGGAGGGACCTCACTGAGCCCCTGCCACGGCCACTGGCCACGCACTCTGCTCAGGGACCCCGTCCCCAAAAGCCCTCCACCCTGCACACCTCGGTGGTAGAGTGCTGCCTTCTCGGCCTCTAAGCAGAAGTAGCCGAGCCCCGGCTGGCCGTGGTGCTGGGAGACGCTGAAGACGGTGCCCCGTTCCACATCCAGCACCAGTTCCCCATGCGCAACCTCCAGCCGCCTCCCACCTTCGTCCTGCAGACAGAGCACCCACCGGTCTACCTGGTGCGTTCAGCAGGACCAGGCCCTTGAGAGAAGTGTCACCTAGAGGCCCACCTGCTGGGGCAGCTCTAGATCCCCACAGACTTCACTGGAGGCCCTGCCAGCACACACCCCATCCGCTCCTGGGGACAAAATAATTCCCTTTCTGCCCCCCATAGGGGCCGTCAGTAAGTTGCTGACAGGCACAATGTAAGTGGGTGGTGGCGGGAGATGGTGCCAGTGGCCACGTGGCCTTCTGCTCTCCATATTCTCCATTCCATGATGGCCCCAGAGCCATCATGGTTATGGTGCTCCCTGTCAGGGGGGCTCTGGAGCAAGGGGCTGGTCTCCCCAGGCTGCCCTCACCTTGGCTTCACAGAGGGCTGTGATCCGACCCTTCAGCACTGTCACCAGTGTAGAGAAGGTACTTTGGGAGTGACGGCTCGGGGGCTCGGGGGCAGGGGCCTGGTGGGCACCTGATGGCCCCACTGAGAAGAAGTGGGCGTCCTCGTCATCAGAGTCAGAGTCTGGGGTAAGATTAAGGTGGCTGGTGGGATGGAGGCCAGGCAGGGCTGGCCCCGTCCTGCCCAGACCTGGGGACCTCCCTGCAGCCCTACTAGAGCGCCCCTCGTACCCAGCTTGAAGGCTGACTTGCACATCTTGAAGTTGTCATGCCAGAAGCCGGAGGAGCCCAGGAAGCCAGGCGGCTGAACGGCAGAGTCAGGGGTGGGAAGCAGGTCTGCGGGCTCCCACATGAGCAGGTCATTGTTGATCCTGAGATGGGAGGAGGCATGGCAGTGGTGAGGGAGGACAGGGCCCGGCCCTCGCCCAGCCCCAGCTGCCCCATCTCGCCACCTGTTGTAGATGCTTTCATAAACCTCCTTGCTGGGCAGGAAGATGTGGGCACTGGGCAGAAGCACTTCCAGGCTGCAGCGGGACAGCGCCAGGGTCCGGCTCTGGAATGTCCTCATCTCCTCAGGGTCTCCAGGGATCACCATCTGGACAGAGGGAAGGGACCCTCAGCAGGAGAGTCATCTCAGACTTGCCAGGGCCTATTTCCGGCTCCAGATCATTCATTGATTTATTATTCCTTTGCAGGAGCCCTGCTCTGTCTGATGGGTGAGGCCCACCTGGGACCCAGCACCCACGGCACGCCAACCCTGCTGAGGGCACAGACTCCTTTAATCCTCACGAGGGCCCATGAGACAGAGGTCCTTGTACCAATTTTCCCAAAGAGAAAACTCATCTGCAGGCAACTCTCCCAGGGGTCTGAGCCCCTGGGCGGCAGAGCTGCATGCAAACGCAGGCCGAGTGGCCACAGAACAGACGACTGCCTCTCAGCTCTTCCCAGCTTCAGAGAAGAGGGTCCGGGCCCAAGTGTAAACTGCCAACAAGCAGCTGGGCTGGGCTGGGGTCCTGATCTTCCCAACCAAGGGGCCTGCCCTCACCAGGGTACTTCCCACTCCAGCCCTGTGTGGGGCGGGGGTTTCAGATTCCCTTATTGGGGTGAATTAATGAAAGAAACAAAATCCTCACACTTGTATTGGGTCACTGCATGTCCATCCCACAGGTCCTGTCACTAAACCAGAGCCACATAGGTGGCTCCCATTGCAGCAATGCAGGGGTGTCCAGGGAGGAGTGGCAGGGCAGGCTCACCTCCTCCGTCTCGTACATGGTCCTCTTAGAGGAGAAGGGCGAGGGCTCCGGCTCCCGCAGCTCGCACGGACTCTCCGTGGACAGCTCCAGCTCCTCTCCCTTCTCCGGGGCCACCTCCCACTGTGCGCTGCTGGACTGGGGGTTCAGGGTCAACACTACCCTGCCAGGGCACAGGCCTGTCACTGGCCTGAAGAGCCCCAGGGACCTGGGCCTGGGCTGGCCTCCTGCTGCTCCAGTGGCAGAACCCTCCCCTCCAGCTGCTCCTTCTAGAGTCCCCACTTACTGGGGCAGGAAGTACTTGTGTCCAGTACTCTTGGGGTCCAGGGCTTTGGAAACACGGAGGCAGGGGACAGGTGGCTTCTTGCCATCTTCATAGATTCCTGGAGGAGATGGGCAGGGGTGAGGATCCTCACTGAGGCCTCTCTCCATTTCTTCCCCATTGGTGGGACAGGTCAGACACTCATGGCCTGCATGGCCCAGGGATAAAGGGTCCACTCTGCCTGTTGCCCAGGAGGCCAGGGATAGTCAATGCTGGTGTCCCAAAAAGCTGATGAGAGCGTGTGGCAGGGTCTGTTGCAACTGTGACCCGTGTGCCCCAAACCCACTCTCCCTGAGGCCCAGGCCCCCTGCCCAGGTATATTCCTGAAAGGGCTCTTACCATGCAGGTCAGAGCAGGTGAGTTCCAGGCGGGTTGGGGCTGGGGGGCCAGGCCCACTGCTAAGCTCTGACCTGAACTGAGGCTCACTCAGCTCCAGCCGCAGTTGCTCGGCCCGCACAGCCCGGCCAGCCCAGGGGTCCCGCTCAGGCCTCAGGTCAGCGATGGGGAACCGCAGTCTCAGTGTGGCCTGCGGTGCTGAAAGCCGAAACACTGTCTGCTGCTCAGTGACCAATGGGGGCTCTGTCTGCAGAAGGGTCAGGAGTCAAAGACACCAGGGCCCTTGCTACTGTGGTCAAGAGCCAGAGGTCTGGGCTCTGCTCCCCACCCCAGCTTGGTGGGATGTCTTACCAGCAGGCCAGCAGGCGGCTCAGGGGGTGTGGTGGCCAAGTGCCAGAGGGCAGCCAGCCGGTCCAGGGCCCCCAGCTCCACATCTGCTTGGAAGTCGGCCAGGTCCAAGGCCAGTTCTGAGTGGCAATGGCAAGCAACAGAGCGCCGGGGCCGGCTCTGTGTGGGCAAGAGCTTTAGACCAGTGAAGGCCGTGGGGTGGGGAGGCAGGACAGGAGGGGCTTCCTCAAGCAAAGACAACCCTGAGCCCCCGCTGTGGTGGAAGAGCCCGGGTAGGGGCCCACGGAGACTGGGACTTTCAACACCACACCCTGCCCTGTGTAGACGACTTGCTGGTTTATTCAATACAGGCCAACCAACATTTGCTCCTCCCACCTCAGAGGCTCAGCAGAGGGCTGCCATGTTGAGCCAGGGAAGCGGGCAACCAGGCTAAGAGGACAGCATGGATGGAGCAAGAGGTCAACACCACAACAGAGCCCCTCAGCCTGGGACAGGGGTGGTTACCTTGGGCACCCGGCGCAGAGTCTGTGTGTGGCGCAGGTGGGCACAGGGCCGAGCTGAGGCCTGCGAGCCCAGGTTACTGAGGAAACTCAGGATCTGGGATGGGACATGGCAGATGAGAGGGTCGGGCAGGCGCCAGGCCCACTGCAACCCCCAGGCCCTGCCTGTGCCCTCACCTCTGTGTACTCGGGCTCCGAAGTGCCCCTGGGCCACAAGCACTCCAGCACCTCCAGCTGCCCGAAGCGCACCTCTGTGCTGCTCGTGCGCCGGCCCCGCCCGCCGGCGCGCAGCTCCCAGGAGAGCTGCACAGCTGTGCCCGTGAGCCTGCAGGAAGATGCCGGCATCAGAGGGTGGGCCTGGGGACTCCAGGAGTCTCCACAGGCCCCTTCCTCGGGCTTGCGGCTTATACCGGACATGGCTACAGGGGCAGGCTTTCTGGAAGCGTGGCCGAAGGTGGTGGAATTCTCGGGAGCCGAAGGGCCCATCCTTGGCAGCATCAAACTCGGCAAAAAAATGGGTGGCGAGGTCAGGTGGTCCGGAAGTTGGGGCAGATGTCTGAAGCAAAGTCAGGGTCACACCCCCCAGGGTCATCTTCAGCAGCGAATCAGGACGCATGGTGTCCGGAATGGGTGTGGGGGCCGCTTTGCCTGAGGGGACAGAGGTTTCACCAGGGGCTCCTGGGAACTCATGGGCACCCCAGCTGAGTGAAAGTCAGCCACAGAGCTGGCCAAGCTGGACTGTTGGGGGCCAAACCTGCCCCACTGTGCAGGACTGGCAGGCGGCTCGGTCAGGCAGTGTCAATGAACACCTCCTCTACACCAGGACTTCCACCCCTGCTGTTTAACCTCCTCAGGTGCTGGAAAGATTGATTGGTATGACAAACACCCAACCCAGCAGCACCTGACCCACAGACAAGCTCTCTCACCGACCAATGACAGCCAGAACTTACTATGCCCCTTTACAGATGGGAGATCTCAGTCCCAGAGCGTTTAAGAGCTTGGCCAAGAGTGCTGACTTGGATTCCCAGGCCCCATCCACTGCACCGCCAGCTTCCCCAGTTAGGACTCTGGGGAACTGCATCACAGGCGGCAGGAGTCTCCAGGCATCACTGGGAGTCTCCTACATGCATCCAAGATCCTACGCACCAGGCCTCTTCCAGCCCTTCCACCCCTGCAGGGCTGCCCAGGGTACTCGACTCACCAGCTGGGTGGGTCGGGGCAGAGAGCCGGCGGGAAGCCGTGTTGCTATGCACAGAGGAGCCCAGGTCCACGTCAGAGAGGGAGAGCTCAGAGACTGCTGAGGTCACACTGCTCGTAAGGCCAGTCATAGAAAAGAAGAGGTCTAGGGACAAGGTGAAGGGTGTTAGGGACAGACAGGATGGGCCCCTGGAGATGCCCCTCCGACCTGCACCTGCCTTACACCCACCAGTGCTGTCCAGGTTGACGAGAGGGTTGGTAAGGGGGTCTGGGCTGAGGGGCTCTGCCACAGCACCCGCCTGCAGTTGCTGGTTCAGATCCTGCTCGATCAGCCACAGGTCTTCAGCACCGAGCGGGCGGCTCTTGTTCAGCTTGTCAGCCAGGCCTTCAGGGTCTAGAGGAGGGCATCTCAGTCCAACCTGGCTGGCATTCCCTGCCATCCACCCCCTGGACTGCCCAGAGGCCTCACCTGCAAGGCTAACAGCACTAAGCAGATCCTGAAGCTGCTGGAGCTGCCGTGGGGTCAGAAGCAGGTGCAGAGAGCCCAGCTGTCCAGCCACCTCCAACTGGGAGCCAAAGGGACAGCCACAGAGTCTATATTCCCCACCCACCCCTCTGAGTTCTGCCACCCACCTGCCCTCACCCTGGGGAAGTAGGATGAATCTGCCACACTTGACCTGAGACTCAGTTCCTCTAGTTGCAAAGAAAGTAATAACGTCTCCCGTTCGACACCCTCCCTCTGGCCTGGCCCGAGCAGCATTGCTGAGGATGGGTCCAGGAGGGGACATGCTGCTCTTCCCCAGAGGCCTGGGGACCCACCTTGGGGCCTGGGAAGGCCTCATTCTGCTTCAGCTTCACTGTCAGCTCCATGTACCCTGAGCAGCTGCCAATTTGCAATGGGGGCTCTGGCGGTTCTGCCTGAGAGGCAGAGAGTTGAGAAAAGTGGGTGATGGTCTGAGAAATGGGGGTAGGGTGAGGGGGCTCAGGGATGTGGGAATCAGCTGGCCCACCTTTTGGGGGAACTCCTCAAAGTGCAGGCGCACCCCTGCCAGCTGCAGCAGCTTGTGCAGGAAGGCAGGCGGCTGGTGCACATCCACTGGTGGCGCCTGGCTTGGGTCCCGCACTGCCTCGTCACAGTACTCCAGTCTGGGGAGTGCAGGGTCAGCCCTTGTCCTGGCCACCCCAGCCTGCAGAGCTGCCCATCATACCCAGGCCATCCTGGACCACCATGTCCACCCTGGGGGCTCAGGCCAGGCCTTGGTCCTCTGACCCTCAGCAGCTATCCTGTCTCTGGGACCCAGTCACTCCAGGCTCCAAACACAGCCCACCCTGCAACTTCACGGCCACCCAGGCTCCCCGTGCCCCGCCCTGCCACTTCCCAGGAGCTTGGACCAGGGGCGCAGGGGCAAGGGAAAGGCCATCCAGCAGCCCCCCAAACACCAGGGCCCACCCCAATCTGGCCTGCCCCTACCTCTGCACATGGACCTCCACAGCTACGCCGCGCTCCCCATCACCTGGTGAGTGCTCCACCCTCACAACTGTGTCCAGGAAAGTCACCTTGATCCTCCGCAGCACTGGGGAGGAGGTCTCAGATCAGGTGGAGCTATAAGAGGGCAGTTTCCCATCTGGGCAGCAGGGTAGCCGTGTTACTGTCTGGGGTCCTTGTCCTGTGGGCCAACGAGGGGCCTGCTCACCAGTCTCAATGGTCTGGGCAAACATCTCCAGTCCCTCCAGTGGCTGTGGTGGCTCAGAGGGCTCGGGGAGCCCCTCCCGCAGACACTCCTGAGCCAGCTGCAGGCTTGTGGTCATGCACGAGGCCCAGCTCTGCGAGTCAGCAGCCCCTGGCCCTGTGGGGAAAAAAAGGTTCTCAGGGCAGAGAGGCACGGTCAGCCCCAGACTGCTCAGCCCTGGCCTTGCCCTGCCCTCACCTTGTCCCTGGCGGGGCTGCAGGGTGAGCTGGAGGCCTGACACGCGCACGGTGCAGTGGTCGGTGAGCAGTGCAGCCCAGGGCACGGCTACCTCGATGGAGCCCACAAAGCCTTCCACCAGCTCCAGCGGTGACTCCATCGACTCCAGCACCTCATTCACAGACTGGAGACAGGCAGGGGACAGAGCCAGGTTAGTCCAACCCCACATACAGCTGGCAACCACAGCCTTTGCCGTGACTGTCATACGGAGCACTCAGCCTTCCTGGCCCTCCACGTGGCCTTATCTTGACTCATGCTGTTCCCTACTCCTGGCCTACTCCATCCATCCAAAGCTACCCAACCCTTTAAGCCAGTTCAAATGTTTCCCTCTGCAAGCAGTTCAAATCGTTTACTGAGCACCTTCTCTGTGCTGATGCCAAGAACCCACGGGTATATATTCTAGGCATGGGAACAACACACGCACAGGCCTGGCAGAAAGAATCGCAGCGCCCCACAGTCACCCTGGGCAGAGTTCAAGGGAACAATGTCCAGGAGGGGGCTGACCTGAGGTGGGAAGGAGCCTCTGAACCCCAGAAATGTGGTGTAGCTCTGTCTGAGGCACAAGGCTGAGACCCTAGTAAAGACATTTGTGCTGGGGTCTCACCCCTACAAGCTCAGGAGCTCCCTAAGGGAAGCAGCCCACTTGCCTTCTCCGTGACCCCAGGTGCTCTGGGAGCTACCACCAGAGGGGGCCTCACTAAGCACCTGCCAGACGGTGAATAAACAGGCACCACACAGCCACCGGCCACAGACAGGGAAACTGAGGCCTAGAAAGAGGGATTACCCTGTCACCCTCACTGAGGACTGAGGTTGGGGCCCCTGCCTCTTTCCCTATCCCACTTGAGTCCCCAGATAGCCTTTTGGGGGGCCTTTAAGGTGGGGCTGCAGGCTGAGCACCCGGGAGGAGGGTCTGGTTAGCAATGAAGTGCCTTCATTCTCCCCCAGGTGAGGCCGGAAAGCGGACTAGCTAGGAGCCCCACGGATCCCCAACAAGAGGGCAGGGCGTAGAGGAGTAGGGGTGAAAAGAGAAAGGGGCAGCTCAGGGTTCTGGGCCATCTTTCAGGCCAGCCTAAGAGGCCAAGTTCAGCAGTCAGAGACCTCCTACACTGGAATTCACAGACCACAGGCTTCTGGGAAGTGCCTCCAACTCAGGGCTAGCTCCCCACCCGCATTTGCTCCCCAGGCCTGGCCACCCCTAAGCCTTAGCTCTTCCTTCCCAGAATGCAGACCCCTGAGGCCAGCCAGAAAATGAGAAGGCCCTGCCCCCACGCCCGACGTGCTGCTCTGGACCTTGAGGGCTGACCCAGTACCAGCCCTAAACAGGTGCCTCTAATTGGTGGCTCCTGGGCTACTCCAGGTCAGCTGAGCTGTGAGTCAGGGCCCCTCACCCACTGCCCCCCAGCTTCAAGCCTCTGACCTGACCTAGGCTCACTCGGGCTTCCCCAGCCATCTCCTTGAGCCTACTCCTTGCCCAAGGCCAGACCTTCACACCCTTCCTTGAGGGCTGCCCTCCAGGTAGAGAGGATGCATCCCAAGTCCCTCCCTAAACACTGGCTTGGTCCCTCCTACTCTCCCAAAAGCAGGAAATAGACAGAGTCACACGAGGTGTTGATCAACACGGTGCTGACGCTGTTGTTGACATCCACATCCGGAGGGGAACCCCACCCACCGGCCCAGGATCCTGGGGTCAGGAGGTCAGGGTGCACTTTCCACAAGTGTCCCCACCAGGGCTCTGGACCCCTCCAACCTTCGCTAGCAGCTGCTTCAGCCCGAACTCTGTCGCTGCCCTGGCCCCACTACACAGGAGTCCCGGGCTCCCTCCTCACCCACCCTGTGGACCCTGGGTATGACCCTCCTCAGTTCAGCCCCCAAACTCAATGTGACCATGCTGTCATTCTCCAGACAAGCGACATCCCCTCCCTAGCCTGTTTCTCCTCTGGTGAAGTGGAGACCAGACTCCTTGCCTCCCAGCTTCTTGCTCTGGCAAGGATCTGAAGCCACCAGCGGGGGTGCCTCCGACTCCTGGAGAGGGCCCGGCTCCCCTGGCCTCTCACGCCAGGCGCCTGATCCTTCGGCCCGAACTGATGCTTCGGCAGCCTCAGGTCGCTGTGCTCCCGCCCTCCGCGCCTCCCCGGGCTCGGGCCTGGCTTCTCACCCAGGTTTCCAGGTGGATATCCCGCAGAGCAACGCTGCCCTTGTACAGATCCAGGCTGAGCTGGTCCAGGCTGAGGTGTTCCTGAAAGAAGTGCCCCAAGTAGTGGTGCAGCAAGTAGCGGCAAACCCGCTCTTTCACACAGTTCGACCATGGCCACAGCCATCGTGACATCTCGGAGACCGCCTGGCCCGGGCCGCCTCCGCTTGCCGCCAGTCGGTGATCCCTGTCCGGCTGCGCTGTTCACTAGAGCCCCCGGCTCGCCCCGCCGCTTCTCTCAGCGCCAGGCCGCGCCCCCAGACGCCCAGCCACGCCCCCACGCTCCCCGCCATTGGCCATTGTAAAGGGCGAGACCCGCTGATTGGCCGCAGGGGGAGGAGCTTTCGGGAGCGAAAAAGGGACTGGGCTCTCGGCATGATATAGTGCTCTCAATCATGATTTACGCTTGCGTATAAATACTGTGTGGGAGGACCTTTAACCTCCCTGCTACAGGCTCTGGGAAGGCTGTTGCTGTAGGTTTGGGGGGGCGGCCAGTCCCACAGAGGAATGCGCATGTGCCGACTCGTCCGACTACTTTAGGTGGTTGGGAAGAATTTAAAGGGACAGTGTCACACCAAACTTCGTGGAAGGCTTCCCAGAGGAATAAAGTCAGTGTGGTATCTGTAGCATGCCTCTGTGGAAACAAGTGAATAAACGTTTGCATTTTTTGAAACGCTTTACCATTCTGTATCTCATTTAAACTTCTTAACTCTCTAAAGTAGTGATTACTGTCATCAATTTACAGGTTTATGTAGGTTGCTGGGTCCACCAGGAAGGTCTTTTCTTCCACTCCTCACGGAGGAATGCGCCACAGATTAGCTGACCCACCCTCTCTCCGCAGCTGGTCAGGCCTTGGGGCCCTCTCTACAATAATAATAGCTTTTCATGTCTCTAATCCTAAAATCAATAAAGAATGGATTCCACCTCCCTCCAGAGAGGCGTTCATTGTTTTTGGACAGCCTTTGAACTGAGAATGGTTTTTACATTTTTAAATGGGTGGGATGGGGGATCAGAATTAACATTTCATGATGTGAAAAAATCATATATCAGTGTCCACGAATACAATTTTATTGGACTATGGCCATGCTCTGGTTGAATGCTGTTCTGGGCTGTTTTCTTGCTGCATTGGCAGAATCGTGTACTTGAAGCAGAGGCCTGCAAAGCCTAAAATATTTATTTTCTGGTCCTTTACAGAAAAAGTATGATGACCTCGGCTCGACAGGTTGGCCACAAATTCTCTTCCATCAGGGAAGACTTAGGGGTCCATGGATAATGATGATTCTATTTTAGCTTTGCTGAGGAGTTGGAATCTATTTAGGTCTAATGCCAAAAGTCAGCTTGAAGCTTCCTGGACCAACCACCCTGGCCCAGGGGGGCAGGGACCTGGATCTTGGTCCTGGCCCTGGGTGTCCTCACGCAAGTCACCACTCTTCTGTAAGCCTGGGTTTTCTGAAGCCTGGTGGCTTCAGATCCTTGCCAGAGCAAGAAGCTGGGAGGGAAGGAGTCCCGTCTCCACTTCACCGGAGGAGAAACAGGCTAGGGAGGGGATGTCACTTGTCTGGAGAATGACAGCATGGTCACATTGAGTTTGGGGGCTGAACTGAGGAGGGTCATACCAGGGTCTAGAGGACTCCTTTGATGAAGATAAGAGGCTGCACAGCTCATTCCTGGAAGAGACAGAGGAACAGCCTCCAAGGGAATCCAGGAGACTGGGGAGGCCCCCTTGGGGAATGGGCTGATAGGGCTGTTCAGAATGACTCCAGAGAACTCTCTGTCCTCTGTGATAGGTTAGGGGAAGAGCTGTGCTCATCAGTTTTATTAAATGAATAATAAATAATAATAAAAATATTAAACCCCATGAATTGAGCTCATGTGATGTCCTCTGTCCTTGTCACCTTGTACACATTATTTCTTCTGCTCCTCTCCATAAGCTCATAAGGAAGGCATTATTAATATCCCCATTTTATGAGAGAGGAAACAGGCTGTGTCCAAGTGCCTGTGAGCAAGTGAATGAACAGTTCCACTTCTACCAAAGGCGGTAGTATATTCTCCTAGAGTCCAGGAAAGTGTTCAATTGGGGGCAGGGCAGTCACCACTCCCCTGCTGTGGGACTGGGAGCATCACAAGCAACTGGACACAGGATCACTCCCTATTTCCCTATTCCCAGAAGTTCATGAGGTGGTGGTTTCCCTCCAGGGAGGCGATTTCCAGGGCCAGGTCGCTCTCACATCTGTCTCTCATTGTAACTTGACTGGCTACCACATCTGCCTCTGAGGGGTAGGTGCCGGGGTGTGTGTGTGTGTGTGTGTGTGTGTGTGAACTCCTGAGCCCAATTCCCAGTGCAGTGTGTGAGCCACAGCAGAGCATTAGGACTGAGAGGGTATATAAAGTTCCTTCTGCCACCTTCCCCACATAATTCATCACAAGCTGCAAAGAAAACCAACTCCAAAGACTGGTCTCCAGGGGCTGGGGTTGTGGCTCAGTGGTAGAGCCCTTGCCTAGCATGTGTGAGGCACTGGGTTCGATTCTCAGCACCACATATAAATAAATAAAGGTTCCTCAACAACTAATAAAAAAAAAAGACTGGTCTCCAATCGAGCCTAGGCCCTGGGCCAATTGAGCAGGAGGCAAATTAGTGAATACAAAATACAGGCAGACAATGACCTCCTGGGACAGAAAGTGGTGTTGGGGACCCACTGGGGTGACAAAGAGGACAATGACCTCCTGGGACAGAAAGTGGTGTTGGGGACCCACTGGGGTGTTTCTGAAATGGAGTCCCAGGCCCCACTTCTGGTCCAGCAGTCCCAACATTGCCTGGCCACCACACTGGAGGACAATACTGGATCCCAGTAAACTCATGGGGTCTGGGGAAGGACAGGGCCAGGATTCCTCCCCAGAGAGAAAAGGGGGCGGGGCGGGCTTTTGTCCAAGGGCCTTGGGAGGGGCACCTTAGATTAGGTGGAAACTCATCAGGCAAATGCTCTAGTCTTCAGGGAACTGCAGAGTCTCTCCCTCTCCCAGGGAGGGTCAAGCTTCTTGGATGCTATCAGTGGAATCAGGATGGGTGTGGAAGAGGTTGTGGCTTTTGATTTGGTCCTTGGTGGAGACCTGGATTTGATCAGAGGGAAGGGTTGTCTAGAGGAAGACAGGCTAAAACTCAGGCTGGATGGAGTTGGAAGGAAGTTTCCAGAAGATGATAAGGAACAGGGATCCAGATCAAAGGAATTCCATGAGGGTGGCTCAGAGACAGTCGGGTCCAGTGAGATCTGGATGCACCTGAAAAGAAATTCATCTCTCAGTATACTAAAAACCATTGAATTGACCTGGCACAGTGGCACACGCCTGTAATCCCAACTGTTCAGGAGGCCTAGGCAGAAGAATCCCAAGTTTGAGGTCTGTTAGCAACAGCAGCACTTCTAATCCCCAAGGTAAGGAAATTTGCATTATATCAACCCATGACTGTTCTTACTCCCTCCCAGATCTTCTCAGTCACTGTTCATTTTCATCCTGTCCCCCAACCAGAGTCCAATTACTCCATGCACAACTCCTGGATCCCCTAACTACCTTCCAGCAAGACTTCTCACTAAACCCGGCCACTCTTCTCCCAAATGAAGAAGTTTGGGGCAGTTTAGCTGAAGGAATTTCTTCTCTGAATCATTTTAAATACTTTTCTACACATGTAGCTGGGTTACTAGTTATAACTGTACTGTTAATTTTATTTCTGTTCTTATTTTGCAAAATTTGTCAAGCAGGATGGAAACAACTATGATTCCAAGGCTAATCATGATTTCTATGCTCCAAAGGACCCACGCTCCTGGAATCATGGAACAATTTCTTAATAGGTTTACCTGCGGGGACCCCAGAAGCCTCCTGGAACACGTGGATGCCATTCTCCTGCTCACCTCCTGACCCACTGAGACCACAAAGGGGAACTCCACTTACGATGATCTCAAGGCAACCCCCCCACATCCTCCCCCACCAGGGTCTCCATACTCTGTTCCAGAACTCTGAAAGGTGGGTCCCCCCCACTTTGCCCCTTCTCAGCTTGAAGCAGCCAGATCTGACTTTCGGCGCCCCAATTCCCTCTCCCCTTTCAGAGTCTGGAATGAAGGATTATGGAAAATAATATTCCTATAAGAAAACTCCCCAAGAAAATGGAGGGACGGTGTGGCTCAAGAAGTGGGAAAGGAAATTGGCTAAGCATTAAACCTCTCCCAGTGCATTCCTGATAACAACAAGCCCTAAAGGAAAAGGGTGGATATGGAATGCTAAGCCCTAAACCTTGACCTTCCCCTTGTCAACCTAATCCTGAATGACAATGGGTAAGATTTGAATACTCATCTCTCAGGGTCAGGTATTAACCTGTACAACTAGCCCCTGATTGGTCAAAACTGCATGTACACAATGATTCCATCCCCCTCATACCCTATAAAACCAGAATCCCCCTGTAACTGGGGGCATTTTCCCATCTGGAAAGTGGACCTGAATGGCACCCAAATATGCAAAGGACTAACGGCTTCTCTGTATCCATTGAGGTCTGCCTCCCATTTCCTTTTGCACTTACAAGGTCAGCCTGGGCAATCTAGGGAGACCCTTGAAAGGGTTAGATAAGTAGCTCAGTGGTAGAGTTATTGCCTAGCATGTGAAAGGCTAGGCAATAACTCCAGTCTAATCTCCAGTACAGAAAAGGAAACAAAACAAAACAAAACAAAACAAAACATTTCCCATTCTTTTTGGTACCAGGGATTGAACCCAGGGGCACTTAACCACCGAGCCACATCCCCAGCCCTTTTTATATTTTTTATTTAGAGACAGTGTCTTGCTAAATTGATGAAGCTGTCTTTGACTCACGATCCTCCTGCCTCAGCCTCTGGATCCTTGTTTGCTTTTTTTGGTACCAGGGAGTGAACCTGGATATGGGGGGCTTAACCACTGAGCCATATCACCAGTCCTTTTTTGTTTTTAATTTTGAGACATGGTCTCACTAAGTTTCTTAAGCCCTCACTAAATTGCTGAGGCTGGCCTCAAACTCGTGGTCCTTCTGCCTCAGCTTCCCACACCACTAGGATTACAGGTGTGCACCACCATGCCTGGCCCTTTTTTTTTTCTTGGTACTGGGGATTGAACTCAGGTGCACTTGACCACTGAGCCACATCCCAGCCCTATCTTGTATTTTATTTAGAGACAGGGTCTGATATAGTTCTGAGTTGCTTAGTGTCTCACCTTTGCTGAGGCTGGCTTTGAACTCATGATCCTTCTGCCTCAGCCTCCGGAGCCACTGGCATTACAGACGTGCACCACTGCGCCCAGCTGGCCCGTCTTAATGCTGTTCTTAAGTGTACAGTTTGGTAGTTTTAAGTATATTCACACTGTTGTATAACCAGTCCTCAGACCTTTTTCTTCTGGCAACACTGAAATTATACACCCATTAAATGACTAAAAAATGGGTGAATTTTAAGGTATGTCTATGATATCTCAAGAGAGATGTTAAAAATAGGAGAAAATAATTTTTAACCTGCACCCCCAGTTGACATTGCACTTACTTTGAGACACAGTTCAAATGCCACTTCTGAGACTGGTGGGTAGCTCAGAGGCAGAGTGCTTTCAGCATGGGAAGGGGCCCAGGTTGACCCCAGCACCAGACACCCACACACACATACTTTCCCTCTCTCTCTCTCTCTTTCTCTTCTGTTTCTCTCTCTCTCACACACACACCCACACAATACCCCCCCAAAATAAATATCACTTCTAGAAGTTTTATGACTCTCTTCTGCCCTTTGGTCTCCCAATCCTCAAACAGAACACCTACTTTGTTCAAAGCCCACCCTCCATGGTTCATCTGGCCTTGAGACCATAGTACAGGAGTCTATGGTACGAGGCTGAAACTAGCTGGCGTGTGGAAGTCTGGTCCTTGTCACTGCATTTTGGGGGAGAGTCATATGGGGAATGGAACCCAGGGGCACTTTACCACTGAACTACATCCCAGCCCTTTTAATCTAATGTTGTCGTTGTTGTTGTTGTTGTTGTTAGTAGAAGTAGGAGTAGGATTGGGACACAGTTCTCACTAAGATGCCAAGACTGGCCTCAAGTTTGTGATCCTCCTCCCTCAGTCTCCCCAGTTACTAATGTGACCTTGGGCAAGGCACTCCTGTCTGGACCCTGGGGTCCTGGCCTGGCAGTAGGAGGCTCTGTGGTCTGTCCCTCTCTCACTTGTTCTGGATGTGGAAGGGCTTTGCCTCCTGAGCCTGGAGGTGGATAAGCAGAGAGATTAGGGACTCCAGTTTGCCAATGAGGACACCAAGGGCAAGGCCTGCTGAAGATTTCTGAGCAAGGGGAGCACGGTCAGGTCTCCAGGGATACCCAGCCAGGACAAGCTGTGGCCCATAGTAAAGGCCTCTGCCTTCTATTGCTCTAGAAGGTGGGTGTCTGCTGGGCACCCAGGTTTTCTCTGTAGCATGCAGTGGTCACCAGGGCTCCAAGCAGGTGGGGCAGATTCTAACAAGGCCCCAGGTCCCTGCCTGACTCATTGTCCGGGCTTATTACCCTCTCCTGCTGCTCAGCATAGACCAGTTGTTCATCCTGGAAAACTTCAGGGTGGAAATTTCAGAGCAGTTCAGGGGAATAAAGAGAATGCTGGGACCCCAGATTTTAGGAAGGCAGCCCCGGACTGCAGACTGGGAACTTCTGGCCATAATATCAAACTTCTGGAATTCCAGCTATGCCTTGGGTACTAAGCAATAGGGTTTTGGTCAATACCTCCCTCCCCAACACGTCTTGGGGACAGGGTGGCTGAGGAAATCCATCTGGGAGGCCAGGTTGTCTGGGGTGGGTGGCAGTTCCAGAGGAGCACTTGCTGTCATGCTTTGACACTCCGGGGCTGGCCCTTTAAACCACAGACCATGATGTCACCGCAGACAGCAAGGGGCGGGAGGGGGACTGCAGGCCTGAGTATGGACTACATTTCCCAGCAGCCTCTGGTGCACCACACCCCTCCCAGAAGGCACTGGGGCACCTCGGACTATTAACTGGTCCGGTGCTGGTTGCAAGGGGTTTCAGAAGTGTCTGGCAGTTCTGGGGTGAGGGCGGGGCTCCCCTGGGGATGGCCTGGGGCACTGACGGCCCAGGCCAAATTCTCCGGGCTGTCATAGCGTGCCGGGCCTCTTTCCTGCCAGCGGACTGGCAGCATCCCCTGGTTCCTGGTGCAAACTCCCGCGTCCTCCTCTTTCCCTAAGCAGAATCCAGGCATCCAGCCCCGGCTGGAGCCCGTCCCACTCGTTCTCAGGCTTCAAGAGCCCGGGCCGTGGCCGCGGAGTCCGCGCTCAGGTGTTCCCCCTTCGGTCCGGTGGCTCTCTTTAAGTGGGGCGGGGACTACATTTCCCAGCGGCCCCGGGGCCTTCCTGACGCAGCCCCCCCAGCCGCGGGGAGGTGCGGGCCGGGAGGGGGGAGGTGACTTGATGTCATCCTGAGCAGCTGGGCGGCGGGTGCCGGTGAGCCCAGAGCTCGGGCTCCCACTGCGCTGCGCCGCGCGGGACCGGAGTCCCGGGACGTCGGCCGAGGTCTGCGCGCTGCCCGGGCCAGCCGCGAGCCCGCCGTGCGCCCGGCCCCGACGCGGGCTGAGCCGGGGGCATGCTCCAGCCCCCCCGGAGCCCCGGAGAGAACCCAGGAGCGCCGCCGCCCAGCCCCAGCGCCCCGAGCGGCGGAACTGCTGCGAAGGAGCCCTGAATCGCCGCCCCGTCCCCGCAGGCAGCTCCGGGGGTCCGCGACCGGAGTCTGGGCTTCTGAGAAGTGAGTGTCCCCGCTCCGGGAGGTTTGCAGGGCCAGGAAGGAGGAGCTGAGTTGTGGGGAGGGTCCTGGGGTCCAGAGAGGGGTGGCATGAGGACAGGGTCTCCATTCTTGGGTAAGTCCATGGGGGCCGACTTTCGTGGAGCAGGACCGGCCGTTTCTCTAAGGGAGCAGGGATGAGGAACAGGGTCCCCAATCTGAGTAAGGGGCTGGCTTGGGGAATAGGCCCTGTTTTGGGAGGGGTTATTTTAGAGCCTGGGGGCCTTTCAGTCTGGAGGAAGGAAGGGACCTGTCCTTGCCGGGAGGGGCTGCACCCCTGTTTTGGGGTCTGCTGGGGTTAGGAGGGAAAAGAAGACACGGGTAGCAGCCCGGGCTGTCTCTTGCTGACCTTCTTGCCTTGACTTCTTCTCACAAGAGCCACAGTGGGAACCCTCACAGGACTCTTCTGGACTCCCAGGAAGGACCTGAGGCCTGAGCCATCTCCTTTCCACCCTGCCTGCCCCCCAGGACTGGGCAGTTGCCTAAGGCCCTGGGGGGGGGCCCAGGACTGTGATCGTGCCCCCCCCCCCAAAAGGATGGACCCAAGTTAGTCCACCCAGCCTCACCCAGCATCCTCTGGGCCCTGGGGCAACCCCAGGGGCTCTGAACGCTTGAGCTGCCGCCTGCCTGCCATGGAGACGAAGCTGCCCCCTGCAAGCACCCCTACCAGCCCCTCATCTCCTGGGCTGTCGCCTGTGCCACCACCTGACAAGGTGGATGGCTTCTCCCGCCGTTCCCTGCGCAGGGCCAGGCCCCGCCGCTCCCACAGCTCCTCTCAGTTCCGCTATCAGAGCAACCAGCAAGAGCTCACTCCACTGCCTCTGCTCAAAGGTGAGCCAGCTGCTGGCTGCTGAGCCCAGGAGGGGACCAGCAAGGATGGGGGCAGTGCCGTCAGAGGAAATGTGGATGGCTCTGCCAGGCTGGGGATTCCTCCACGGGAACTGACCCCCAGCCCTCCAGCCCTCTGCTGACGCATGGCCTGACTGGCCTGTCATCCCTGGAGGTGGGGCATCTGGAGGTGGTGCCACTCTGGGGGGCAGGCCAGGGCCAAGGGTGGGGCACACAGCATGGGTTCCAGGAGGCCACTATCAGCCCAGCCAGCTGCCTGTCCTGGGGGCAGGTGCTTGGAGTGGTTCCTGGTGATCACCATGTAGCCCCCACCTTCACCCTTGAGCCCCTCCCCACTTCTGGCTCATTGAACAGGGTGCCACCGAAGAGAGGGAGGCAGTGGCTATTTTTGGAAAGCCCATGTAATCAGGCTTTGTGGTCTTGCTTAAAATTACAAAGTCTGAGCCTGGATTAAGAGAAAATGAGGAAGACCCCCGACCCCCAGGAGTGGAAGATGGGACAGGAAATGCTTACTCTCTGCAAGGGGTAGGAGATGGCACTAGAGCATGGGGCCTGGGGGCAGCAGGAGCTGGCCCTAGGGATTAGGAAATCTATCCCTGCTCAGAACCTTGGCAGCTGGGGCCTAGGCTCAGCCCCCTGTCCCTCCCTAGATGTGCCAGCTTCTGAACTGCATGAGCTGCTGAGCCGGAAGCTGGCCCAGTGTGGGGTGATGTTTGACTTCTTGGACTGTGTGGCTGACCTAAAGGGGAAGGAGGTGAAGCGGGCGGCACTCAATGAACTGGTGGAATGTGTGGGGAGCACCCGGGGAGTCCTCATCGAGCCTGTCTACCCAGACATCATCCGCATGGTGAGACTGGCCCCCGCATTTGAGGGACTGCCCAGGGATACAGGAACCCCTACCCCCCCACCTGTAGGACCCTGGGGCTAAGAATAACCCTACACCCTTCAGCTTGGCCTCAAGCCCATGTCCTCTGTCTCTCCTGAACCCAGCTGCTGCCCATCACCCACTCAGGGCCTCCTTGTCCATCCTACCTCCACACCTTTGCTTATGCAAGGGAGATCTTGAGCCCCGGTTCCCTGTGTCACACCTTCTGGGCCTGGTTGTGGTGCTGCCTCTCCTATAAAGTCTGTTTATAGCCCAAGCCAGAAACCTCATTTTTCTTGCCCAGAATGCCCATGGGCTTACTGCTGGCCACCTCGTCTCCCGCACTATTGTACCTGCCTGGGGTGCATCCCTCCACCTTGACACCAGCCCCAGCCTAGGGCTTGTGCAAACTAGGTGTTCAGGTGACGATTGTCCAAGGAGTGAATTGGGCACCTTGCTGGGGCAGGTGCCAATTTTGACCTATTAGGATGTTGGATGAGGGGCCCCCCAGCTTCTGCCTTCAAGGGATCATCCTTAAAGAAACCTGACTCTGCCCCCCAGATCTCAGTGAATATCTTCCGGACCTTGCCACCCAGTGAGAACCCTGAATTTGACCCTGAAGAGGATGAGCCCAACCTTGAGCCTTCCTGGCCACATCTGCAGGTGTGAGAGGACGGCAGGCAGGGGCCCACACTTCAGAGGAACTTCAGTCGGGGGGTCTGCCTAGCCCTAAACTGTTGGATGATGGCTACCGGGTGGGTTGAGTGGGTGAGGCTGTCGCCAGACTGATCTTTGTCTGTCCCTTCCCTCAGCTGGTATATGAGTTTTTCCTGCGTTTCTTGGAGAGTCCAGACTTTCAGCCATCTGTGGCCAAGAGATATGTGGATCAAAAGTTTGTCCTGATGGTGATGTGGGGAGCCCAGGCTGGGTGGTGCCAGAGGGCAGGGGCAGGCTCCCAGAGGGCCGTGGGATAGGATGGAAGCAAGCTGGGGTTGACTCCTCACCTGACCCCACCTGACCCTGGGTCCCACAGCTCCTGGAGCTCTTTGATAGTGAGGACCCCCGGGAGCGTGAGTACCTCAAGACCATCTTGCATCGGGTCTATGGCAAGTTCCTGGGTCTCCGGGCCTACATCCGCAAACAGTGCAACCATATCTTCCTCCGGTGAGTGACTGCTGCCTGTCCAAGAAGAGCCCTGGGGAAGCAGGGAGGGAAGGAGGGAGAGACCAGCGGGGAGAAGACTGAGGCGAGGGCTCCTGGGCTGCGAGGTCTGAGTGGGATTCTGGTCCACTGAGTTCTTTCCCCGTAACACAATATTGATTGTGAAAGGCTCGGAAGTCAGCTGAGGACGAGTATTTACTTGCATTTCATAGAGGGGAATAGAGAGGCTGAGAGAGTAGTTTGCTGGGACCAGTGCAGACCAGGGGAGCCTAAGATCTAGAGCTTTGGTCTTTACCATGCTGACCATAGGACCCAGAGAGATTCTTTCTGCAAATGTGCATTGAACGCCAACACCCAGTGGGCACTGGAGACTCCCATGGCCTTGTAGTTGAGCTCACAGCTCTAGTGTTAGATGGTTGTGTTTGAATTTGATTCCAGTATGTGGGTGAACTTGGGCAAATCACTTAAGCTCATTCCTAGTTTCCTCAACTTTGAAATGGGAATGCTGCCTGAACTAACTTGGGGACCAAAGTGAGATGGGGGGATGCCTTCAAACACTCAGAATAGTTCCTGACCCAAGGTGGGGACTCTGAAGCATTAGCTCTTATTGTTAGCAACAAAGGAGGTAAGAGGTGATCCAGGTCCTCCAGGAGCTTGGAGTCCATTAGATTCCCCACTTACTAACTTTGGGGCAAGTGTCATTGAGCTGCGGAGTCTTGACTTCATCTGTGTAGTGGCTTTCATACACCCTGCCTCTCAGGAGAATTTTGTGAACTATTGGGTGCAGAGCCGATGCTCTAAGTGTTTGCCATTGCTTTGGGTGACCGTATGAAGAGTGAAGGTTGTAGGCTGTGTGCCTATTGGCTGGGTGGGAATCAGGTAGAGTGCCAGGGCCTGGGCTGAGGAGCTGAACAGGAGTGCCTCATAGCAGAGAGTCTGGGCTGTGTATCGGGGTGGCAGAGGTGGCTGGGCTGGGAAGGGCATTTCAGAAGTAGGTGTGGATCTCAGTGGGACCTGGTTTGGGGCACTGGGAAGGGAGAATGGCCTCCAGGTTGGGCAAGTTGGACAGGTGTGCAGTGTGGGTGAGGTGGTAGGCAGGATGGCTGATGGGGGCCTGGGCCCACTCCATTGCTCCGAGCCCTTCCACATTCTCCTCCTCCCACAGGTTCATCTATGAACTGGAGCACTTCAATGGTGTGGCTGAGCTGCTGGAGATCTTAGGAAGGTGATTGTCCTTGGGCCTCAGCTGGAACCCAGGGTTCTGGGAGGAGGGACTAGAGCCTGGTCACCTGAGCCTGCTCCTCTCTTCGGCCCCCTCCTTAGCATCATCAATGGCTTTGCGCTGCCCCTGAAGACTGAGCACAAGCAGTTCCTTGTCCGCGTCCTGATCCCCCTGCACTCTGTCAAGTCGCTGTCTGTCTTTCACGCCCAGGTGAGGCCCAGGCCTGGCCCTGCCTCTGCAGGACCAGGAAGAGGGTCCGACATGCATGGGATCTCTCCCCACTCTGTGGTCCTTACCAATTCTGATCCGATTCAGGGAATTCCCAGTGCCCACCAAGGCCACCCGTGGCGGCAGCTCGAGCCCTCCCACCCCTGCCCTTGCTCCCTGTGTGGAGCACATTGGGCTCTCCTCTCTCCGTAGGCCCAAAGACTGCGATGCAGACTCTGTTGTGGAGTCTCCTGCAAGATTTATAAGGAGTGCTTTGCTGAGCGTTTCCCCTGTGAGGTCATCGCCATTCCTAACCCTAACCCTAACCCTAACCCATTCCCCGGTCCCTGGTGTGTGCCGCCCAGGCAGCTGGCAATGCCGGGCAGGCAGAGGGAGAGCAGTGGGCGGTGAGCGCCTGGCTGGGTGCTGGCCTTGGTGCTGCCCCTGCTGACACCTGGCTTCCTTGCTGTCCCCGACCCCTGGCAGCTGGCATACTGTGTGGTGCAGTTCCTGGAGAAGGACGCCACCTTGACAGAGCACGTGAGTTCCTCTGGGGGAGGCTGGGCCCCTCACTCTGCAGGTTTGACTTTCTTCCACCTCCACCCTGACAGGTGATCCGGGGGCTGCTCAAATACTGGCCAAAAACCTGCACCCAGAAGGAGGTATGAAGAAGGGCTTCGATGCCCACCAGAGGGAGGTCAGGGCAATCTCCTGGAGGCAGGGAGGTGTGAACCGTCGCCGCTGTCTCCTCAGGTGATGTTTCTGGGGGAGATGGAAGAGATTCTTGATGTCATCGAGCCTTCCCAGTTCGTGAAGATCCAGGAGCCCCTTTTCAAGCAGGTGGCTCGCTGTGTATCCAGCCCCCATTTCCAGGTATGGGGCTGGCACGGGTCAGGTGGAAGGTTGGCCGTTTACCTACATAGCTCCTCTCCCTCGTCTCCTCCAGTCCTGGGTCTGAAAATAGGGAGATGCTGGGTTTAGGGTCAAACCTTAGATCTGCCTTCTCCCAGCTGTAGGGCCTTGGGCCAATCACCTCACCACTCTGAATCTAAGTTTCCTCATCTGTAAAATGGCCCATCAATAGTTTCTTCACTGAGTCGCGATGAAGATCAGAGATTTTTTGACTGTAACATGATAAATTGAGCCAGAACAGGACGAAGTATTATCGCTTTCCCCCTTTGCTTAGTGGCCTTAGTATTTTTGTTTGTTTTGGGAACTAGATGTCCAACCCAGCGGTAGATATCTACCACTGAGCTACATCCTCAGTGCTTTTTAAATTTTTATTTTGAGACAGTGTCTTGCTAAGTTACTGAGGCTAGTCTCAAACTTGCAATCCTCCTGTCTCGACCTCCTGAGTTGGTGGATTAGGCGTGGCCACTGTGCCTGGCTTCGTCCCCTTAGATTTCATCAGTCCCACGTAAGGATCCAGCCAGGTTCCCCTTCACCCAGCTATTGGAACTCACTCTCCTCCATGTGCACACAGACTCTCTTACCATCTGTTTTATTTTTCCCTGCCATGCTAGGGATGAAACCCAGGGCCCTGCACAAGCTAGGCAAGTGCTCTGGCCCCCGGGGCTATATCTGTAGTACTCTCTCATTTTTATGAACCATAACCCTGTGGAAGTCACTTCTTCCTACAGTGACTCTAAAGCTTCACTTTATTAAACACTTTAAAGTCCAGTATCTCATTTCATTCACTCATCCAGTGGAGGTAGGTATGATGAGCTCCATTTTACAGACCAGACAACTGAGGCAGAGAGGTTGGGTTCCTCCTGGGGGTCGTGTGGGTGGAGTGGAGTCTGTGGCAGTGAGGATTTGCCTGAGTTTTGATTCCAAGCCCAGTGCTTTGTGCTTTCCTCTCTTCACCACATTGTCTTCCCCAGTGGATCAGATGAGCCCTTGGGATGGGACTGTGTGGAGGTCAAGGGGCCTGGGCTTTAGGGGGGACGGAAGCCAGGCCTTGCCACCCAGAGCCGCCACCAGGAATTCTGTTCCACCTTGCCTGCCAGGTTGCAGAGCGGGCTCTGTATTTCTGGAACAACGAGTATATCCTGAGCCTCATTGAGGACAACTGCCACACTGTGCTGCCTGCTGTGTTTGGGACCCTCTACCAAGTCTCCAAGGAGCACTGGAATCAGTGAGTGCCAGGCCTTGCCCTCCCCTTGAGCACTGGGAGCACAGCCTGCCTGGCCTCTGGGGCTGCTTCTGGCAGCACAAGATCAGAGACAGTGGTGGAGGATGGCCAGGGGGTGGTGCAAGGGCAGGGGGCAGGCGCTGTGTGGGGAGCACAGTGCTGGGGGCGTGGGTCAAATCAAATGGTGTGGTCACCATCTCAACCCCGTCCTGACCGCCCAGAACCATCGTGTCTCTCATCTACAATGTGCTCAAGACCTTCATGGAGATGAACGGGAAGCTGTTTGATGAGCTCACGGCCTCCTACAAGCTGGAGAAGCAGCAGTGAGTGCCAGGGCCTGGGCAAGGGGCGGGGGAGCAAAGCAGGAAGGAATCTGGGGCAGCAGAGGACCCCAACCAGGCGTGGTCAGATGTTCAAGGCCCTCCCCGGATTCCTGCACTGCTGCCCACCGCATCCTCCTGCATCCTTCCCAGTCATCTTGGGCTCTGCCGCCCATAGCTCCTAGACATGGGTTGGGAGCCTTCTCTCCTCAGCTCTTTCCTAGGCAGAGTGTCCTCTAGAGTCAAAGGACAGAGTATGATTCTGTGCCCCACCAACCCCTGCTCTGCACAGTGGGGTGGAAAGGAGCGTGGGGGCCGGGCCGGGGGAGCTGCCTTTCCCTCTCTCCCCAGGGAGCAGCAGAAGGCCCGGGAGCGTCAGGAGCTATGGCAAGGCTTGGAGGAGCTGCGGCTACGCCGGCTGCAGGGGACCCAGGGGACCAGGGAGGCCCCCCTCCAACGGCTTACACCCCAGGTGGCCACCAGTGGGGGTCAGAGCTAGGGAGCCCCCAGAAGGGGAGAAGCTAAACCCAGACCAGAGCTATCAGTCCCTCCGTCCCTTCTCCTGCCCAGGGGCCCAGAGAGGCACACACCTGCCCCTGGCCTTGCCAGAGCAGGCTCCGAGGACTCCCTGCCCAGCCCTGTGTGGGCAGCTTTCACTGGGGACAAGAGGACAAGATGGTGGTCTTGGCAGCAGAACTCTCAGGCCCTCTTGGCAAGCTTGACTGGGAAGCTGCCATCAGGGACATTTTCCTGCCCAGCAATGCGGGGCTCCAGGCTGCAGGGGGATCCCCCCTGCCCCAAGCCTAGGACAAGGGCACTAGGCGCCTCACCTCCCCCTGCCCTGGGCCGGAACGAGGTCCTTCTTCATCTCCACCATGGGGTCCACGATCTATTTATTCTGCCCTGCGTACCCTCAACACGGGCACTGTCCTGGCCCTGGGGCATCCTCCTTTCCTCCTGTCCCTTGCCCTATACTTCCTTGTCCCCTTTTTATTTATTGGGCAGGGGGAGGGGTGAGGGTACAGGCAAAAAAGATGCACAGTGTCCTGGGGCAAGGGGGTCACAGTACCCATGGTCTGTCCTCCTTCCCCTGGCTGGGGGTAGACTTAATAAAGAGAGAAACTGAACAACTGCTTGCTTTATTTGGGGGCAGGGGCAAAGGAGGAAGGGGAGTCAGAGACAAGGCAGAGGCCAAAACGCCCCTCTTCTTGGGAGGGGACATCCAACAGGGGGGTCAGGGCTGGGGTGGCCCCTCCTTTAAAAAAATTCCATAGTAGGTCTCGGGCAGGATGGGGCCTCCTTCCAGTGACTAGAAGCGAGAGAGGCGACACATGTCACACTGGCAGGCCCTGGCTGTGAAGATCTCCAGCTCCCGCCTGTGGTCCCCCACACACTGCAGCTGCACCTTTACCTGCAGGGAGGGAGCAGCCGCATTCTGGACCATTGCAGGCCACTTTCCATCCCACCTCCTGTCTCCCCACCCAGCGCCCCTCACCTTCTTCAGGCTGCTGATGGTGCAGCACTGAGACACGGAGGTGATGTTGTGGCGATAGCCGCTGGCCGCCAGCACAGAGTACCGGGAAGGGAAGGCACTGGACTCACAGTGGCCCACGCAGGCCTGTGCCACATGGGAGCCCTGGCAGGTGCCTTGGCGGTCACTGCGCACGGTCACATTGAAGGCTAGGAGGAGACAGGGAGCGGCAGAAGTGCCTCTGGAAGGCGAGCCCAGCGCTGTCGTCTGCCTCCTGGGCGTCCGCCTAGGGTGCTGCCTGCCCGCAGTTGTCTGCCAGCTCTGTGCCCACCCAGAACGCCCCTCCTCCTAGCTCTCTGGTCCCAGAGTTACTCACGGTGCAAGTGGCAACCCGGGACGGCTGTCTCCTGACCCCAGCCTTCAGCAACTGCCAGGACCAGCAGGCAGATGAGCAGGGTTTGGGGGGACGCCATGGGCACCCGAAACAGTGGGCAGAAGTCTCTGAGGGGGGTGCAGGTGGGAGAGAGAGTTCTTCAAATAGCACCTGCCTGCAGGTGGCTGGTCTTTCTGACAGGTGAGACATGCCAGAGGGGCTGTCCATACCCTGGCTGCCTCCCTGCCTGGGTCACTCTGGGTGGGACTTGTGTGTCCGTCCTCCAGCCTTCTGCAGTGATTCTCCCCCAGAATCATCCTCACCATCTGGACTGCAAACATCTTCCTCCCTCCATCTGCCCTGTCTTGCCCGCATCTCCCCTCCGCATCTCCCCTCCCTCCGGGAGCTCCTCCTGCCTCAGCAAGCTCACCAGCACAGGCCAGGAAGGGCTGTGGGCTCCCAGTGCCGCCTGCTGCTCTAGAGGCTGCTGCCGACTCTCCAGGCTTTTATTGGCCATGTTTCCGAGCCGCGCCCTCTTGGAGATCAGCTTTCAGGCGCCTCCTGGCCCGGGCCCCTGGAGCAGTCCACCTGGGAGATCCTTGCTCTGAGGTCCAGGGCTGGGGAAAGTGAGGTGCGCAGGAGCCCGGGAGCTGGGGCAGGCGCAACATGGGCACCAGAGGAGGGGCTCAAGACAGCTGAGTGTGGGCACGTGTGTCCTCTCTGCTGCGTGAACTTGGTCAGGACACTTCCCTGTTCAGGCCTGTGCCACCCCTAGCCTAAAAAATGCCTAAAGCAAGCCCAGCCCATCTCTTCACGGACTGCAAGGAAAGAGACTGGAGGAGGATCTTAGGAACAAGTGAAGTGCCCGTGGGGGGCTCCAGCTGTGCTTGGTGGCAAGCCTTGGGGGCAGGGTCTACTGAGTCCCCTTCAGAGCCTCCCTTCCAGTGTCAGTGGATGTCTTCCCACCCTGTGGGTCAGTTACAGAGGGGAGCTCTGAAGTACAGGGTGAAGGGTTATGCAAAATAATATTCCTACGAGACAGCTCCCCAAGAAAAATGGAGGGACATGTGGCTCAGGAGAAAGGAGGGGAAACTGCCAAACATTAACCCTCTCCCAGTGCATTCTGATAACAATGGGCCCTGGGGGAAAGGGGCGGATTCAGAACACTGGGCCTTCCCTATCCTTGACCTTCCCCCATGACCTTGGCCTTCACCCAGGGCAAATTAGTCCTAAATAATAACCGGCAAGATTTGAGTACTCATCTCTCGGGGTCTGGTTTTTACCTGTACACCTAGCCCCTGCTGGTCAAAACTGCACGTGCACAGTTTCCAATGATTAAACCATCCTCATTGTACTCTATAAAACCAAAATCCCATGCCGGGCGGGGTGGCGCACGCCTGTAATCCCAGCACTTGGGAGGCTGAGGCAGGAGGATCGAGAGTTCAAAGCCAGCCTCAGCAACTTAGTGAGGCCCTAAGCAACTCAGTGAGACCCTGTCTCTAAATAAAACACAAAAAAGGGCTGGGGATGTGGCTCAGTAGTGGAGTGTCCCTGGGTTCAATCTCTGGTATCCCCCCCAAAAAAAAAAAAAAATTCCCCTCTGTAACTGGCGGCCATTTTCCCCGAGTCCACGAAGGAATAAAGGCTTCTCTGATCCGCTGAGGTCTGCTTCCCGTCCTTCTGCACTTACCCCTCTAGTTCCTGCAATAACAGTGCTCGGAGTGTCAAAAGAGCCTGAAGCAGTTAAACCAGGAAATCTGATTATTTAGTCCAGTTCCAGTTTCACAGACAAGGTCTCTAAGGCTCAGAGAAAGGAAGTTATTTGCTAAAAGTCACACAGCAAGGCGAGATCCAGGCTGATTTAGAACCCAAGTCTCCTGCTGTACTATCCATGGTGCTAAACTAAACTTGGGGCAAGAATGTGGCAAGTTGGGCTGGGGGCCCCTAGTTAGCAGGAGCCAGAGGTTGGGGCCGGGTAGAGACCTAAAGGGAGACTGTGGAGGTTCTGGGCAGCCCCACTCAGGGCCACAAACTCAGAAAGAACAGGCCAGTCGCACAGACTGCCAGCGCTAGATGGTCCCTCAGAGCTCATCCAATCCCACCCCCTCACTTTCCAAGTGAGAGAGTAAGAGCTCCCCAGCCACACCGCCCACTGGTCCAGGTGGGAAGGCACTCACGTCTCCAGTTTTGGAGCTGTATCCTTCACAGTTTTGTCAAGGAGGCCATGGGACAGTGAGGAAGGAGCTGGTGTTACCTGCGTTGTGGATCCTCAAATCCCCATGCCCAATGGCCCCTCCGGCGCCTCCGGCGCCTCCCCTGCTCAGGTTCTGGGCCCTCACCTGCCAGGCCCTCCCATAGCAACCTACCTCTTCTTCTCTCCCCACCAGAGTTAGGGGCAGCCAAACAAGGGGACACAGGGACCTCAGTAGTCCCGCTCCTCCTCTCCCACACAGTGCAGCAACCCTCAAACATGTGACAGATAATTAGCTGTTTGAAGACTCTGGGTGACAAGGACTCGGCACCTCACAAGGTAGCCCATTCTAATAGTCAGAAAGTGATTCTTTTGTTTTGAGATAAAATGAGTTTCCCTGCATTCCTGTCAGCTGTTTTGGTTCTCTAGGCCATACAAGTCTAAACTGTCTCTCCCAGACTGGCCAGTGGTTGAAGATTGCAAGCGCAAAAGGAGGGAAGCAGACCTCAATGGATCCCGAGAAGCCTTTATTCCTTTTCAGACTCAGGCGCCACGCCGTTGGGGCCCATTTTCCAGATGGGAAATGGCCATCCATTACAGAGGGGATTCTGGTTTTATGGGGTACGATGATGTAATCATTGCAAACTGTGCATGTGTAGCTTTGACCATGCAGTTCTGACCAGGGGCTAGCTGCACAGGTGGGAACCAGACCCCACCAGATGAGTACTCAAATCTTGCCCACTGTCATTCAGGACTAACTTGACATGGGGAAGGTCAAGGTTTAGGGCCTGGCATTCCATATCCACCCCTTTCCTTTAGGGCCCATTGTTATCAGGGGTGTATGGGGGAGAGGGTTAATGTTTGGCCAATTTCCCCTCCCACCTTCTGAGCCACACAGTCCCTCCATTTTCTCGGAGAACTTTTTTGTAGGAATATTATTTTCCATAATCCTGTAAAAACAGTGCATGAGTGCCTTTGCCAGTTCATCTGATACACTAATTTGTGAGGTGGACAGGTAGGAAGCATTCATCTGTGGAGAGGTTTCTCTAGGGCCGAGATGAACGGGGAAGAGATCCTTTCCACAGGGGCAGCAGGCTTTCGGTCAGCAAGTCTTGCACAACCCATTCCCTAACCCCTGGCAGCGGAGTGTAAGGTTTGGGATCAGGTAAGACTCCGCCAGCCAATGTCATCATGGAAACAGCAGCCGATAGACCAGGGGAAGTTTCATGCCTTGCGTTCTCTGTATTTGAGGGAAGTTTGTTCTCTTAATCTGCTTCACTAACTGCAATCAATAACTCTTCATAAATAATTTATTAGCAGTAGGATCCTAAGTGCTGGAGACAAAGGACCTACACCGGCCCTCAGGGCACTGAAATTCTTAGACCATAGTGTTTTAGAAAGCCCCATTTTTTCCTTGATGTCTTAACTAGGGAAAAAACTATTCTAAGGGAGAAAGGACAAGATAAACCCACAAGAGGGCTCAGGTAGTCAGGGCCATGGACTCCACAAATGAGGTGTTGTAAAATGGAGTCAGAGGAGGAACCGCTCTGGAGGAGTTGCGTAAGGGAGGACTTCTCCTAGTTGCTGAGTATGGAAGGCTCACTGGCTGTTCTTTCTGAAGAAATACCGAAACGGGAAGACAGCACTGCAGGAATGAGAGCGGAGTAGGCTGAGACCCAGATCTCCTTCCCTTCCCCCAGTTCCCATTAATGCCCCATTAGCCAGGGCATTTCGCTCTGGGGAACCCCTGTATGGGAATTCAGGTCTGGAAAGGCATTTGTGAAGGCACCTCAATTAATTACACTCAGAAGGGAGAAATTAAGGAAAAAGAATTGCAAGGGGATGTCTGGACCCTGGACAGAGGGAGGATTTGCTAACTGTTCTCTGCAAAAAGGACTCTGAAGACAACCTAGGTTCAGAGGGAAGCACACAAATGTTTTGGAAACCAAATTATCTGAATGGCTCCAGTAAAACAGGAGAGTCTCTGTTCAAGCACAATTTATGAAACCAGGCCTCGGCTGGGCACGTTAGGATGGGGTGAGGTGCACACAACCAAAGGAGACGGTACGAAATCCACAGTTCAGGCTCATCCTCAGTCTCATTTCCACCGCCTAGCCTGGAGACAACTGAGAAACCTCTGCAGTCATCTGCTTCCATTCTCATTTTCCCTGAAAGACTCAAGGAGGCAGCTGTGGAGCTAGCTCACTGCGGGGACACTGGACCTGCTTGTCAGCAGGAGAGAAGTTTGCCTTACCTGAGAAATCCAAAGAAGCCACTGGTGCCTTGCTCTTTAGGTGGAGGTGGGTTGTTTTGCTGTAATGGTGGGACAAATGGCCCTGGCAGGCTATGTTCCTTTTTAGAATCTGTAAGGAAAACTCAGGCAGGAAAAAGGTATTGGTCCATGGGCTATTTTCACACGAATATGCCAAGACTTCTGTAAAGCCAGGTGAATTGTTTGCTCCGACCTTCCCAATTTCATCTCAGCTCAATAAGACGTAGTCTGACCTTGGAGTATTTTCAAAGCCAGGCTCCACAGATATTTACACAGCTCAACTCCCCTGTCATTCACCACAGCTGGTATGTTTTCACACAGAATGACAACTTGTCGAGTAACTCACTTGCTTTGTGTCCTGCTTCTAGGATAACTACAGTCCACGGTGAAACATCAGCAAGTTGGAAGGTCACTACCTTCATATGCGTTCCCGGGTCTAGCAGAGCACCTGTCAGTGCCCCGAGTGTTAACACTAACATCTGAGGGGGAGGGGAGAGAAAGCTCCCCAAGATGGTTCTCCAGCTTCACAGAAAAGACACCTCCCTTCCAACTTTTCCAGAATGCTGCCCACCTTATTCAGAAACATTCTGGAAATGCAGGAGCATCAGTTTCACTATCAGAAACCAGGAAGGGGCCTGGGGTTGAAGATCAGTGTAGAGCCCTTGCCTAGCATGTGTGAGCCACTGGGTTCAATCCTCAACACCGCATAAAATAAATAAAAACATAACATAACATAAAGGTATTGTGTCCATCCTTGACTTAAAAGAAAGAAAGAGAGAAAGAAGCAAAGGAAGGGCCTGCTTTATTGCCTCCCTTCACTCTTTTTGGGAACCGGGAGGGGGGTTCTGTTACTCCAGGTCAGGCCCCTCTGGAGGACAGCCAATGGTGCCTCTAAGGTGAGAGGCACAGACTCAGAACACTAAAGGAGGCAGGAGGTTATTAAAAGAGGGTAAAAATGAACTTCCCAAAACCTACCCTGTTCCTGGGCGTCAGTGGTGTCAGAGTCTAAGGTCGCCCGGCATTCCTGCTGGGGTTTTCTTTCTTTGTTCTGATAAAGAAGACCAAGAAAAGGAAAGTTTTACGCCTCCGTAGGCTGGTGATCTGAATTGCCATTTTCTGATGAACTGATTTCACATCAGCACTGGGTCTGGCTTCCGGTTGCCCAGGCAGGTCTGAGATTTTCCTCACAGGACTGTCCTTTTCATGTTAGCTCCCTGTCTAAAACCACAAAATTTAAGAGCTGAGAACAAGCCAAGCTGGGCTTACCCCACCGTTCCCTACTAAGGAGAATGCCCACTATTACTGACACAATACTGAGGCTTCAGATATCAGGACTACCTACTATTACCTTGGAGAACTGTGTAATGTGGGTAAAACTGACCTATAAACAGCATGCTGAGGCTGACCCCCGAGTCTCTAGAGCATCCTGGATGCTGAGGAGGACATGAGCAGAGTGGGTGGCCGTTGTCAAGGAAGGCTTCACAGGGAGAGTGACGTCTGGATGGGGCCTACATGGATGAGTGGGATTTATCTTGGGGTGAGGAGCTGTTCAGTAAGAGCAGGGTCCTCCAGACAGGGACATCATGAAAGGCACAGTGCCATTAAAGAGTAAATGTGATCGGCATGGCTAGAGCCAGGCTCAGCAGAACATGGCGATGGCATAAGCACCAGCACAATACAGTGCAATCTTATTATTTCTCCACGGGCCACTGCCTGATAGGAATTCCTCTGTACTTTGAAGAAGACATTCTACAGTCGGTTTCCAGGACCACAACATTCTCAGTAAACGCCCTGATAATCAGAAACACAGTGCATATATTTTCTCTGGGACTGTGCCTGAGAGAGTCAGGCAAAGCCCATGTTCCTTGAGCTGTGAGGCTGTGAATTCTGGAGCAGGATGGACTCAGAGGCAGACTCAGGGCAGGCCCGGGGCAACGCAGAACTGGCCCTGCCCTAAGCTTCAGGTTAGAACAGGTCTTTGTGAGATGAGATTCTTCACAAACTCCTCAAATCCTAGTCCACAGTGGCAGCCTCCTAAGTCATAGTCCCCTAAAATGGCAGGGAACTCTAGCAAGAAAGGACACCACAGATCATTCTTTTTTTTTTTTTTTTTTTGCAGTCCTGGGGATTGAACCCAGGGCCTTATGCTTGCAAGGCAAGCACTCTACCAACTGAGCTACATCCCCAGCCCCATTCTTACTTCTTCTAGACAGAGTGGTGGCAAAGTTTAGAGGGCCCAGCTCTGACTTCTGGCTTGAGGGAATTATTCTTACAAGTTTGATGAAACTATGCTTTGGAGCTTAAGTTCTGCTCTACAGAGTAGTCCTAAAAAGAGTGGCATCTCTTAGGGCTGGAAGCAGGGACTAGAGGGCAAAGGATTGAGGTCAGAGATAGAGTCTACCCCAAGCCAGACAGAGCCTCACAAGACATTGACCTTTGTGCTCTCCTGTGATCTTGAGGGAGGTTTTCCCAGGCAGACTTGTAAGAGAGGAAAACAGCCTGAAGAAGACTGAGCAGGGACCTTAGCAGACAATACACTGAAAACCTGCACACGTCCAGGGCCAGATCTGGGAGAAGTGGGGCAGTAGAAGGGAAAACGAGCTGTGAGCACCAGTCTGGTTCCCTTCTAGGCCATATGTCTGTTTATTCCCCACTGCCCCCCATTTTTTTGTTCTTCCACAGCCTGGGTCTCTAGGTCTAGAGCCTGAAGGAACAAAGGGAAGGGGTCTACCTTTCCTTCTTATTCCCCCTCAAATCCAAATGCCTCTCATGCAATAATTGCTGCATTCAGCTAAGTGTTCCTGAGCAGGCTCCCAGTGTGTTCAGGCATGCAGTCTGCATGGCCGAGATCCTGTACCCTAACTTCCCCCAAAGCGGGGAGAAAAGATCAAGCATTGGACCATAGGCACAAATTCAATTTTTCCAGCTCAACTGACTTACACTGAGAGTCACTGTGATCACTTTAATTTAGGAGAAATCCTCTCCCTGGGAACAGGGTCTGTGATGGAGGCTGTCTTTGGGCTTTGAGTCAAAATCAATAAACATGCTCCTTTTACTCAGGTTTTTTCTAAACCCAGAATCAGGTTGAAAAGGTAATTATGTTGAGTAAGAAGCTGTGGGTACAGTTCTTGAGGGAGATGATGTGTCAAACTAAGAATAGGAAGGTACGGAGGGAAGGGGTGAGGGAAATGTTCCTTTAATAGTAATTATCTTGGTTGTATGAAGTGTCTTTGTTCTCCAGAGCTTCATGTACTCTTCTTGTACTTTTTCATGTCTTTTTTTTTACCTCTAGAAAGGATGGGAGGCAGAGAGGGGGTCACTTTCTTCCTAAAGTCACTCAGTGGCCACTTGGCCATGGCACAACTAGGGCATGTCCTGGGCCCCCAGAGGCAGCGGGCTAGAACCCCAAGGGTGCATGCCTCCCCCAGGCACATTAAAAGCTCCTGGAGAGAAGAAGCCAGGTCTTACAGGTACTTGTATGCGTCCTAGCACATAACAGAACATCTTGTGAACAGGAGACAGAATAATGGCTTAGAAATACAAATTGCAGGCTGGGCCTGTGGCTCAGTGGTACAGCACTTGCCTTTCATGTGTGAGGCACTGGGTTTGATTCTCAGCACCACATAACAAAATAAATAAAGATATTGTGTCCATCTATAGGTTAAAAAATTAAAAAAAAGAAATACAAATTACAGGATGTGGGGATAGCTTGCTCAGTGGTGGAATTCTTGTCTAGCCTGTGTGCAGCCCAGGTTCAATTCCCAGTACTGGAAGGTGGCCTATTGGCCTCTCCTGCTGGCCTGTCCAGTAACATTTCTTTCTTTCTTTCTTTCTTTCTTTTTTTTTTTTTTTTGTGGTGCTGGGGATTGAACCCAGGGCCTTGGGCTTGCAAGGTAAGCACTCTATCAACTAAACTATATCCCCAGCCCTTCTTTTTTTTTTTAAAGTGGATTTTTTTAATAATAATTTTATTTAGTTCTGTAGGTGGTGCTGAGGATCGAACCCAGTGCCTCATGTGTGCCAAGCAAGCGCTTCACCACTGAACCACAAGCCCAGCCCTCCAGTGACATTTCTGGTACTGTGCTCTAAGCTCCCAGTGGGCTGGCTGCAGTCACCAAACACCCTGCACTCTGCCCTCTCAGCCTGAGCTCTTTAAGCTGGCTGAGCTCCTCAGGGCTCCTCCGGAACCGTTCCTTCACGGTCACTTTGTACTTTGTGTTCTCTCTGTTCCCTGTGCTTTCTTCTCCCCTGCACATGGTCCATCTATAAGTAACTGTCCGGCTGGCTGACACTGCTGTGTTTTCAGGGAGTACACGGTATTCCTGGCACTTGGCAACACAGACACAGTGAAAATGTGTTGACCTCACGCACATGTGAATGTTTGCTCAATAACTGATCATGCTATAGGTCCTGGGAAGGTGAGGGAGATGAGGGTTGTGATTGGGTACTTAGGGTCAGAGCTACTTTGGACACATGAAGTGGAAAGAAAAAAGGAAAAGATCTATAAGGCAGGTATAATAGCAGCAGCTATTTAAAGAGGGAGGAAATGTAAAAGGGCACTACTTTAGAGACAATTATGGAAAGAAGCCTTGAAATGGAGGAGTAGCAGATATATGAATATTCAAATGGGGAACAGACTCCATAAGTAGATTCAAACCAAATGGTCAGGGGCCAGCCCATCACTGCTTTAGAAATTTTCTCTTACCAATTTCCAGTGCTGATAAATGTCTAGCTCATCTGTTAAAATTAGACATTCCCAGACTCAGACCACAGTGTAGATGAAAGCAAAAAGTTTTTGAAAGTTCCACACTGAATTCCACCTCTATTCAATACAGACCTATTTTCTTACTTCAGCTGGAGAGTACAAGCAGCTGCTTCCCAAGCTGAGAAGAGACAGGTTTTAACAAAAGGATTCCTCCATGTCTGTACTATGCAGCCACTTTGGGATGGTTGTGGCAGGGGGGACGTAACTGACTGTTGTTCTGCAGACAGTGAAACCTGAGAATGCACTCAGCCAGTTCCATCTGCAGTCGGGAACACTGTGCAGGTGACAGGAACCCTGCCTTGCAACACAGCGGGAGCAGCCAGAACCTCAAAGCCTCCATTGTGGTGCTTACCTTCCTGGTTTCAACATGGGGCTTCTTTTTGCTGCTTTCTTGACTAGAAGTCCCCATCTTGGCCCTGAGTGGGGGAAAAAGCCCAGGAAATGTTACTGGCAGTGACATTACCACATTCAAGCAAATGTGGCCCAAATGAATATTTCAGCAGGTTGGCTATTTTTATACCACTCCTGGCTGGCAGGAAAAATTGTGTGGCCAAATTTTCTTTGGGTGCTGCTTTAATTCACAGTAGAATCCCAATTTGAAACACTTAAGGATATGGGGTTTGAAAAAGGGAAAATGCGACTGACAGTAGGTTTTAGATTCTGAAATACTTGATTGAGCATCAAACCCAGAGAAAGGGAAGATCTGAGGCCTCATCTCTATGGAAAATTCATTCAAGTGGAACAGAGCAAAGCTTCATACCTCCGAGAACCCTCACATCCCCCTAGCTTGGAAAGGAACTCCCCATCCCTAGCTCAACTCTCCTGGCGTGCACACCTGGAAGGCACAGGGGCAGCTCCTTTGTGGTCTACCCCAGGATCCACATGGTCCCATTAGAAGAGCAACTGCCCTCTGTGAACCTGGGTGAAAGCACCGTGGGCTGGGGAGCAAACCACACCTGGATTATTCCAGTAGGCCTCTCTAGGATGCTAACAAGGACGACTGAACTGTCTGATAGACTCATATTGTCCCTGACGGAGAATCAGAAGGTCACAAGCAGCCTCCACAATAGCAACTTCAACACGATGGAGATGTGCTCAAGGTTTCACCTCATAATTCATGTGCCCAACATTCCCCCTAACAATTGATATGTAATAATTGACACTTCACCTAATAATTGATACTCACTCTCTTGCAAGCATTTATATTTCTCCCTGGACCACTTTTAAGGTCCTAAGAGCTTACTGTTCACTCAGTAAAACAGAATAATTATATTTTCTTTGTTCTCTTTCAAGGTTTCCCTTCTGTTTTTGGATAATGTTCTGACTTCATGATTTTTGTGCCTTTTGACTGGGCCTTCTATAGTGCTGCCATGGTAAACACTCACTGATTGCACTGGAGTCAGCTCTACAGATCCGCTTGTATTTCCTCTCAGCCTTCACCTTGAACAGAACAACCCTACTTTGCTGAGAAAGGGACTGTGTTCAAATTACCTCACAAATATCAACTTGCTTCCTTTCCTTAGCCCACTCACTAGAACAGGCAGATACTGATGAAGCCCCCCAGAAGAAAGTGACTTGCCGAAGAACAGAATCAACTACAGCTTAGGTGGCAAAACCTGGCTAGGAGTCAGCCTCCCCGAGGCCGCCACTGACCTGTGCAGCCCTGTCCTGCTGGGGGAGCTGGGCTCTTCCACAAGTCCTCGTTTCCTCATGGAGGCTCTTGCTGTTTTCTTCTCAGTTAGAAGCTTCAGGGAAGAACCAGATTCCTGTGAGCTCACAGAGCAGCTCACAGTTCAAGAGGACACCAAGAAAGGGAGCTATCCAACTTTAGCCTGCAGTGCTGGGGATGGAACCAGGGCCCTGTGCATGTTAGGCAAGTGCTCTACCACTGAGTTATAGTTAGTCTTCAAAGGCAACTTTTGCCACCAGTTTTGTAGCAAGGATAGAGAGACGTTCATGGTCTCTGAAATCTAGCTAAGGGGACATATAGGGTCTCCTACCTACAATTCTGATAGGACCTAGGCAGTGACCGAGTGGCAAAGTCTGAGGAAGGCAAGAGAAGCACTTTGGGGACAAGAGGAGGTGATTACAGTGATTTTAATTTTGTACGGAAAGGGCAAACTTACCAACTCAAGAGGACTGTCATTTATTGATTTCCCTACAATAGGAAATTTAAATGTCATAATGGATCAAAACTTTGTTTTGCCTGAATTTCTGGCTATTATTTATTGCTCAGAACTGGCCCCAGACGAAACTTCCCCATGTACCCTTCTCCCTTCCACCTGGCACCACTTTCCCTAGAAACAGTGTCTTCAAACTCTCATCCTCCCCTGCTCCAAGAAGGGTTGTAATCTACAAGTTGGAATAGGATTGACTCACATTATATTTTGATGATACATCACTTCAAAGGGGATAATTATTATACAAGAAAAACTGGGACTTCAGGCACCAGTGATAAGTGGATTAGAGAGATATTTGAAGGACTTTTGCACCCTTTCCAAATCACTCCAGCAGGTGTTTTCTTGTCCCTCAGTGGGTAAAATAAGCCATGGCCCTCAGCGATTGAAAACTGGGAGATATCTTTAAGACATCACTAAGGTGAAAGTCACTGGATTCTCTAAATTAAAGGCAGTGTTTATAGAAGACTTACCTTCTATTGAGAGATTACTCTAAGTCAGACTTTGTATTTTCCATCTACTAGTATTTATATAGTTAATAATTTTAATGAAGATTAATGGTGAAGTAGGTACTGGTATTTTTCTTCACCATTTCACAAAGGAGGCATAGAAAGATTAAATAATTGATCAAAGGTCATATAGCTATTAAGCAGCAAAGTCACAGGTGCAGTGGCAAACACCTGTAATCCCAGTGGCTCAGGAGGCTGAGGCAGGAGAATTGAGAGTTCAAAGCCAGCCTCAGTGAGATCCTGTTTCTAAATAAAATATTAAAAAGGGCTGGGGATGTGGCTCAGTGGTTAAACACCCCTGGGTTCAATCCCTGGTACCAAAAAAAAAAAAAGCAAAGCCACGGGATTTGAACCAAACTTTGGAGCACATGATCCTGCTTCTGCAGTGCAGCTAGAGCCCAGTCTGGCAGACCCTTGCGCCATATTCAGCTTGCACTGCTAACCTCTTTCTTCTCTGTCACACTCAGGCCTCTCATGCTACTTACCAGGTGACAGATTTTCATGAAACCATTTCATCTCCACATATAGAGTGAAAACAAATGGGTAGGGGATCAAGATGATTTCTCCATGTTTGAATTTCAGGTGAGACACCCTCTCCCACTTGCTTTTATCTGGGAAATGGTGCTAAGGCATAAGGAAGGATGACTACACATTCCCTGAGAACTGCTTTAGGGCTTAGATTCTCAGCCCCTTTCCATGACCCACCCTCCAAACTGCTTAGGGTTTTGTTGCTTCCATTTGAATCTACAATGGGAGCTATAGTTCATGATAGCCAGGAAAGAAAGGATACAGGGAAACACGATGAAGTGTTCTGTAACAAAGGGCTGCAGATTGTCCAAGTTTCCCAAGACTGCACGGATGGAATCCTGAAAAAGATATGTGAGATGACTTCAATACTGTCAAATCTCAGCCAGTCTTTCCATTTATATTTTTCACTGCTTCTCACATACCCTGTCTTTTAACGACACTGAACTATTTTCTATTCCCTGAATGTGCCTTCTGTTTCTCCACTTCTGTCCTTTTACTGTTCCTTCTGCCTGAAATGTCCTCTCCACCCATCAGCACCTGTCCATATCCTACCTTTCCTGTAGGCTACAGTTCAAAAGTCCTCTCCTCCAGAAAGCTTTCTTGAATTGTAATTAACTGCTGTCCCAAACTTCACAGTAGTTAGCCTGGGGCTTTTATTACATTTCACATACACCATACATGTTTTATTTTCCTTAGTGGGAGATCTAATTGAAGTCGAATATACTACTGATTTGTTTTAGCATCCCTTCTATGGTGTCTACCATCATGGGTAATGCAGAACAAGTCCTTAACAAATGGATAATATCTACATTTATCAATAAATAGTTATTATGCTTTTGCTTAAATCAATTTTTATCTTCTACTCTCATTAAATTTTAATCAATTAGTCTCTAATTAACCATGATTATTAGTTTATGCTAATTAAACACTTGGGTATTATAAAAAGACTGCTGGATTTCTATGGGAAAAATGTGAATTTCAGTTCCAGCTTTGTCATTTCACCTCTCTAAACCTCATTTTCCTCCTGTTTGGGCTCTCAGGAGTCAGAAACTGTGTCATTTGCTGGGCGCAGTCTGACAAGCACCTGCAATCCCAGTGACTGGGGGGACTGAGGCAGACAACTCAAAAGTTCAAAACCAGCCTCAGCAACTTAGAGAGACTCTAAGCAACTTAGAGAGACCCTGCCTCAAAATAAAATATAAGAAAGGTTGGGGATATTGCTCAGTGGTTAAGTACCTCTGGATTCAATTCCTGGTACCCGTTGCCCTCCAAAAGAAAGGGTTTTTGTTTTTTGTTTTTTTTGATACTGGGGATTGAACCCAGGGGACTCCACTACTGAGCCACATCCCCAGCCCTATTTTGTATTTTATTTAGAGACAGGGTCTCACTGAGTTGCTTAGGGCCTCACTAAGTTGCTGAGGCTGGCTTTGAACTCATGATCTTCCTGCCTCAGCCTCCCAAGTGCTGGGATTACAGGCGTGCACCACCACGCCTGGCTTGTTTTTATCTCTGCATTCTCTGTATGAACATGATGTCTTGCTTATTATAACAGTTAATATTTATTCAGAAATAACTATGGCAAGTAATTGTTTGTATATATATCAATACTCGCAAAGCCCTAATGAGAAAGGCAGCTCTATTATCCCCATTTTACAGATAAGGAAACTGAGAAAAAGAGAGGTAAAAAAACCTATTCAAGGTTTACACGGCTGGGAACAAAGAAGCCAGGATCTAAGCCCAAGCAGCAGGGCTCTAGAGCTCACACTCTCCACCATTAGGCTAGATCAGTGCTCAGTAAATATTCACTGACAATAAGGAAATGAAAGACAGTGATAACATCCGCCCCCAAACTAATGAGAGTAAGACAAAGAGAAGATATAAAAAGCACTTTGAAAATTTTAGGATGATATATAAACATATGTAAATACTCTCTGGCCACTACTTTCTGGGCTGCTGGTAGGCATTGCATACATCTATTCCTAATCCTTACCACAGTCTGGAAACTGAACCTTATTTGATAGGTAAGGGAACAGACTCAGAGAGAGCAAGTAACTTGCCTAAAGTCACACACATATGTTTGAAGAGAAGAACTAGAATTCAAATTCAGGTTCTCAAGTCTGTGCTCCCTCCACTTCACTATGCTGCCTTGAGCTTTCTCTCTGTCCAAATTAATTGATGCAAAGTAGCATATAGTTAACTCTCCTCAGAATTTTCAAAAGCAGAACATTTTCATGGTTCTATATGGAAATAACTTATTTATAATGATGTCTTTGAGGTGAGGCCTTGTAAGATCCTAATGTACCTTTTAACATGTAGCTAGAGAGTCACAGGAACTTTCGAGGCTATGACTCAAAGATTTGCTTTCATAGAGTTTTGCGGTTATTTAATATAATTCTTTTAAATGTGGAAACACATCTTAGTAAATCTCTTGTCATTAAATCACTGAGTTGTGAACTTAAAAGAGGATAAATGAGTTCAAACCTCTTGTTTTATAGATGAGGCAGTTGGGATCCAGACTGACCAATGATCTGCCAGGGTCACACAGTTCATTAGTGACCAAATCAGGACTAGACTCCAAAGCCCCCAGAATTCCAACTCATCTAATGCTTTCAACAATTTACAAAGTTGCCCACCTGTTCAGTTGTCTTTTTGTTGGGGAGCTTAAAACTGAGGAGCTGGGTAGAAAAGGAATGAAAATGAAATGGGAATAAAGTAAAATGGGAATAAAGCAATTGCAAATGTTTCCAATTAAAGACATAGCCGCCTGGTCTACGTATTTACAGTTGAATTTCCCGGACGTCAAGTACAAGGCAGTGGCTGAGATGAGGTTTCCCAGAGCCCTGGAAGGTGGCAGGGCTCCTGAAGCCTTCTCTGTGTCAGCCCCCACAAAAGAGGTTGGGAGGGGGGTCTGGGAACTCTGGTGGAAACAAAGTAACTCAGCCTCAAAGGTGCTGACTTCAGCTAGTATTGAGAAAGGATATGGGCTTTAAATTTCTCTAGAAAAAGAGTAAAGTTTCTTTGCAGAGGACACGTGGGAGGGAGAAGCCAAGTTATCAAGTGCAGTTTGTGACTCAGTTTGTAGGAAATAATTAGAAGTCTGGATGTGGATGTATCCTTGGTGGAAAGAGTGACTTCCAGAAGTAGTTTGCTTCTTTCTTTACCTCCAGCTCCCGGATGATGGCTTCCTTATTGTCTATCTCTTCTCCTCTAGAAGGTAAACAGATAAAAGATGAATAAGAAGGAAAGCTCTGGCAAGAACAGATTCTGACCTATTCGTTAAATAGCTGAAGAGACATGAAATGCATTAACAATTGTGTGTGCTGAGACCGTTGCTCAGTAGGAAGAAGTGATCACCTAGGTGGTGTGGTTTGGGCACTGGCAAAAAGTTGTACCAAAATGTCTTCTTTGTTGACCTGCCAAGATCTGAAATCCTCACTGTAACTGCTAATAATTCATTAGTCCAGTTGAACTCTAAGTGTGCTTTGGGGATCCCTAGGGGTCCTCAAGAACTTTCCCCGGGGTGTCCAAGAGCCAAAGCTTTGTTTGTTTGTTTGTTTTTGTGGTGCTGGGGATTGAACCCACGGCCTTGTGCTTGCAAGCAGGCGCTCTACCCGCTGAGCTACATCCCCAGCCCGAGCCAAAGCTTTGATACTGCTACTAAAATTTTATTTGTCTTTATAATTTTTCATTTGCACATTAGTGCAGGAGCAACAGTGGCAAAGCTGCTGGTGCCTTAGCACAGGCCTCGCTAGCCGCACTCAGCTGTGCCAGCAGGCACAGTAATTGCCACTGCCACATGGGAAAACCACCCAGCTTCATGTGGTGCTCTTGAGGAAGCAGTAAAAAATAATCATAGAAAACCTCAACCCTTGACTACATCTTTTTTTGTCTTCAAACTTATTCAAATTTATTTTAACTGATATATGGAAACAAAAATTGTACTTAATTATGGGGTTCCATGTGACATTTTGATACATGTAGAGGTTGTACAATGTTTAAATCAGAGTAAATATATCCACCTCTTCATTTGTTATTTATATGTGGAGAAAAACATTCAAAATAATTTCTTTTAGCTTTTTTTTTTTTTTTTTTTTGGTGCTGGGGATTGAACCCAGGGGCACTCAGCCACTGAGCCACATCCCCAGCCCTATTTTGTATTTTATTTAGAGACAGGGTCTCACTGAGTTGCTTAGGGCCTCGCTAAGCTGCTGAGGCTGGCTTTGAACTCGCAATCCTCCAAGTGCCGGGATTACAGGCATGCACCACCGCGCCCGGCTCTTTTAGCTTTTTTTGTTTGTTTTGTTTTGTTTTTTGTGGTGCTGGGGATTGAACCCAGGGCCTTGTGCTTGTGAGGCAGGCACTCTACCCACTGAGCTATATCCCCAGCCCTCTTTTAGCTTTTTAACATACGGTGCATAACAACATTTTTATAATATGTTATATGATAAAACAGGAAGTGTGCATTTTTAAGTATTTCAGCTACTTACCAAAATATGATGGTTCAATATATAATGACTGTCTTGAGGAAAAGCACTCATGTGATTCTTTTTATTTTTATTTTTAGTTGTTGATGAACTTTTATTTAATTCATTATTTATATGTGGTGCTGAGAATTGAACCCAGTGCCTCACACATGCTAGGCAAGCACTCTACCACTGAGCCACAACCCCAAACCCCATGTGATTCTTTAAGTTGCAAAATTGAATGAGCTGCTTTTTTCATGAAATTATATTTTACTTGAATGATCAGCTGACAAGCAAACTATGGTTGTTATTCAGACTTGGGAGTTTGATAGACATTTTCTCAAAAATGAATAAAGTGAGCACGGCAAGTCAAGGGAAACAACTGACAGTATTTGTTGTCAATGGTATATCTGGGGCTTTCAAGAGAAATTTTGAATTTTGGAAAACATCTATCCAAAATTGTGAGTTTAACAGTGTGAATCTGATAAGATTGGTAGAGACATTAATAATTTTTTATATTATATAATGAAATGTGTCAACATTTGGAGGATCTGTATAAGTCAATAAATCAAAAATTTCAAAATGACCAATGGAATTCATCATACTACAAAACCATGCTAAATAAAATATGTATTTGAAAAACAAGATAGGCTAGTGGGTTTTAACATAATAGAGTTCAAAAAATTCACTGTTATAATTTCAGATTCCACATTGCACTAACCTTAGGGGAAAAAAAAAACCCCTACCATTTGAAAAAACCCCAAACTACCACTTGTCCATGTTTTTGTTTTAGTTTTTGTTTTGTGGTGCTGGGGAAGGAACCCAGCACCCTGTGCATGCTAGGCAAGTGCTCTACTGTTGAACTATACATGCCCAGTCAAGTTTTGATGTAGCGTCAAAGAAGAATATCTATGCTGATCTGAAAGGGCTACTCATATGTTACTCCCTACATTTCCCAACTACAAATTTATGAGCTGGACTTTTTTTAAAAAAAATGTTTTTTAGTTGTCAAGGGACCTGTATTTTATTTATTATTTATATGTGGTGCTGAGAATCAAACCCAGTGCCTCATGCATAATAGGCAAGTGCTCTACCACTGAGCCACAACTCCAGCCCCTGGGCTTCCTTTTAATACCAACAACAACAACAAAAACAAAACACAAAGACCAAAAACAATGCAACAAATTGAATGTGAAAGTAATATGGTAATCTAGCCAGCAGTCTTCTATTAAGCCAGACACTAATGAGATTTGCAGAAATGAAAAATGATGCCAATCTTCTCACCATTTTTTGTTTCAGAAAATAGTTTAAAATAAAAACACAAACATTTCAAGGATATATCATTTTTAAATTAATACATTTAACTAAAATTGATCATTTGCATCATTTTAAACATATAACTCAGTGGCATCACTTTCACAATGTAGTATGACCATCATCACTATTTCCAAAATTTTCTGTCACTATAAGCAGAAACACTGCTCAAGCCCATTCTCCCCTCCTCTCAGTCCCCACGTCCTCTAATGTACCTTCGGTCTCTTTGAAGTTCCTATGCTATATATCTCATACAAATGGAACCACACAATGTATCCTTTTGTGATTGATTTTTTTCACTTAGCATATGCTTTAAAAATTTGTCCCTCTTGTACATGTATCAGAACTTCATTTCTTTTATAATTTCTTTTTATGGCTAACCGATGTTTCATTGGACATACACACCACATTTTGTTTATCCATTTATCCACTGATGCACATGGGCTGTTTCCACCTTCTGACTGTTGTGAACAATGCTTCTATGAGCATCATTGTACAAGTTATCTGAGTCTCTGTTTTCAATTTTAGGAGTGTAATTGCTGGTCACATGGTAATTCTGTTTTCTTTTTGAGAAACTGCCAACCTATTTTCTATAGCAGCTGTACCATTTTACATTCCCACCAGCAATATACAAAGGTTCCAAATTTCTTCACATCTTTGCCAACAATGTTACTTTCTGCCTTTTTTTTTCCAGCCATGCTGGCACGTATGTTGTGGTTTTGATCTTTATTTCCTTAGTGAGTAATGATATTAAGTATCTTTTCATAAGCTGTCGGCCATTTGTATATCTTCTTTAGAGAAATGCCTATTTAAGTCCATTGTCTGTCTTTTAATTGGGTTGTTTTTTGGGGGGGGGTTGTTGTTAAATTGTAAGTGTTCTTTATATAGTCTGTGTTTCTTTTTTTTTCTTTTTGCAGTGCTGGGGATTGAACACAGGGCCTTGTGCTTGTGAGGCAAGCACTCTACCAACTGAGCTACATCCCCTCTCTATATATTCTGAATATTAAACCCTGATCAGATATATGATTTGCAAATATTTTTTCCATGCTGTGGGTTGCCTTTTTACTCGGTGAGGTACTTTAAAACAAAAATATAAAGGAATTTTTGTGAAGTCCAATTTATCTGTTTTTCTTCTTTTTTCTGTTTCTTTGATGAATACTTTTTGGGGATGGGGGTACTGGGGATTAATCCAAGGGTGCTACATCCCAGTCCATATTTTTCTTCATTTTGAAACAGGGTCTCACTGAGTTGCTGAATTGCAACCTGGCCTTGCTTAATTGCTGAAGCTGGGCTTGAACTTGTGATCCTCCTGCCTCAGTCTCTCAAGTAACTGGAATTCCAGGTGTGCACCACCGTGCCCAGGCATTTATCATTTCCTTATGGTAAAAACATTCAAATTCCTTTTTTCTAGCTTTCGAAATATACTGTGTATTATTTTTATCTCTAGCCACCCTCCTGGGCAATAGCACATGAGAATTTCTTACTCCTAATTATACTTTAGTACCCATTGATTAACTTTTTCCCATTCCTCCCTCCTGCAACTCTTCCCAGCCTCTGGAAACTACTATTCTGCTCTCAACTTCTACGAGAGCAATACTGTTACATTTCACAAAAGAGTAAGATCATGTAATATTTTTCTTTCTGTGCCTGGCTCATTTCACCTAACATAGTGATCTCTAGTTCCATCATGGTATCACGAATGACAGGATTTCATTCTTTTTATGGCTGAATAATATTCCATTGTGTGTATACAATGGAATTATACACAACTGTGCACTACAGTTTCTTTATCCATTCATCAGGTGATGGACACTTGGACACATTTCTTGGATTAAAGATTCTAAGATTAAAAAAAATTGAGGGCTGGAGATACAGCTCAGTTGGTAGAGTGCTTGCCTCATAAGCACAAGGCCCTGGGTTGAATCCCCAGCACCACAAAAAAAAAAAAAAAAAAAAAATTGAGAGATACTGCCCCAAAGGGATGATGCCACTAATTTAGCAACTTATATGAATAAAAAAAATATTGAATATGAAATACCTAGGAAAGAGTGTATTAGTTAGCTTTTCATCACTGTGACCAAAATAACTGACAAGAACAACTTAGGGAAAAGTTTATTTGGGGCTCACAGTTTCAGAGGTTCAGTCCATGGTTGGACAACTCAAATTCTCTGGGCCCAAGGTGAGGCAGAGCATCATGGCAGAAGGTTGTGAGAGAGGAAAGCTACTTAGCTCATTTCATCTGGGAAGCAGAGAAAGACAAAGAGCAAGTGTGTACACACACCGGGAGCCAGGGCAAGATATAATACCCCCAGTGTCCTACTTCCTCCAATCACATCCTACCTGCCTACAGTCACCACCCAGTAGTTCTTAAAATCAGTAATTCATCAGATGGACTAATCCCTTGAGGGGCTACAGTTCTTATAATTTAATCATCTCCCCTCTGAACATTCCTGCATTAACACATGAGTTTTTCCGGGGACAGTTTTACACCCAATTCATGACATTTCATGCCTGGCCCCCAAAAGCTCATGTCCATCTCACAATACAAATGGCATTTAGTCTAGCTCCAAGAGTTCCATAGTCTTAACAGTTACAGGATTGCTCAAAAGTCCAAGTCTAAAGTCTCCTCTAAGACTCAAGGCAAACTCTGCTTTTCACTCTTCTGTAAGAGTCAAAATCACGTTTTATATATCCAATATACAAAGGCATACAGTAAACATTTCCATTCCAAATGGAGGAATAGGGGCATGGAAAGAAGGGGTGGGACTAATACAAGACTGAAAGCCAGCTGGGCAAATAAGTTGTGTAGCTCCACGTCTGACATCTGGGGAAAATGGCTGCAAGATGTGATCTCCAAAGGGTTTGGGGTAGCTCTGTCCTATAACCTGCAGCCCACATGGCCTCTCTTCTGAGTTTGGCTCTTCTCACTTCTTGTAGCATTCCTTGGCATGCATTCCACATTCATGGCATCTTCTCAGTCCTGGGGTCTCCACTGTAGCTTCAGCTTCATTCTTGTGGCTTCACGCTTTGCCCTCTCAGGGGTTACCTGCAGGGATTCCAACTCTGGTACATTCTTCCTGGCTTCCCATGCCTTCTTCCTTTGAAATCTCAGTGGAGGCCTCTCTAGCCCCCTGCATTCCTGCAGGTCCAGCAGAACACAGACAACACCAAGGTTGGCTGCCAGCTTGAGCAGCATCCAGGCCTCCTTGGACCAAGACTGTGGAGGCCTCTGAGTGCCCAGGTGGCCAAGTACAGTGAAATGGATCATGAGGAAACAACATCTTATGATCCTATGCAAGCAGGGTGCCCCAAGTTCTCCTAAATGAGTTTTGCCTTTTATACCATTGAGTCCGATATGCGTATGGGCTTGTCTATTCCTGAGATGCCCTTAAGGCATCTTATCCTTTAGTTTCTGTGCAAAGTACTTAGCTTCTCCTTAGTGTTGGTAATCTATTCCACAACCATACCTTTCTTGGCCCCAATTTTACAAGTATTTCTTGTCTGGCCAAATTGCTAAAAGCTACCAGCAAAACCCATGTCATAGGCTGAATGTTGTGTTGCCTTGAAATATCCTCTGCCAGATTAATTAGTCCATCGCTTTTAAATACATCATCACACAAAGTCTCAGGATATGGACAGAATGTAGACAAGTTCTTTGCCAGGATATAATATGAATGGCCTCTAGTTCAATCCCCAATACAGCCTTCAGTCCCATTTGATTGTTTTTTGTTTTGTTTTGTTTTGTTTTGTTTGGAACCAGGGATTGAACTCAGGGGCACTCGGCCACTGAGTCACATCCCCAGCCCTATTTTGTATTTTATTTAGAGACAGGGTCTCACTGAGTTGCTTAGCACCTTGCTGGTGCTGTGGCTGACTTTGAACCCGTGATCCTCCTGCCTCAGCCTCCCAAGCCGCTGGGATTACAGGTGTGCGCCACCATGCCCGACTTTCAGTCCCATTTGAAACCTCATGAGCACACTCTTCACTGTCCATATTCCTAGTGGCATTCTGGTCTTCTGAGTGCACACCAGAATTGCCCATTAAGCTCTGCTTATAATATTCTAAGCCTTCCCCAGCCTGCATATCCAAACTTTTCCAAACTCTTCCTGCAAACCAGTTGCAAAGGTTTCTTTCTTTCTTTTTTCCTTCTTTTGTACTGGGGATTGAACCCAGGGGCACTCCACCATTGAGCCACATCGCCAGCCCAATTTTGTATTTTATTTAGAGACAGGGTCTCACTGAGTTGCTTAGGGCCTTGCTAAATTGCTGAGGCTGGCTTTGAACTTGTGATCCTCCTATCTCAGCCTCCTAAGTGCTGGGATTACAGGTGTGCACCACCACGCCTGGCTGCAAAGTTTTCTTAACCACATCGTCAGGTATGTCATAGTAACAACCCCATTCCTGGTACCAGTTTCTGTGTGAGTCAGTTTTTCATTGTAGTGACCAAAATACCCAACAACTTAGGAAAAATTATTTTGGGCTCATGGTTTCAGAGGTTCAGTCCATGGGCAACCAGCTCCATTGCCCTGGGACCAAGATGAGGTAGAACATCATGGCAGAAGGGCATGGCAGAGGAAAGTTGCTCAGTTCAGGGCAGCTGGGAAGCAGAGGGAGAGAGAGGTCATGCATGGGGATCCTGGGACAAGACATAATCTCCAAGGGCACACCCCCAGTGACATAACTTCCTCCAGCTATGCCTCATCTTCCTATAGCTACTACCCAGTAGTCCATTCAAATTATTAATCCACCAAATGGATTAATCCACTGATTAGGCTACAGCTCTCATAATACAATCATTAACTTTACATTTGAGCATTTCTACATTAACACATGAGCTTTTCAGGGGATACTTTTAGAACCAAACCATATCAGAGAGTCCTATAAGGTGCTAATGCAACCACTGGACTGCAGTCTCCTGGAATGAATGAAGACAGGAGGGATGAACATGGACGCTTGCACAGGCTACCCTCCTACCTTTAAAATTACCTGATGCTGTTGCCATATCTGATTTTGAATTTATACACATTGGGTCCTGCATGAAGAAACCTCGTCTCTGGAAATGGGTAGGTAAAAGGTTTTAAACTCATTGCTTCCAAACAGTAGCCTAAATGAAGTAGAAATATTAAAGAATTATAAAAGACAAAAGATTACTCCTTGCATATAAGAAAAGAAGCCTATTCAATCTGTAGCATCTCTTCTCAAGTGAAATGCCCAACACTAGCACCATTGCCCTTGTACCAGGCTCAGGTCTGCTATTAGTCATTGGGATCCTTCTCCTATCTGCATGGGGAAGATGTATGGTGTGTTGGGATATCTCTGATTGAAGGCAAAAGACCAGAATGCAAGTTTTGTTGTTTATCTTATGGCCTTGTGCAAACCGCTTCTCTTCTATAAGACTAACGATGCTAACACCTGCCCTGATGGCTCACAAATTTATGATTACAATGAAATGTTTCTCCCAAATATCTCTTGAATCTATTCTCCTTCCCTAGTCCCACTTTTTCTGGAACCTAAATGGGTATGAAGAGGGCACAGTGAAATAATGAGACAATTCAGAGAGTACACCAATAATAGGCATAATTTGAAGGCCCTCTGTCATTAATTTGAGATGAAATTAAGGAATTAGCACAGCTCCCCCACATGGCCAATACAACAGATAAGGATGTACACTCTAAGGTTTCCCTATCTTGCAAGAAATGCCTTCTTTTCCCTGCCTACTATTCTTCCTCTCTATCACTTATGAGGTCTCCCTAAATCCCAAGAGTGCCTACTGTACCCCTAGCACTTACTATTTTTATTTTTCTGGTCCCAGAACTCTGCCCACCTAAGTTACATTCCGTGGGGAACTCAGTAAATGGGTCAAATGATAGAGGGAGCATGGCATGCTGCTTCCCATACTGTGGAGGCTGGGGATATAGCTCAGTTGGTAGAGTGCTTGCCTTGCAAGCACAAGGCCCTGGGTTCAATCCCCAGTACTGCAAAAAAATAAAAAATAAAAGAAATTTAGAAAAAGGTACACTGTGATGTCTGTCACTAGGACTTTGCTGTGCCACTTTATGTTTGTAGAGATTATAAACTTTACATTCCTTTTGTCTCTTCATATGGAACTTTTTTTTTTGGGGGGGGGGGAACCAGGGATTGAACCCAGGGGCGCTTAACCACTGAGCCACATCCCCAACCCTATTTTGCATTTTATTTAGAGACAGGGTCTCACTGAGTTGCTTAGGGCCTCGCTAAGTTGCTGAGGCTGGCTTTGAACTCACGATCCTCCTGCCTCAGCCTCCCAAGTCGCTGGGATTACAGGCGTGCACCACTGTGCCCGGCCCTTCATATGGAACTTTAAATAATGAATAAGGAAAGAGGTCTAGAGTTTCCAAGGATCAAAGCTACCTGTATATAACACAAGGTATTGATTTCAGAGACAGTTGAGATGGATTAAATAGAATAGGTACAATGCAAGAAGAATCTGGGTTTGAATCTCAGGTCCAGTGACCCTCCTTAATATCTCTGAGCCTTGGTTTTCTTACACAACAACTAACAACAAAGACTTTTTTTTTTTTAGACAGGGGTTTGCTGTATTGTCCAGGCTAGCCCTAAACTCCCTGGGCTCAAGCAATCTTCCCACCTCACGCTCCTGACACTACAGGCATGCACCAATGCACCCAGCCCTATCCTAATTGCTGCATATATATTATCTCACTTAATCCTCACAAAAAGTCTATGAGGTAAGTAGTCTAAATTTGACAAATGAGAAGACTGAGACACTGAGAGTTGAAGTGACTAGCACATAGCTATGAATTCTGGAATCTGGATTCAGACTTAAGTATAGATCCATTAAACACTCTGACAGTCGAATACCTGGGGTTATTAGGAGGAAAAACAAGTTAACAAAATAATTTTTCAAGTAGCAAAATATCATACACACATAAAGGTCTATTTCCATTATTCTTCCTTCCACATAATCCTGAGGTCATTTCTACTTAGCAGGGAAAACTCTTATATGGTGAATTCAGCAGGTCTATGGGCCCAAAGAATGGAATTTCTCACAATTTCCAAAGTTTAAGTCTGGGTTGCCAGTAAGGAGATACCCCAGTGTCTGATCTCGGCTATGTGGGATTAGAATGAAAGGAGCGTGGAGACAGAATTCATGGGACTATTTAGACTAGAATTGAAGTCAAAAGTGAAAAATAGTTGATGCCAAGTACAAAGTCACTGGAGTGGAAATATTGCTTATATCCAAAGAAAAAACTTGCTGATGCCCTTTGTCCAAGGTGTGGCAGGCAAAATCTATCTAGATTTGATAGAGTTTGGGTGCCAGATGACTTTTCTATGGAGCAGGCAGGGAGCCACTGGTGAGACTTAGGTTGCTGCCACAGAACTTTAGCTGTTATTCAGAGTTCTTCTAAGATATAGTCAGTTTTCCACAGACTTAGGACTCGAAGCATCAGAGCAAAAGAAATGAAGAACATTTACTAGACGTGACAATCTAGAGAGGAAATGTCACGTGCTACACCATAGCTGGCTGCCTGCAAGAAGGAAAAACAACCTACTTCTAGCTGGGGCCTGTTCCTGTTAATTGCTGGCTGCCCACTTCAGAAACAAACATCACACACTAATTACCTCATTTGAAAACAAAGATTAGGCAGCATAATCCAAAACAACAACATAGTAGTAGTGGTTCAAAGATTTCACAGCATTATTTTCCAACATTTTTACTGTAGCCATGGTGACACTATGTCCCAGTAATTAAGTTGATGTCACCTTGCAGAAAAAGGTCAGACTCTCAACCCATTTTTAGGTGATCACAAATCATGATGACTTTAAAGCAAAAGAAAAGAAATTACAGAAGAATTGGTGCAAAAGGCATATTTAAAATTGGAAGACCAAGGCTTAAGTTCTACTTTGCCTCTTATTAGTCATTAGCAAGTCACTTAGTCTTTTTCATTTCTTAGTTTCTACAACTACAATGGGAATTGCACCTACCCCTGGATTGTTGCAGGAGTTAATGAGATAATGTGGTAAGCAGCCACTCCATAAATTCCAGAATATAACATAAATATCAGCTGTTATAAATTTGAAGAGAAAAATGAATTCAAGAGAGAAAAACTGAATAGTTTTAATCACAGTGCAAAATCTGACAAGTCCCAGCCTAGAAACTTTACTTGAAAATACCCAAGTATTAGATTTAAAAGACACACAGGGCCACGCATGCTGTCCCACACCTATAATCCATTACTTGGGAGGCTGAAGCAGAAGGATTGGAAGTTTGAGGCCAACCTTGGCAATTCAGCAAGACCCTGTCTCAAAATAAAAAATTTATAAAGGGCTGGGGATGTAGCTCAGTCGTAAAGTGCCCCTAAGTTCAACTCCTGGTGTCAAGAAAAAAAAAAAAAATGAAGGCAACAACTTCCACAAAGTCACATAATCCAGCATGAACCAGGAAGAGTCCCCCAAGATTGTCAACCTCTGGTCCCTGAATTTTCCCACTATAACCTATCACCTTGTCATTTTATTTTCTTTTTAAATTTTGTTTTTGTTTTTTGCAGTCCTGGGGATTGAACTCAGGGCCTTGTACTTGCAAGGCAAGCACTCTACCAACTGAGCTATATCCCCAGCCCCTCACCATGTCATTTTAAACTACAACCTGTTCACACTCATGACTCTGGATGACCCCAGGCAAACTCATTCTGGACAAAGATATTGAAACAAAATATGAACTTTTCTGATAAATGGTTCTTAGAATTATAATTTGGGGTGTAAACCGCTACATTCACATTTTTTGTCTTCAAGCTCCATTTTCAAAAGGAACTATTCTGTTTCCTCACAATATAGGGTGATAAGATTAATAAAATTGTATATAATTGCTCACATAGGTTACCCAATAAGGAAGTCATGTGTGTGCATATATATATATATGTGCATATATATATATATATATACACACACACATACACACACGTATGAGTGTGTGTGTATATTTTGTTTGTGTTGGCAGGGTGGGTACTAGAGATTGAACCCAGGGCCTTATTCATGTTAGGTAAGTGCTTTACCACTGAACCACACCCCAAGCCCAAAAAATCTTTTTCTTTTTTTTTTTTTAATCAAGTGTTAAGATACAAGACAGAAAGAGATTGATGAGCTACTTCCAAACTTACTGATGTCATTCTGTTTTCTCAAAGGTTTCCTTCCCCTCTTTCTGGTAAGACATAACCTTTAAAATGCCATTGGCATTCATGCAGGAATAGATTTGCCCTTGGAACTGTTTCAGGTTTTGTTTGGGGGAGGAAGGAGAGTAACTAAACTTAATAGTTAGAAAGATAACTCTGACATGAAATCAAAAGGTCTTAGTGGACATCTCCATAAACCAGAAATGAATCTAAGTTAACCTCTTAAATTACTCTTCACGCCTAAATGCATCTTCTACTTTTACCTTAACCCTAAAAGTTAATGAAACACTTCCTTTGGTCACTAGATCCAGGATTGTGCTCTTTATTCAAAAAAGCAATGGTTACTTATCTCACTACCTGTTTAGTAGTTGTGGCTTGTCACATTAGCATTCACATCACACTGAACTCACTAAGAATCCTACCAACCCCAGGAACCCAAAAACATTTGGATGTAAAATTGCAGGCAATGAGGGACATTTTACATTTTGGTTATACCACTGGGTGAGCTGCCCTAAGCAGTACATGCAGAGAGAAGATTAAAAATGAAAAGGGAAAAAAGAAAAGAAAAGCAGCATCAACAGTTTCAGAAGAGCAAGTGGTGGAAAGAATATCCTCAGTTGCAGAGAAAGGAAGCATCTTTCACAACATCCAGCCATAAACTGAGTCTCTGATGTACATACCTTGATAGTCTTAGTGGCAGAAGGAAGATACAGGGAAGTGAAAAAGAAGCCTCCAACATATATTTTGGTAGATTCTGAGGAAATTAATAAGAAAACCAAGTGCTGGGTGCAGTGAAGCAGGTTAGTAATCCTAGAGGTTTGGGAGGCTGAGGCAGAAGTATCACAAATTTGAAGTCAGCCCCCAGGTAATTTAGTGAGACCCTGTCTGTTACCTTACAAACTGGCCTAAACTCAGCATTAGCCTTAATCCTTCATATTTTACCACCTAAGCATAGTGAATCAGGCTAATTGTTGATAAGGAACATAAAGTCTTGCACTCTGAAAGGCTGTAAGACCACAGGAATCTGATGGTTAACAGGCCTTAGTCAGGAGAAAAACCGAAAACAACCCTCTTCCATTCATTCATTTTTTGCAGTGCTGGAAATTGATCTCAGGGCCTCATACACACTAGGCAAATGGTCTACCACTAGTTCAGCCCCCAAATATCTTATTTATAAAGCATTTGCAGTTTATACATAATGCTGTCACATGATACTGGAGTCAGGGAAGCCCACTTTTAGGTGATTCATTTCTGAGCATCAAATATGAGCTAGGGACGCACAAATGGTGAGTAGGTGTGGGGTCTGAGGTTTTACAGGAAACAGCAGGTACATGAGTCCTCAGTTGAGAAAAAGCATGGCACTTTCAGAAAAAAGAGGTATAGTAACCTGGAACATAGTGTGCAAGTGCTGATATGTACAGATTAACTGTTAGTCCACATACATCTTTTAAAAAAAAATTTTTTTAAAATAATTTTTGTTGATGAACCTTTATTTATTTGTATGTGGTGCTGAGACTCGAACCCAGTGCCTCACACATGCTAGGCAAGTGCTCTACCACTGAGCCACAACCCCAGTCCCTTAAAAAAATTTTTACAGACTACATTTTGATTCATTGTACACGAATGGGGTACAACTTTTCATTTCTATGGTTGTGCATGATGTAAATTCATACCATTCATGTAATCATACATGCACATAGGGTAATGATGTCTGTCTCATTCCCACATGCATCTTGAGAACCTACTGTACATTGGACTCTGTTCTGGGCACTGACATATTAGGTAACAAGAGAGATGTGGTTCCTTGTCTCTAAGGGCTTACATTAAAGGAGGCATGGAGATAAGCATACAAATATTTAAATGTATATGAGGTATTCTCAGTAATATGAAGAAAGTACCTTTTGTGGGTATGTGTGTTGGTACCAGGGATTGAACAAAGGGGCACTCCACCTGAGTCACATCTCCAGCCATTTTATCTTGAGACAGGGTCTTCCTAACTTGCTGAGGCTGGCCTCAAACTTACAATCCTCCTGCCTCTACATCCTAAGTAGTTGGGACTATGGAGGTGTGCCACCTCACCTGGTTTAAAATAGGCTTTAAAGTAGAACGAGTAGGAGACTGCTTTTGTGGCCAGCGAGGGATTTTCAGAGGAGAACACAAGAGTTGAGGCCTTAATGGAAAAGAAAGAATCATGCAAAGATCAGGAGAAAAAGCATCCCAAGTAGAAAACAGCAAGCCCAGCTGCTCTGTGATTGACAGAAAGGTCAATGAGACAAGAAATTAGAGAATGAAAACAGAGTAGAGGGAGACAAAGTCAGTGTGCTAGGCAGGAGCCAGACCATGCAAGGCTTCTCACTGTAAAAAGCCCAGATTTTATGCTAAGAGTTTTAAAAAGGGAAGAGAAATTGGTTTGTTTTATAAATATCTAAATATCTGACTGCTAAAAGAAAGAAAACTGTAAGGCAAGAAGAACAGAAGCAGGGAGCCCAGTTATGCTGCAGTATTCCAGGAGAAAGATGCTACTGACTTGGACTTGGGGTTTTAGTAGCCATGGTTGAATTTGAGGTGTACTTTACATTAACTGATAGATTGGTGTGGGGCTCAAGGATGACTCTTAGCCATTAGGAAAAGAGTTTGGGGTACAGAATAAAGTCTGAGAGGCCTATTAGACACCCAAGTGATTATGCTAAAGGAGGAAGGCTCTTAGTGTCAGAATGGAAATCAGGATGGAAATATAAATTTGAGTCATCAGTATTTAGAAGGCATTTGAAGCTACTGAAATGGATGAGATCATCTAGAAAGAAAGCAGAAAGGATGAGAGCCTTCCTTATAAACCAGAATTGTTCAGTCTATCCTAAGAAATCAGAAGGCACTGAAGGGTATAATTTAAAAAATGCCACGACCAGATGGCTGTTAATGTGGGAAACAACCCAGAACAGAGATGAGAGGGGACCAGCTAGGGGACTCCAGTGGTTTCAGGAAGAAACTGACAATGACCTGGACTATAGTGGAGATTAAGAAGCCCTGAATGGCAAAATGCTAGGAAGATGCCCAATTTGGTGACTTCTTGGGGAGGTAATGTTGAAGTGAGAGGTAACAGTCCATGGGCTAGGTGATTCCGAAAGAAAAGAAGAGAAAGGAAAGAAAGAAAAAGAGAAAAGAAAAAGCAAAGCAAAGCCTTGGAAGGTTTTTTGTTGTAATTTTTAGTATTCGGCAGTGCTAGGGATTGAGCCCGGGGTCTCATGCCTGCTCAGCACTCGCCCTACACCCAGCGTCCTGAATGTGGAGGGGAGGATGCTGAGTTCACATTTGCACATGCTCAGCTTCCAGTGGCCAGGAGACACCATACCCTGTTGGGTACTGCGGTGCGTTTACTACCCACAGGTCTGCAAATGAAGGACCTAGAGCTGAAAAGTCACTGGTGCGCAGCACCGAGCACCGGCCTGCAGCTTTCTGCCCACCTTCTCAGATGCCAAGATGCAGTGGAGGCCCTGGGGAGCTGAACCAAGGTCTCAGTGAGATCATTTACTTCCAAGGCGCACCCAGGCATCTGAGAGTGGAGATGCAGTGGCATCATTAAGACATGATGCGACAGGAAACGTTTCAATGGGCGAATCTCGTTTTCATGGCAACTGTTAAGCCTGGCTAGAGGGTGGGAACGGATCACAGGAGCACTTTCGTTGGGGGCGTTTCTGGGCAGAAGCGGGTGGGGTGCGGGTGCTGGGGACCTCGGAGGGCGGGGTGGGCAGCAGCCCGCGGCCTCCCTCGCATCCTCCGCCTGGGGCCCTGCGACGTCCCCGCGGCGAGAGGGTGACCTCTCCAGGGCTCCGAGGGTGAGGCCGGGCCGCGGAAAACCCCCTCGGAGAGGAAAGGGCCGCAAAGCCGACCCGCGGGGACATCGGGCCGCGGGCGGCCATTACCTCAGCCCCTGCCTGACCCGAGCTTGCCCAGGCTCTTGCGCACTGCCTAGGGGCCGCCGCGCCTCAGGAGCGTGGCCAGGGCCCGACTACCTGCTAGGAAACGCTCTCAGAGAAGGGCGGACGCCGACTTGGAGCGAGGCTGCGTTCGACGCTCCGTACCCGCCCGCCAGCCGCCTCGCCTCATGCGCACGCGCAGCAGATCACCTCGCCCCTGCCCCGCCCCACTCGGGGCGTGCCCGGAGGCCCGACGCGGTCTGCGCGTGCGCGAGCCGCCCCTGCACCCTGCGAGCACAACCTGGGCTGGAGCTGCACGTGTTCCAGCCGTTGGAGCAGTAGCTGGTTCAGTCGCTCCTGGGGTTATCCATCGAAATTTTTTTTTTGGTCCGCAGTATTGGTGGTTGACCCTGGGGTGCTCTACTACTGGCCACATTTCCAGCCCTTTTTATTTATTTTGAAACATATCTCACTAAATTGCCAAGGCTGGTGTTGAACTTGCCATCCTCCTGCCTCAGCCTTCCAAATCGCTGGGGATACTGACGTGCGTGGTCATCCTATCTCCCCAAAAGTATGATCAGGAGAGATGACCCCTCCCTGCAGGAGAAGCAGCCCCGCCCCCTTTTCCTTCCCTAGCCAATAGCCAAACTGGCCTGAGATAGCCCCGCCCCCTGCTTCCCCTCCCTATAAATACTGGCAACAAACTCTTGGTGGCACATTCCCCAGGCACACCATGTTTAGATGTGTGGGTGGTCGTTGCTGGCCAACTGTAATAAAGGCTTCTTTTGGCTTTACGTGATTGGCTTGGATGATTTTATTTTAGCCAGGTATAACATTTGGAGGCCCCAGTGAGATAAGATTTCTCCAAGCCCTCAGGACTAAATTGGCCGCATGTGAGGGTTGCCTGAGTGCCCTACCCAGAGTAGAGGGGAGCTCCTGAGGGAGGTGCCTCAACCTCTCTCGCAGGGGGACTCCAGCCCATCTTCAGGACACTCTTTTGGACGAAGCCTCTTGCCATCTACCTGTCTGTATCTGTATCTGTCTTGGTAAGCCAGCTCTCTGGGGAACAAGGTCAGACTGGATGCAGTTGCTTACACCAAGTCCCAGGACAGGCTGACGACACTCCTGTCCATTGGTAGGCCTCTGTGTGTGGCCTAATCTGATGGGCTTCCACATGGGGTCTAATCTAGCCATGGCTTGTCTTGTCTGTATTTGTCTTGTTAGGCTGGATTGTGGCCCTTTGTACTGTTTGTTATACTCTGTTGAACCTATTATCTCCACAGTACCAAGTCTATATGGTGCTGGACCTGAAAGACGCCTTCTTCAGTCTTCCATTGGCAGTGGTAAGTCAGCCCATTTTTGCTTTTGAGTGGACTGATCCAGAGGGTGGGTACTCAGGACAATTGACCTGGACAAGATTGCCACAGCGGTTTAAAACTCCCCTACTTTGTTTGATGAGGCCCTTGGTCAAGACCTACAAAGTTACAAGCAAGAACACCCAGAAGTTACCTTGCTCCAGTATGTAGATGACCTTCTTCTGGCTGCAAGGACCTACTCTGAGTGTAAAGAAGCTACCAGGGATTTACTAAATGCCCTACAAGCCCTAGAGTACCGAGTGTCTGCTAAAAAGGCACAACTGTGTTCTAAAGAGGTAACCTACCAGCCGGGCGCGGTGGCACACGCCTGTAATCCAAGCGACTTGGGAGGCTGAGTCAGGAGGATCGAGAGTTCAAAGCCAGCCTCAGCAACTTAGCGAGGCCCTAAGCAACTCAGTGAGACCCTGTCTCTAAATAAAATACAAAATAGGGCTGGGGATGTGGCTCAGTGACCGAGTGTCTCTGAGTTCAATCCCTTGTTCCAAAAAAAAAAAAAAAAAAAGAGGTAACCTACCTAGGGTATAAATTATATGAAGGACAAAGGTGGTTATCAGGAAAGAGGGTTCAAGCAGTCCTCCAAATCCCTCCTCCCACCACTGAGACAAATCCGTGAGTTCTTGGGAGCTGCAGGGTATTGCTGCTTCTGGATCGCAGGGTTTGCTGAAATTGCCTGACCCTGTACGAGGCAACCAGGGGGCAGGGGGAAGAAATTAATTGGACTACAATGGAAGCTAAAGCCTTCCAAGATCTAAAAGGAGCTGTAACCAAGCTCCAGCCCTGGCTCTCCCAGACATCAAACAATCTTTCCATCTGTACGTGGCAGAAAAAAAGAGGGATAGCTAAGGGGGTGTTAACCCAAACTCTGGGACCATGGAAGAGGCCAGTGGCTTCTCTGTCTAAACGCCTGGACCCTGTCGCTACTGGCTGGCCCAACTGCTTGAGGGCAACCGCTGCTACTGCCCTACTGGTCAAGGAGGCTACTAAACTAACATTGGGGCAGGAACTTATAATCACCACCCCCCATGCGGTTGAAACAATACTAAAGGCTCCACCTGACAAGTGGATAACCAGCACTAGATAACCCATTACCAGGCTCTATTTTTGAACCCACAGCGAGTAGAGTTTTTAGCTACCACGACTTTAAACCCTGCCACCTTGCTCCCTGATGATGATCCCTCCCAGGGACACACCATGGGACAATCCTGAAGAACTCTTCACAGATGGCAGCAGCTTCATGGTGGATGGCATCAGATATGCTGGAGCTGCTGTGGTCACCGTAAATAAGGGAATCTGGACTCAAGCCCTGGGACGTGGAACCTCAGCCCAAAAAACAGAATTAATTGCTCTCCCAGGCCTTAAGATTTAGTAAGGGCAAAACTGTTAACATCTACACATGCTAAGTGAAATAAGCCAATCCCCAAAAAACAAAGGCCGATAAGTGGATGATGATATATAATCGGGTTGTGGGGGTGGGGGGGTGAGAGAATATGGAGGAACTTTGGATTAGGTAGAGGGAAATGAGAGGGGGAGCGGGGAGGGGTACGAAAAATGGTGGAATGAGACAGACATCACTACCCTATGTACATGTGTGATTGCATGAATGGCATGAATGTACATCATGCACAACCGTAGAAATGAAAAGTTGTACCCCATTTGTGTGCAATGAATCAAAATGAAGTCCGTAAATATTTAAAAAAAAAAAAAATCCCCTCTGTAACTGACAGCCACTTCCCCATCTGGAAAATGGCCTAAGGGCGCCCGAGCTGGAGAAGGAATAAAGGCTTCTCTGAATCCGCTGAGGTCTGCTTCCCGTCCTTTGCTTACTAGTACACGGTGTGCCCTGCAGCTAATGCACAGAGTAAAAGTTGCCCAAGTTGATAGGACTTGGGTCTCAGCACAGGACAGCCTTCCAGCCGCTGTTGGGTGATGTCCCCTTGTAGTGGTCATGCCTGGGAACCAGAAGAAGGACCCTTCTTTGGATGGGGTGGAGGCTACAATGGGCAAAGGATCCAGGCTGGGATGAGGGGAGGAAGCTGTTGGGTGTCTGCATGCTCACTTGTCATCTGTGAGAAGTAGGAAGTCGGGCGGTGCATTTTCAGAGGGCAGCATTTAGCCTTAAACATGAAATTAGTTGGGATGTAAGAAAAGCAGCAGGAGGAGAGACCAGAGTGGAAAGTTACAAGTAGTTAACACCAGAGTGTGGAAAATTCACTCGTCCTTGACAGACAGGAGGTGAGGGGGCAGGGGCCGGCCTGACCAGCAGAGATACAGCGAGTGTGTGCCAGGGTGCACGCAGCCCTAGAAGGCCTTCCCAACACAAGAGAACAAAGAGAGGTGGAGACAACGGAAGGTACATTTCTGTAAAGGAGACAGCAAGTCCCCCAGAGTACTCATCAATCGAAGGCCCAGGGGATGGACCCTGCACATGAGGGAATAAGATGTCGATGGTCACTGCTCTGGGTGTGCCTGCTCACCAGACATGTCCCCCCACCCCCATCTTGCAAGCCTCACTTTCTCTGTACCTTCATCTCACCATTCATTCTTGGAATGGACAGGTGAGCCTGTTTCTCACAATCTGCCTACCTGGATGCAACTTGTGCCTCAGATTATGAGAGTAAAGATCGTGAGTCTTAAGTGGCCACCTGTGTGATGTGTGTAACTTCTATGGAGAAGTGGCCCCTGGCATGACCAGTGCCCTATCACACAAACAGCCATCAGTCTCAACCAGCCTGGAGGGAAGTAAACAGAGTGGGGATTCTGACCAGAGGGCATTATCACAGCCCAAACACCAAACATCCTTCTTTCTGTCAGCTACAACTATGTGGTCTCAAGTGAAACACATCAACACTTAGATGGAGTAGGTCGGACAGAAGTGCCTCCTAGCAGACATAAACACATACGCCCTGCAACCCAGGCATGAGGGCTGCACCCGTGAGCCCAAGGTGTCTTCTCAGTCCATGTGGCCCTCCACCATTTCTGCCCTGCTTGAGGAGCCAGTCCCCAGCTGGGCTACCAGCCTTTGTCATGAGGCCAGGGCTGCTTCCCTGGTGCTCTGGCTGAGGGCCAGTAACAGGATGCCACTAGAGGGAGGAATTCTCACTGAAACAAATGATATCCTTGGGCCAGAGGAGGGGCCCAGGCAATACCTGAGCAGGAATTTCAGGTTGGAGTCGGAGGTAGGGAGAAAAAGGAAGTGAGATGATTAGAGAAGGGAAGCCTGAAGTGAATATTTAAGAGAATAGATTCTGCAGTTGGAGCCAGAGAGATAAAGGGATAAACAAAACTTACTCCATCAGCAAATATTCCCTGAGCAACTACTGCTTACCAGGCACTGTTCTAGGCCCTGGGGACACCGTGGTGAGCACGACAGTCAACTGCGTCATGAAGATGGATGTTGAGGTCAGACTGCATGGGAGATGGGTGGTGTGTTCTGCCCTGGGACACCGCCTGGGGCATCAGCTGGACGTGGGCACCTCAGGAAGGGTGTTAGGTCTGGCTGACCCTGCTTATGAGCCCGAGGTGGGGCAGACACTGGCCACCACAGACAGGACAAGCGGGAGGGGCATCACTTCTGGCTCAGGGACTTGACTTGTCCCTTGGGATTCTTTCTTCTATAAGCTAGTAGTAAATTTTTTAAAATGTACATATGCAGAAACTGGTTGGGGATGGAGCAGAGAGCGGGCTTAGCAAGCCCGAGGCCCTGAGTTCAATCCCAGCACCACACACACACACAAGGCATTCAGAAAAACACACAGTTCTCAGTGTATAATTCTAGGATTTTAAACACATGACAACATTTTTGACGGCTCTTGGTAGAGGTTCACCGGTCCTCTGGGGTGAGGGCTGGGGTGGACGGCCAGGGAAGTCGCCTGTGGCTCGGCTGGGCGGCGCTTTTATGGCCCAGGATAGGCGTGGGAGGCTTGGGGGTTCAGTGTCCACTAGGGACCTTACTCAGACTCGTGGAGTCCCACTGAGTGACAGGCGGGTGGGAGGCACCATTGGGGTTTATCTGCCAATCTTGGATTGGTTGTGCTTTGGCCCTTGGACTGCCCTAACAGTACTCTGCTTTGTGGTTTTTCACCATTTGGTTGTCTATTTGCATATTTATGGACATTTGGGGTGTTTTCTATTTTTGGCAATTTTGAATAGAGCTTCTCTCCACATGCACTTACAGCTGGTACAGCTGGGCAAGGTGGCACACACCTGTAATCCTAGTGACTCAGGAGGCTGAGGCAGGAGGATCACAAATTTGAGGCCAACCTCAGCAACTTAGGGAGACCCTGTAGTCAAAAATAAATAAATACAGACTGGGGTTGTGGCTCAGTGGTAGAGCACTTGGCCTAGCGCATGAGAGGCACTGGTTCAATTCACAGCACCACATAAAAAAAAATATTAAAATAAATAAATGGGCTGAGGATATAGCTCAGTGATAAAGCCTTGGGGTTCAATCCCCATTACCCTCCCCCATACACACACACACACACACACAAGGCACTTATAGGTTGTTCCGTGGACTTCCGTCTTCCGTCTATTTCTAGATAGATCCTAGAAATGGGACACTGGAGGAGATGGCAAGTGTATGTTTAACTTTATAGGAAAGCACCAAGCCGTTTCCAGAGCGGCTGTGTCATTCTGCAGTGCCACGGCAGACCGTGAGCATTTCTGTTGCTCTGCCTCCTGGATAGCACTTGCTATTTTCCTTTTTTTTTTTTTTTTTTTTGCTATTCTAGTAGATGACAACTCAGTCGGAAACACACATGCCAGACCTGGAGAGCCAGCAGTCAGGGTCAGGACACTCCACTGCCTCCTGTTTCAGGTTTCACTGGAGGAAGGCATTCGGCCCTCCACCTGCCGAAGGTGCGGCCTTCCAGCCGCTTCTTCATTTCCACTGCCCACCCAACCTCCTATGTAACGTCCTCCCTTCCGTTTTCTTTTGCCTTTTTTTTTTTTTTTTTTGCGGTGCTGGGGATTGAACCCAGGGCCTTGTGCTTGTGAGACAAGCACTCTACCCACTGAGCTATATCCCCAGCCCTTGCTTTATTTTTGAGACAGGGTCTCACTAAGTTTCTGAGGCTGGCCTTGAACTTATGAGCCTTCTGCCTCAGCCTCCTGAGTGACTGAGATGACAGGCGTGGGCTATTTTTTATTTTATTTTACTGAGACAGGGACTCAGGCTGGTCTTGAATTCTGGACTCAAGCTCTCCTGAGTGCTGGGACTGCAGCACATGGCCTGCCTTCATTTCTTGTTTGCTTGTTTTTGCTGTAGTGAGGATTAGACCAGGCTTGGCACACTAGGGAAGTGCTCTCTCACTGAGCTCTGCCCCAGCCCTTAAGCAGATGTGCAAATTCAGTGCCTGAGGGCACAGAGGCACCTGTGCTCCAGGCCTTGGGGGACCTTGAGGATGATACTCAGCCAGCCAGGAGTCACCAGGCCTCCCTGGAGGAGAAAAGACCCGCACTGGGTCCTGAGATGGGCAAGAGGCACAGGGAGAGTGTCCAGGCAGAAGGGATGGCAGGGGTCCAGGCCTGACAAGAAATGGCCTGCTGGTCTGTGTGACTTCAAGGAGTTCCTCAAACCTACAAGGGAGAGGCTGAGGGTGTGGCGCAGTGGGCGAGAGCTCACCTCGCCTTGGCGAGAGGCCCTGAGTTCCATCCCAGCACCCAAAACAAAAAACTGAAGGTGTTGAGATGAGGAAATGGGGCTGGTCAGGAGGCTGGGGCTACATCATGAAGAAGCTTGTGCTGAGGTACTTCAGTTTATCCCCAATGCCATAAAATGCTTTTAAGTTTAGATTTTGGGGCTAGGGGTCTGACTGGGTGGTAGGGTTTTTGTTCAGCACATGCAAGGTCCTGGGGTCCGTCCCCAGTGCTACAGACATACAAGACACACAATAATAATAAATTAGACGGGCACGGTGGTGCATGCCTGTAATCCCAATGGTTCGGGAGGCAGGAAGATCGTGAGTTCAAAGCCAGCCTCAGCAAAGTGAGCAACTCCGTGAGACCCTGTCTCTAAATAAAATATAAAATTGGGCTAAGGATGTGGTTCAGTGGTGGAATGTCCCTGAGTTTGATCCCCAGTACCCAAAGATTAATTAATTAATTAAAGAAAGAGAAAGGAGGGAAGGAAGGAAGGAAGACTTAGAAAAATATTCTTCCCGGAACCCTCCCTTAGTCCACCTTTGTCTTTGGAGGTGCTGGGGATTGAACTCACAGTCTTGTGCTTATGAGGCAAGCACTTTACCAACTGAGATATATTCCCAGCTACACCCTCAAGTCTTTTAATTTTTGTATTTTGGGGGCAGGGTCTCACTAAGTTGCTGAGGCTGGTCTCAAATTTATGATCCTCCTGCTTCAGCCTCCCCACGCCCACATAGGTGGAGTCACCAGCCTGTGTCATGACACCTGGCTTCTTTCTTTCTTTCCTGCTTTTTGTTTTGGTGCTGGGGATTGAACCAGGAGCCTCCCGAATGTTCCCAGGGCTCCCTTCGCCTTGCCTTGTACTCACGATCAGTCGGTCTAGAGGGCGGACTGTATTTCACCTCCGCTCTGGGCTTCTCGCTGCTTGCCAGGGGGTCTAGCACATAGAAAGTGCTGATGAATGTTTGATGAATATAGATGAATATGCAATTTATGACATTTACTGGTGACCCAGCTGTGGGGTCCCGTCAGATCATCCCAGTATTTCTCAGACTTGAGGGTGCATCAGTAACACCTAGAGGTCCCTGGGTGCTGTGCTGTAAGATGTCGCCTGTGACCCCTGTAATCCCATCAACTCGCAGGCTAAGGCAGGAGGATTGCAAGTTCAAGGCCAGCCTGGACAATTTAAATTGTCCTGTCTCAAAATAAATATATAGGGCTGGGGTGTAGCTCTGGGCACAGCACCCCTGAGCTCAACCCCCAGTGCTAAAACAAGTCATCTAGAGGGCTGAGGACTGCTGGACTCAGCCCCAAGTTTCTGATCCAGGAGATGACGGGTGGGGGCTGCTGAAGATGTTCCTGTTGAGCAGGTAAGTTCCCAGGTCTCCTTTGGGTGACCATTTTTGATGCGTGCCTGTGATTACAGGTCAGGTGTTTATCAGAGCTAAGGTGTGGAAAGGGGACTGTCCGTGGGCCCTCATTGCTGTCATTTGTCCCAACCATCTGACCACCTGACCCTTCAAGGGATTTCCTTTGTAGTGACTGGTTCCTTTGAGTTGGAGCTGGGAGATACTCTTTCTGGGGATCCCCTTCCCCCAGGGACTCCCAGGAGGGGTCCAGGAACTGGCTTCCCTCCTGCTGAACAGTGTAGTCTGGGAGCCCCCCAGACAGAACAAATCCTGTGCTGTGAAGCAGGGCTGCATGGAGGGTCCCCTTCAGCCTCCACTCTTGGGGCAGATCCATAATCTGTGCCGGAAACCAGAACACGACATGTATGTCCCCTTTAAGAGCCGGGCTCCCGCTCTCCAGGGCTGAGGGAAGGCTCACTCCCTGCAGCACCTGGGGCTCCCTCCCTCCCTCCCCCACCGCCTCCCCTTGGGCTTCCCAGGCCAATTACCACCAGGCAACAGCCCTCAGCTCAGGAAGCTGACGGGCCAGAGACTGGCCTGGCAGGGCCGCAGGGAGAGAGCTGACCCAGCTTGGTGACAGCCCTGGGGGCAGGGGGGGGGGTCCCCCAAGGGTGGAGACTGTCATTTGGTTGGTCTGTTCATTCTCTCTGTATGTGTTGGGTGTCTGGGTCACAGTAAGACTGGGAGATCTGGTGACCACTGGGGTGTGACTTGTAGCTCAGGCAGGAGATGGAGCCGGGAGGGTTGCTGAGAGGGGCCTCCAAACCCCTCCAGGCTCAGCCCAGACCTTTGCACCTTGTTTAGCAAAATTGGGAGCTGACTCCTGAAGACTGCAGGGGGAACCGAGGAAGGAGGCGGGGTTCTGGAGAGGGAGGTGCACGACTGACCGGATCCCCCTTCCCACCTGGGCAAACCCCTTCAGAAGAGCCCTCCTTGGAGACCTGACTTGCTGAGGCCCAGGTGTATTCAGAAATCCTCCAGGAACCTTGGGTCCAGGACACCCCAGAGTCCAAATCAGAGGTCTGGCAGGACCAAAGGCTTTGTTCCCCACCACCAGGGAAACAGGAGCCCAAGAGAGACAGGGACCAGAGCCTGCAAGGGCCAGGGCGAGCTGCTAGATCCAGGGCAAGCGAGCATCTCTAGGGAGACCTAGCATTCACTGACTTTGAAAAACAAGGGACTGTGGACCCTTTAAAATGGAATGAAATTCCGCATGAACGCGCACAGGGACGTGCACATTCCCTAAGGAATAGTCTCCAAGCACTGAACCACTCACTAATCCAAGAGGAAAGGTTTCAGATTCCTTCCTGCCTGTATGAGAGCTGAAACCTCTTCCTCTCCCTCCAGCCATCCCGAGCCCAGGCTCTGATCATGGCTCTGATTGATAATGAATTCCACTCGCCGGCAAGGACTAGATTCTCCTGTTCATTTTTTAAAAAAATATTTTTAGTTGTAGATGGACACAATACCTTTATTTTATTTATTTTTATGTGGTGCTGAGGATCAAACTCAGTGCCTCACGCTTGCTAAAGAAGCCTTCTACCTCTAAGCCACAACCCCAGCCCCTCCCGTTCATTCTTTTTTTTTAAATTTTTTTTAGTTGTGGATGGACACAATACCTTTATCTGTTTATTTTATGTGGTGCTGAGACTTGAACCCAGTGCCTCACACGTGCTAGGCAAGCACTGTACCACTGAGCCACACCCCAGCCCCTCCCCCCGCTCATTCTTAAGAACTGACATTTATTGAGCACTTACTCTGTGCTCAATACCATGAGATGCCCCTGACGTGCAGCCACTCTGACTGATGTACATCAGACACTGCAGAAAAGCGCACCGATCATCAACGTATAGCTCAAGGAATTTTCACAATGAACACATTCACGTAACCACTACGAAGAGTAAGGAACAGAACATTATCAGCACCCTCCAGGGTACCCCTGCACCTTACCAGAGACTGTCCACTGCGACCAGTCTTGACACCACAAATTAGTCTGTTTTCTATTTTGAGTTCTATACAAATGGATCATGTGAGTCGTCTCTTCCGTGTCTGGCTTCTACAGTCCAACATTATGTTTGTGAGGTTGGTTCCAAATAGCTGTAATTGTTTGCTTGCTTGCTTTTGGTACTGGGGAATGAACGAGGGGTGCTTTACCACTGAGCTAGATGCCCAGCCCTTTTTATTTTCCATTTTGACACAGGATCTTACTAAGTTGCAGAGACTGGCCCTAACTTCATCTTTCTCTTTCTCCTCGTTGACTGAGTTCTGGCCACAATGGCCTCCTTTCTATTCCTCAAACACACCTAGCTTTTTCCAACCCCAGGGTCTTTGCACATGCTGTGCCCTCTTCCTGGGATGTTCTTACCCTAGATATTTGCATGGCTGGCACCCTCTGATCATTCAGTTCTTAGCTCTGCATGGTACCTCTCCAGAGGGCCCTTCTCTTACCAATCCCTGTCAATTTTCCTGCCTTTGTGTTCTGATAGCATTCTCTGAATTTGTGTGTGTGCACGTGTGTGTGTTGCTGGGAATGGAACTCAGGGCCTCACGCCTGCTGAGCAAGTGCTTAGCAATGCCACTGAGTCACATCCCCAGTCCTCTCCAGATTTTTTTCTTTGTGGTTTATTAGCTGTCTTTACTGATTTGTTGATTTTTAGAACCTGAAGAGCAGGATAGTCTATTCACTATAGACTGTCCCAGCACCTGTAAGTGTTCAGTATTCCTGGTTCTGGAAGTCGGAAGTCTGAAGTCAAGGGTTGGCAGGGATAGGCCACCCCCAGAGGCCCTGAGGAAGAAGCTACACCTCTGACCTTTGCCTCCATCTTTGCATGATCTTCTCCTCCTCTTATGGCTGACCCCCCTCTTATTGGACATTGGATTTAGGGTCCACCAGATATCCAGGATGACTTCTTGACACCCTTGATTATATCTGCAAAGATCTTTTTACCAAATAAGGTCACGTTCACAGGTACTAGGTGGACATATCTTTTTAGGAGCCACCATGAAACCCATTACTAAGGTAAATGTCAGAAAGAGAATTAGCTTAGAGTTTCAATTGGGTTTCAACTTTAGTCCTTCAAAGAGTGACTGCTTTTCAAGGCATAAAGATCCACTTCTGGGAATGCAGCCATGTGACACTTAAAGACAAGGGACACATTCTGAGGAACGCATTGTTAATGCAATTTTGTCACTGTGTGAACCTCAAAGTACTTACACAAACGAAGACGGTCGCGATGTTTACCAGGTGGTGTGATCTTAGGGGACCACCACCATGAATGAACTGTCAAACTCATAGAAGCAGAGATTACAATAGCAGCTGGCAGGGGTCTGGGGGACAGGAAATGGGGAGAAATTCATGGGTTTAACGTCCCAATTATGCAAGATGAATAAGATCTAGAGATCTGCGGTACGATACGGCACCTGTAACTGACCACGGAATCGAAGCATGTAGACCTCGTGTGAAGTGTCCTTACCACACACGCAGAAGGACACAGGAAGCACTGGGAGATGTTGGATATGTCTGTCACCCTGAGTGTGGTTATGGTGTCACAGTTTCATTTGTCCAAAGTCATCAGATTGAGCACATTAAATATGTGCAGTTCTTAGCGGGGCATGGTGGCTCATGCCTGTAATCCAAGTTACTTGGGAGGCTGAGGCAGGAGGATCGCAAGTTCAAAGCCAGCCTCAGCCACTTAGGGAGGCCCTTAGCAACTCAGTGAGACCCTGTCTCTAAATAAAATATAAAACAGGGCTGGGGATGTGGGTGGCTGAGTGTCCCTGAGTTCAATCCCTGGTTCAAAAAAAAAAAAAAAATGTGCAGTTCTTTTTTTGTTTTTTGGCACTGGGGATTGAACCCAGAGGTGCCTAACCACTGAGCCACAACCCCAGCCCTTTTTTAATAATTTTTTTAGATGTTGATAGACCTTTATTTTATTCATTTATTTATATGCGAGAATCCAACCCAGTGCCTCACACATGCTAGGCAAGCACTCTACTACTGAGCCACATCGCCAGCCCTTTTTATATTTTATTTAGAGACAGGGTCTTGCCAAGTTGCTCAGAGCCTTGCTAAGTTGCTGAGGCTGACTTTGAACTCTCGATTCTCCTGTCTCAGACTCCTGAGCCACTGGGATTACAGGCGTGCACCACCGAGCCAGCTAATGTGCCATTTTTTATATGTCAATTATTCCTCAATAAAGACTCATGAAGCCAGGAGCAGCAACACGTGCCTATAATCTCAGTGACTCAGGCAACTGAGGCAGGAGGATTGCAAGCTCAAGGCCAGCCTGAGCAACTTAGTGTGGCCCTGTGTCAAAATAAAATAAAAATGACTGAGGGGTATAGCTCAGTGATAGAGTGACCCTGGGTCCAATCCCCAGAATCACAATAAATAAATAACTAAATACCCTCAGCCTGCAAATTCTTAAAGTTTCAGCGCCCACCATTAGGCGTCACTTCAAAGGGCGCTCTGAGGAGGGAGCACCAGCCCCACCTGGCTGCCAGGCTAACGGGAGATGCACCCTGCTGTGGCCTAAAACCCCACAGGTCTCCTCTGCTCACAGCTGGGGCCTTGGCACCGCTGTAAAGGGATCCAAACTGTCACCTTCTAAAAAATGACCTCTCCAAAGAAAGTCATTTACTTGTGCTGGTGATGGAAGGAAAAGGTAGAGATCCAAGAGGGCTGCTTCTTCCCCAGCGGGACAGGCAGCTTCCAGGACCAAACCCGCTGAGCCCGACTCAGGTTTTGTACCCTCCCTGGTGGAATCCCTTTCCCTCAAGTGTGGCCGGAACCGGAGACTTAGAATATGGCAAAAATGACAGATGGACTTTTTTTTTTTTTTTGGTCCTGGGGATTGAACCCAGGGGTGATTAACGACTGAGCCACATCCCCAGCCCATTTTTATATTTTATTTAGAGACAGGGTCTCACTGAGTTGCTTAGGGCCTCGCTAAGTTACTGAGGCTGGCTTTAAACTCATGATCCTCCTGCCTCAGCCTCCAGAGCCGCTGGGATTACAGGCACCTGCCACTGCACCCAGCTCAAGGATGACCTTTCTGTAACTGCAAGAAGACCGTCCATGGGCTGGGAATGCCACTAAGGACAGGCACCTGCATGCACCAGGCCCTGAGTTCCATCCCCAGCAATGCAAAAATCAACTAATTAATTCATTAATTTAAAAAGACTGTGCCTTCCAGATTCCCCATATTGCTGATCTTTTCTCACTCTCTCACTTGCTTTCTCTGAGGAAAAGCAGCTGCCAGGCTGAGCTGTCCTGCGAAGAAGCCAACGTAGTGAGGTACTGATTTCTCCACCAACAACCTGTAATCGCCAATAAATGACCAGCCAGGAGGTGGGCTGCTTTAGTCAGCGTTTCTGCTGCTGTGACTGTCAGACCTGAGCAGAACAACTGTAAAGGGGGAAAGGTTTATTCAGGGGTTCAGAGTTTCAGAGGTATCAGTCCATAAGAGGCTGGCTCCATCCCTCTGGGCTCAAGGTGAGGCAGAACATCATGGTGGAAGAGTGTCAAGCAGCTCACACGAGGATCAGGCAGCAGAGAGGTCTCCCCTCGCCACACAGAAATATAAACCCCAAAGCCACGCCCCATGCCCCACGTCCCCAGCCACACCTCACCCGCCTCCAGTTGCCACTCAGTTACTCCCTATGGGGGTTATTCCCTGATGGGGTCCAGGCTCTCACAACCCAATCATCTGTCCTCAGAACCTTCTCACATCTCTCACATGTGAGCTTTTGGGGGGACACCTCACATCCTAACCACAACGCAGGCCCCCTGGGGTCTGCAGAACCGCACCCGGCAGCTCGGAAGCAGCCGGTTCCCACGTGGGGATCCTTGAGGTGATCGTTGAAGCCCCTCGTGAGGCTGTGTCGTGCCAGCCTCCCGACCCACAGACACTGCACCATAATGAATGTCACTCAAGCCACCAGCTTTTGGAGCCATTCGTGACGGAGCAGCAGAGCACCAGCGTCCCCAGATGTGGCGCTTTTCGGCTAGAGCCAGCCTGGCGGCTTCTGCTCCCTGCTCGCTGTGTTTACGAATTTGGGAATTCACAGATACAGCACTTCCCGCTCTCGCAAATCCACAACATCTCCTCCCACTCATTCTATTCTGTTCATGTTTGGGAGCGAGCACAATATCAAACTATAGTGACAGTTCTATTTCTGCATTCTATTTTTTCTGCATAATGTGTTGAATTTGCTCATCTCATTAAATGATCTTTTGAGGATTCTCTATTCTGGGCAGCTCTTCAGTGGTCCGCCTAATGAGCACACTAACATTAATTAAAGCGCTCCCCTTCTTTTTTTTTTTTTGGAACCAGGGATTGAACTCGGGGACACTCGGCCACTGAGCCACATCCCCAGCCCTATTTTGTATTTTATTTAGAGACAGGGTCTCACTGAGTTGCTTAGGGCCTCGCTAAGTTGCTGAGGCTGGCTTTGAACTCACGATCCTCCTGACTCAGCCTCCCAAGTGGCTTGGATTACAGGCGTGCGCCACCATGCCCGGCTTAAATCCCTCCCCTTCTTTGTTTTGATTTACGGTTGAGTTTTGCCCCCTTTGACCTTATCCTTGTGCATGCACTGGCCCTTCTGCTGAGGATCTACAGTAAAAGTACATGGAAGACCCAACGTGGTGGTGCACACCTGTAATCCCGGTGATTTGGGAGGCTGAGGCAGGAGGATCAAAGTTCAAAGCCAGCCTCAGAAACATAGGGAAGTCCTAAGCAACTTAGTGAGACCCTGTCTCTAAATAAAAGTAAAAAGGGCTGGGAATGTGGCTCAGTGGTTAAGTGCCCCTGGGTTCAATCCCTGGTACCAAAAAAAAAAAAAAAAAAAAAAAAAAAGTACACAGGTCAAAGGCCAGATCTCCTGTGGCTGAGTGCTCCTGATCAGTGAACCAAATCATTCCATTTCCTAGCTGTGTGTTCTTGGGCTTGTTACTTACTCTCCTGGGCCTCAGTTTCCCTTTCTGAACTGCAGAGATGACAGCCACATTTTCTTCACAGAGTTATTAGAGGCACCATTGAGTTAGCACAAGTAAACACAGCACAGTGCCTGACACGTTTCAGGGTGTTTAGACACCAGCCAGACCACAGTACCCTCACCCCAAGTCCTGGTCCACAGTGCCCAATGTTGCCTCTTGTCCCAGATGCAAGCCACCTCCAATCAATAGCATCTTGACTCCCCTCCTGCCCATTTGTCCTCCCTGAACCTGCTCTAACCCCAGCTCAGCTCCCTCCACCAACCTGTCACCTGCCTTTGCTACATGACCCTGGAGCGATAATTAATTTTGCATCACCTTGGCTGGGCCATGGTGCCCAGAAATGTGCTCAAACATTATTCTATGTGTTTCGATTGAGTGTGTTTTGGATGAGATTGATCTTATTTTAAGTAAAGCAGATTACCTCCTTGATGTGGGTGGGCCTCAAACAACCAGTTGAAGGCCTGAATAGAACAAAATGACTGACCTTCCAAATGAGTGAAATGTGTAGCAGATGGCCCTTGAACTTGAACTGCAACATCAGCTCTTTCTTGTGTCTCCAGCCTATCAGCCCACCCTGCAGATTTTGAATATCCTAAACACACACACACACACACACACATATCTGCACACCCTATCAGTCCTGTTCTGCTCAGAAACACCCACACACTTGAGCAAGTCCATCTCATCTCTGGGCTTGTTTCCTCACCTGTAGTATGAGAGGCAGATCAGATCTGGTGGTTCACAAGGGATTTCCCACCTCTAAGATTCTAGAGCATTCCCTCTTCTTCCAAAGACCCTGTAATTTGAACAGCGTAGACCACAGCCAGAGCCAGGACAAGCCCGAGGGAAAAGGAGTGGGAAACACTTTTAATCCATTTGCCATCGTGCGTCCAGCACCCGGCGTGCGGAGATTCTGACAGTGTCTCAGTACGTGTGAGGCAGTCTGGGGAAGGGCCAGGGAGGCTCATGGGAGCCATCTTCCAGTGATGGTGAGCAGCCCGCATCACCTGACCAACCTCCCCTTAGAGCAGACACACCAGCTGAGCTCCTGCCTGGTCTCCGGGCCCTGAGCCAGGAGGGAGCTGCTGCAGGGGGTCCGAGGTAATGGGGCCTGGGGTGTGCGGGGCTCTGGTGCTCCGGAGAGGACACTGGCCCCACTGCTGCTGGGTTCAGGTGCAGCACTGGCACGGTCCCTCCCTCAGCCTCTCCTGCCTTTGGAGTGTAGGACGAATGGATCGCTGAGGTCCACCGGCCATGCGTCCCAGCCGTGGGAGCCCTAGAGGGTCCTGCTCCAGGCCCCCACTGACCATGACTCAGAGGTTTCTCGGCACTGGACACACTACTGGGAAAAAGCAAGAGTCTCCTGGCTTCTGCTTGGCTTCTCCTTACCCAGTATGCACTTTGGCTTGTCCCCAGCCAGGGCAGTGTTTCTGGGACAGCCAGGCTCTTGCCCTGGGAATCAGAAAACAGGGAAGAGCCCTCTCTGCTCCGGCAGCAAACCTCCTTAGACCAGGCCTCAGGTTTGAGGACTTCAGAGCCTCGGCCCAGGGCCCTGCGCCAGGATCTCCCTAGGACACCAGACGGTAGTGTTTCAAGTTCCAAGAAAGCTGTGTGAAAAACTAAAAAACTAAAAATATAAAAAAATCAAGAAAGGCTATGTGATATTCAACCTGCCACCTGATTTCTCTATTTCCTTATTTGAAAAAGTGGAATGGTAAATTCTGTTCCATAGGGTGACTGTGAGGTTGGAATAAGATATTGGTGGTGACAGGGGCTGCCCCAATGGTGGGCACCCAGGGCTTCCTTTTCCCCAGGGAAATCCTGGCCCAACTGGTCAACCGACAAGGGCAGCCTCCAGCAGCCGCAGAGGGCGCACCTGGTTGCTGAGGCTGCTTCCTGAGCCCAAGGAAGGGGCAGCTGTGCGCCTGGGAGCAGGTCAGAAGTGGACTTGAGCAGAGGAGAGGAGTGGGAAGGCCAGGAGAGGGTGAGGGCCAGGCTCCACAGCGGGCCCTTGCCAGGCTGCTGCCGGGTGGACGGGCTTCTGCTCCCTCCTCTGCAGACATGCAGGCACTGGAGCAGTTGAAATGTTGTGGGGAGAGGACCCCAGCCTCCCCCTGGTGAGGTGCTCCAGCCCAAGGGGCTGTGGAGGGGCAGGCTGGGCTGGAGGGCTGGGCAGGAGGTCACAGGGCTCGGAGGAGGTCTCCAGCAGGCCAGAGACAGTGGGCGAGGCAGACAGGTCAGGCCTGGGGGACGGTGGGGCAGGAGGCGCAGTCACCACGGCAGGGCCAAGGGACAGCAAAGGCAGAAGGGGTGGGAGAAGGCCAGGGGAATCCTGCGAGTGTGGACCTGGAGAGAGCTGCTGAGCCGGGGGAGAGGAGACGGGGCTCTGGAAGAGGCCCTGCTGCTTCCCGCAGCCGTGTTGTCCACCGGCAGCAGGCTGTCCCGGGGGCTGCTCGGCGTGGCCCCAGCAGCCAGCAGGCCCCAGCGTTGGGTGGGAGGCACAGTCCAGGTGGCACAGGCGCTGGTGCAGCTGCAGGGTCCGAGTCCACCACTGAAACTCAGCCTGCAGGGCCTGGATCTCCTTCTGCAGCGAGCGGTTGTGTTTCTCCAGGGCCTCGTGCTGCTGGGGGAGAAGCAGGTGGCGAGGGGATGTCAGCCAGCAGCGGGCCCAGCAGGAGCCCTGTCCCCTCCAGGCTCCTCATGCCAGAGGAGGCCGCTGTGCTCTGCATATCCAGGCAGGAGCCAGCCCTCCACTGCCACCCACCCAGCCCCCACCCTACACCCTCGCAGGGCTCACAGCTGCCCTGCTCTCCGCCCCTGAGTCTCTGAGCAGGCACCTCTTACCTGG
>JAJEJO010005376.1:77325-119985 GCA_020662805.1 Glaucomys volans | reverse complement strand
TATTTATCAAATATCTACTGTGTGCTGGTCCCTCAGCTAGGAGGACAGGAGGACGCAGTGGCAATCAACCCAGGACACTCCCTGCCCTCACATCCAGCCAATGAACAGAGTCCCCTTTGACAGAACAAGGGACTCCAAGGTTGTCAGCTGTGACCACCCCGACCCTGGGCACCTTGGGACTAAGATGAAATATTTAACCCAAATGCCCAGAGCCCTGGAAAGGCAGGCAGGAGGGACCGTGAAGACCTCACGGCCCAACAGGCCGCCGTCACTGGTCCGGGTGTGCTTGTGGGGAAGGGCTTCAGCCAACACCCTGGCTGCCATGGCCCAGGACGCTGCAGCTTCACCAGGCCACAGCCTCCTCTGCGTTCATGGCCACAGACATTCATTTCAGGGACCAGAACCTGGGGCAGGACCCAGTGAGAGAAGAGGGGGCCTCCCAGGGCACCCAGGGCTGCAGGGACCATGGGAGGAAGAGAAAGCTCCTGGGGCAGCGGAGTGACAGGTGGACGCAGAGAGCAGGTGTGTGAAGGCAGGTCCAACCCCAGGCTGGGTGTGTGACACCAGAACCGGAGCGGCCTCATTCCAGTCCCCTGCCTGTCTGAGGGAGGAAATTCGGACCCAGGAAGGGGTGGCGTGGAGCCTGCCTGAGGTCACACAGCCCAGGAGCACGGAGCTGGCACTAGCGCATCCAGATGCACCCCTCGCTGCTGGGCCTGGACCCTCATCCCTGTCCCCCGCCCCTGGGGCCGGTACTCACTGGCCTGGTCAGCAGCACATCTCCCCCGCAGAGGTGCATGGCTTGGGCGGGGAGCAGAGGCTCACAGAGATCCTGGCTGTCCCTCAGCAGCTGTGACCTGCTGGTGCCCTCTGAGGGCCCAAGGAAGTGGTGGCTTTTTAAATCCCTAGTGACCACTCCGCCCCCAGAGAGCCCAGTTTCAGTTTCTCCTAAAGCCACCGGCTGCTCAGAATCCCTGGCTCAGGGCTGCTCACGTGGCTGGAAGTTCCTGACGTGAACTGGCCTTCCGGTTGGGCCCCTTCTCTGGGAGGAGGCCTGTGGAGGGTGGAGATGAGGGAGAAGGAAAGCCAGGTGTGGGGAGGGTGTTCTGAGAAGGAAGGGAGGCCAGGCTGCCAGGGACAGAGCCAGGGAAGAAGCCAGTGGGGTCCCAGGATCAGGGGGGCCCAGGGAGTCCCCATGCTCCCCGGGGGGCCCAGGTTCACAGCCCACAGCAGAGCCATGAACTGGGAGAAGCTGAGTCACCCTCTCTGAGCCTCAGTTTCCTCATCCATAAAGGGTGAGGATGGGATGGTACAAAGTCCCAGGCTTGGTGTAGTTCTATGGGGAAGAACATGACTCACCCCAAACCCTGCGGGACGGATGTCCAGGCAGGTCCGCAAACTCGAGCAGTGGCCCTTAAATCAATGGATGCTACTGTTTCCATAGAACAGACCAGGCAGAGTGAGAGCCGTCGAGGGTGAGGAGCCGGCTTCCAAGCGGTGTTCAAAAACCTGTAAAGTGAGGATAACAATTTTGTTGTGAAGATTAAATGAGCTGAGGCAGGTAAGGTGCTGAGCCCGCGCCTGGTGCAGACAGTTAGGCCTCAGCATTGGCATTCCTGAGACCCTGGGAGATCCAAAACTGTGTTCACCTCAGACCTAAAATCCAAAGCATCCAGCCCTGTGAAAACAGCCAGCGACCACAGCTCAGGACAATACGGTGACATGTCTCCAAGGTCAATAATATGAGATGTAAAGAGGTCACAGAAGTATCAAATAAGCATGAGAATGAGAAACAAAAATCAGAGAGTGGTGGCAGGGGAGAGGAGGGGGACAGAGGAGGCGTTTGAGGTGTTTAATTGCGAGTTTAGTGGGAGCACAGTTGTAGGTGGATTGTCATCTATATTTTGGGGAATATTTGAAATGTTTCCTAACAAAAACCTCTTTGGAAGACCTAGCAAAGCCTGGAGGCCCAAGCAAACCTGCATGGTGGTGTCTCCCTGAGGGAGTTTGTGCTTGGGTAGGACATCTGTTAGGGGGACAGAGGAGCCAAGCAACCCCTGTTCAGAACCAGCACACTGCTGTAGGGTTCCATGGTTTGGAAACTACCACAACTGGGGGTTGTGGATCATGGGGGTGGAAAGCACTGCAGATATCGTCTTCTGAGGGGTGAGAATCCCCAGCTGCCTGTGAGCTCATTCGAAAAGAGTACTTCAATTGATTAGCCACGTGCCAAGCCGAGATTGATTAGTGATGTCTGTCACCAGCAGAGGCGTGGAGAGTGGCCACGCTCCGGCCTCCCTGGACTGGGCCTAACTCTGCCTGGGCTTTGGAGTGGAAGACCTCGGAGCCCTGGCACTCTGCGCTCAGCAGCCTCACTGTCTGGAGCCTTCTCATACTTAAGCTTGGAATCACAGAGAAGTCACACCCATGTCACAGGGTTGTTTTGAAGAGGGAGAGGACAGGAAAGCTCTTCACGTAGTGCAAAGTGCCATCCAGTTAGGATGGATTCCCCTGCTGAGACTTGTGGTGACGCATTCCGGATTGTGGCTCATAATTAGGACCTCCTGGGTGGGAGGGCTTGTGCGTCACAGCTGGGCCCTGCCTCCTGGCTTCTGAGGGGCCAGAGGCAGAGGCTCGAGTGGGATCCCCCCCGCACAACAAGGCTGCCCCGAATTCTCATGATTATTTCTGCTTCCCAGACACTGGGGGAGCTGGGCTTCCTGCCCGCAGCGGGCACCTGGGGGCTCATTAAGCCACCCAGGTCTCCCCAGGGAGCAGTCCGCAGGAAGTGGTGCCTGATGTAACCCAAAAACAGCTGTGGGGAGGGAGGGACAGGGAGGGCAAGTGCCCCTCTCCCACACCGACCCCCAGGCCCAGGCTTCAGGTAGGAGGTAGAAGGCAAGAGGTCTCAGCCTCAGCCCTGGAGGTGGAGCCAAGCAGGCAGGGATTATGGCTTCATCTCCCCAGGAGGTGGCAGGGAGGGAAGGGCGGTTAATATTTAACCTCAAAGGCCTTGGGAGGCTTCTGCCAGGGCCCTCCAGTCCCAGCCCCAGTGTCCTGAGTCTGCTCTGGCTGCCCTACCACCACCGTAGGCTGGGTGGCCTCAATAATGGACACTGATTTCTCAGTTTTGGAGGCTGGGAAGGGCAAGACTAAGGTGTAGGCAGATTCGGTTCCTGGCAATGGCCTCTGGCTAGCAGATGGCTACCTTCCTGCTGCGTCCTGACATGGTAAAAAAAGTTCTTGTCACTCTCTGTCATCTTACAAGGACATTAATCCCACCCTCATGACCTCATCTAGACCTAAATGCCTCCTACAGGCCTTGGGTCCAAACACTGTTATACTGAAGGTTGAGAGCTGTGCTTGAACCTGTGAGTTTGGGTGAACAGAAACATCCCGTCCACAGAGAGCAAAAGGAAACTAATACCCAGAGTCAAGGTCACACCACAGGGCACCAGAGCTGGAGGACAACACCTCTGTCTAAGTCTTCAGTTCCTCTCCTTGCCCTGTGTAGAGAAACCTGTCCATGAGACCTGCAGCTCTGGCTTGAGGCCGGGAGGCTCAGAGGCCTCACTAGAGTGAGCTCCTGGGGTGCAGGTCCTTGCCTGTTTTGCTCTCTGAAGTATTCCCTGTACACCAAACATCCCTTCATATAATAGTTGCTCAGTTAGTGAATAAATGAATTAAAACCCAGGCAGCTTATCATCCAGGGACCGCAAAACCTTCCTGGGTAAAGACACCTCTGCTTTACTCGTTCCCAGAGGATCTGCCTGAGGATTCTCCCCAGCCGAGCTCCTCAATTTACCAACAAGGAAACTGAGGCAGGAGGGGACCAATGGGCAGAAGCTAGGGAGCTAGGAAGGTCTGGTCCCGAGTCCTTCCCATACCTCCTGGGGTTGGGTAGCTGCTTGGCCAGCCTCCAGCTGCCCAGGGATGAGGACCTCTGTCTGGGTCCTCCCACCTCATGCACCCCTAGTTTAGGCCTGGCCTCCTCAGGACACCTGAGGGAGCGAGGGATGATGAGTAAAAGATAAAGGGCTAGGTAGGTGCTGGTGGGCTGAGGCCCCACCGACTTCCCTTCCAGAACTGTGAAGGAGCCTCTGGGGAGGCGAGTCTCAGCTAGGTGTGGAACGCACCTGGAGGGGAGGTCACTTCTTTTTGAGGAAGTCACTTCCTGTCAGGGGAGCTCAAAGATTTTCCAGAGGAGGGGCTCTTAGGGAGGGACAGGTAGGCCCTATCGCAGGGCCTGGAACTTGTTTTGGGGCAAGTGACTTAAAAACCTGTTTGAGCTTCCTCTGTATAATGGGGACAATAATATAAGCATTTGATGAAGTACTAAAGGTAAACGACTGAGAACAGTAAGTCACATACACTGTGCTGAACTTTAACAAGGTCAGTCAGGAGACACCTGGTGAAGTTTTTGCTCGCACAGCATAGGCCTGCACTGCTCCATTATTAAGAAAAAAACTGTTGGGTGCAAGAACAGAGATGAGATTGTGGGTCCCAGTGAGATGTCTCCTTAATGAAAGAAAATTAAAAGTGCCTGGAACCTGGCTACAGCTTCAGGCGGGCTGGCTCTGGGTGGGATGACCCACGTTCCTAGTAGTTCCAACAAAGGTCCCAGGGCTGGCGGTCCTTGGTGTGGCTTGGGTCTTGTGCCTGTTCCTGACATTGGTTCCTGGAGCCAGGGGAAGAGACGAGATTGGCAGAGCTGAGGTCCCAGGTTCATGCTGGGGTAGGGATGGGGTCAGCCCCATCTAAGCCAGGGGGTGAGGAAGGGGCACCTCCTATGGGCATTGGATCGGGGCGATGCCTCCACCTAGGCTCAGATTCAGATATGAGGAGGCTAACGCCAGCAGGACATGCCCTCCCCTGAGTCCCCTCCCGGTGACACCAAGCTGACACTGTCTTGTTATTACTTCCCAGCTGCCCAAGCTGGGGAGGAAGGTCCCAGGGGTCAAGGACTTCAGGCAGGAGAGCACTGGCTCTCGGAGGGGAAGATGCAGAGGACCTGAATGCTGGGCGACTCCTCCAGGAAGGGCAGTGGGGGCAGAACTGGCTTCTTTCACTTTCAGCACAGCGCATCCTGAGCGCGAAGAGATGGGCCTCCCAGGAACTGGGGGACTTCACCCGGGCGTCTCTGAAGTCACCACTGAGAGGAAATGGGAGCTGGCACACATCCCAGCGCTCAGCGCCGCCTCCCAATCCCGCCGCGCCCTGTGCCGCCCTATGCGCCCTGCGCGCCCTGCGCCTGCTCCCCTGCGGCTCCTCAGCACGTGCACCTTTCCGGGAAACTGACGCAAGCTTTGGAGATGGCCAGAGTGTAAATAGCAACAGCTGTGCTCTGAAGAGCCAGGGACCAGCCCTGGGTCTTGTGGATGTGGCAGCTGTGACCACAGCTCCTGCGTTTCCAAGAGAGCCCAGTCCCAGAGACCTGTGTTCCAAGCCTGCGGTGCCCCTGCTGTGTGACCCTGGCCAGGCCTCTCTCCCTGGGCCCCAGCTTCCCTGTCAGTAAAATGATAATAGCCCGTTATCCAAGGCCATCATGAACTGAAAGCCACCCATGGAAAATGGTCACTAATGAGCTTGGAAAGGGTGAGACAGGAGGGCCTCCTGTGGAGGCTGGTGTGAGGGAGTGGCCAGCCAGGGTCACGGAGCAAGGACATGGAGGCTGGCGAAGCTGCAGCAAGGGGAAGAAAGCCCCGCCCCCGCCCAGGGGGGCCAGGGACTCACAAGACAGTCACATGACAGCGCTGCTGTTGGAGGACCCAGACTAAAATGATGCCGGGTCCAAGGAAGCTCCCGCCAGGCAGATGAACCGGTGGTCATGGCCAGAGGCCTCCAGAGATCACCCAGTTCCCTGGTTTGACGATGGGGGACTGAAGCCCAGCAGGAGGAGGGGACTTGGCCATGTGCAAGGAGGTGGCTGAGCAAGGCAGACCAGTGCCGGCAGGTGCCTATGTCACAAGTGTGTGGTCCAAAAATAGGACTCGCTTCATAGATGGGTCTCAACCAGAAAGAAAAATAGGTTTTCTCTTTTCTCATTTAAATTGTAACTTTATTTTATTGACTTATTTGTGTGGTAGTGGGGAAGGAACCCAGGGCTTTGCACTTACTGAATAAGCACTTTACCACTGAACTGTATCTCCCACCACGGGGACACTTTAAACAACCTAATATGTACATTATAGTATAAAATAATCAAATAACAAATCTATCTTGAGTAGACTTAAAACTCAAAATTTAGGCGGGGTGCAGAGGCGCGCGCCTGTCATCCCAGCACTTGGGAGGCTGAGGCAGGAGGATCTCAAGTTCAAAGCCAGCCCCAGCAAGGGCAAGGCCCTAAGCAACTCAGTGAGACCCTGTCTCTAAATAAAATACAAAATAGGGCTGGGGATGTAGCTCAGTGGTTGAGTGCCCCTGGATTCAATCCCTGGTGCCCCCCCCAAATCAATATTTAGATAAATAAATTACATATGTATACTTCATGGTAAGTGATTAGCAATTGTAATTTAAGCAGAGTCTTCTCTCTGCATTTTTTTTCTCTTGGTTCCAGAATAAAAATTCTTGTTATCTTTCCATATGATTATAAAGGTGATAGAGGAGCAGAATAGACTAAAATGATAATACCTTTTAAATTGTTTATTTACCTTTTTGAGACAGAGTCTGCTATGTTGTCTAGGCTGACCTCGAACTCCCAGAGTGAAGTGGTCCTCTTGCATCAGCCTCCTGAGTAGGTGAGACCACAGGTAGAGGCCCCTGGGCCCAGCAAAACAAAAGCTAGAATACCACAGTGTTTACACTGGGTCAATATGCCTCTTTACAAGGCATCTAGAACTCTATCAAGTTTCAATCCACTAGGTCCTAAGAAGTCCTCCCTTCAAAAGCAGGGTTCAAGGGAGGCTAAGGGAGGAGGATAACAAATTCAAGGCCAACCTGGGCAACTTTGAGAGAATCTGTCTCAAAATAAAAAATAGAAAGGACTGGGATGGAACTCTGAGGCAGAGCGCTTGCCTAGCCGGTGCCAGGCAGCAGGTTCAATCTGCAGCACAGGAGGGGTTCCCAAGGCCTGGGGTCAGTCCCCAGTTGCTGGGATTGCTGGGGGCAGGGGATGGCACACCTCTGTAATCCAAGAGACTCAGGAGGCTGAGGCAGGAGGATCTCAAGCCCAAGGCCACTTCAGCTATTTAGCAAGGCCCTGCCCTAAATTTAAAATAAAAATAAAAATAAAAAAGGTTTGTCACTATAGCTCAGTAGTCGAGGGCCCTTGGGTTCAATTCTCAGCATGGGGACATGGGAAACAGGGTCCATGGCTGTCAGGATTTGAGCATTTCAATTTCACGGTCATTCTTATGGCAAAGATAATTATGTGTTTTCTCCTCACTCCCCAGTAGGCAATTGAACCTAAGGGCAACCTAGCACTGAGCTACATTCTCTCTGTATTTTTAATTTTGAGATAGTCTCACTAAGTTGCCCAGGCTGGTCTCAAACTTGAGGTCCTCCTGCCTCAGCCTCCAGCAAAACTGGGATTACAGGCAACATCTTCTTCCCCGTCCTCTCCTAAGGGTATTTCCCAGGGACTCTGAAAGCTCTCTTCTTTCCACAAGGCAAATAAACACAGCCTGGATAGGCCCCTACCAAGACAATTATTCAAAAGTTAAATAAAGTTGCTCCCTGGTCACCTCCTCTTCAAAGATGCCAGGTGGTTTGTTTGGTTGACATTAATTGAAATCCTACTATTTGGCCCCTGGGAAGCTGGGACAGCTTGGAAAGGCAGGACTTTTAAGCATGACATTTAAAGAAGTATTTCAATACAAGGGCAGTAGGAAAGGAAAACAATCCAGAAGTACTGAAGGTAGTCATTTCAAGTTCCCCAGAACATACTCCCCAGAGTTGAGTTGAATTGCAGGGGTTTTCAATGACCAGAACACACATCCAAATGGCTACCTGACCCAAATGTTCTACCCAAAACTACCTCGATAAAGGGAGTCATGTTTTCTGTTCTGCTCGTTTCTGTTTAATTGTGGTTAATGCTGCTTGTGTGAACTGCATGAAACATATCTTTGTAGTCAAAATGGTCAAGAGTGGGCAATTCGTATGATTCAACCTATTTGTGACACTATTTCACAATCCACTTTATGGACTTTATGCATCCACTTTATGCATCCCATTCTTTAAAAACACTGAGGGCTGGGGATGTAGCTCAGTTGGTAGAGTGCTTGTCTTGCAAGCACAAGGCCCTGGGATCAATCCCCGGCACCACAAAAAAAAAAACCACTGCTAGAGAATACCCAGCAATGGTAATGATATAGAGCAAAGAGGGCACGGACTCTAACCCCGACCTTACTCACCTTGCTCTTGTTAGGAATGTAAACCAGAAACACATTTTGGACAGTACTTCAGATCTGTCAAAATCTTTAATGTGCATTCATTTGACACAGTACTTTCACATCAAGGAATCTATCTTTCAGATTTCTTTGTGTGTTTGCAAAGATCTATATTATGAAAGCAAAACTCATAGTAATATTGCAAAACATGTATCAGTAGAAAAATTGTGTCCATATTATGAAATATGAAATCCTTAAAAGACTAAAATTTATATTTACACAGAAAGATGTCCAAGATATATTGTTAAAGTATTTATAATGCACTAAAGAACAATAAAAAAAAATTTAGTGGGTCTGTTTCCAGTTACTGTTATTTATAAAATTAACATGGATTGAAATTTAGCTTTTCACTCACTACAGCGTGGCACCCGTCCACACTGGTATTTACAGCTCACCCCGCTCTTCTTAAGGACATGATGGACTCTGTCATAGGCATGTACCCTGGTCTAGCTAGGCTGACCTTACTGAGGGAACTTAGGCTTTTTCCAGTTTCTTTCTTTCTGGGGACAGTGCTGGGGATTGAACCCAGGGCCTCAGCATGCTAGGCAAACACTCTACCAACTGAGCTTCAGCCCTCAAGTTTCTTGTCCCAAACCGTGATTTAAGGGATTTCCATGTCACTGATGTTCACAAACAGGGCTAGAATTTCTGTAGACGATTTCCCAAGGCACTACCGCAGGCTCCTATGGTCTGGGCATTTCCCATTTTGACCTTAGTTGTGAGTCAAAGCCTTTGAGTAGGACTTATGCTCATTTTCTTCTCTGCGTGTGCTTGACAGAGGGTAACCAGTATCCCCCCAAAGGGCTCATTCAGGCACCCTGTCTGTCCAGCTCTCCTTTGCCCACAGCCTTCTTCTGCAAGATGGAAACTCCAACTCCTTCCAGTACCTCTTCAGGCAAACTCCAGGGAAGCACCTTGAAAGACTGTTGGCCAGACCTGAGTCTGAATCTTACCCAAGCTCCTTAAACTCTCCTTAAACTCTCTCCACACCACGAAAGGCAGACACTTCTCAGGGTCACAGGGCAATGAAGGAGAACCACCAGAGTGGGTTGTAAATGATCACCCAGGAGTCAGCCATTATCTTCAGTGGCTGCTGACACTCTTTCACCAGCATTAGACAGGGGCTACTCCATATTAACCACTCACATTTACCTCCGCAGGGCTGGGGAAAAGGTTAAAAATAAACCCAGGCCTCTCACTTCTGAGTTTACGATCTGCTTGGTCCCTTGTCTCATCTTTCTTACTTTCTCTAGACCTCTTGAGCATTAAGGTAGACAACGAAACATTAGGCCCGGCACTGTGGTTCAAGCCTGTAATCCCAGAGGCTTGGGAGGCTGAGGCAGGAGGATCACAAGTTCCAAGCCAGCCTCAGCAACTTAGGCCCTAAGCAACTTAGTAAGACCCTGTCTCCCTTGTATCAAAATAAAATATTGGGGAAAAGGCAGGGGGCTGGGCATGTGACTCAGTGGTAGAGCATTCCTGTGTTCAATCCCCAGTACAAAAAAAAAGAAAAAAGGAAAGGAAAGAAACTCTAAGACAAAGTCGTTCTTTCAACAATATTTATTGAGCACCTACTACATGCTGGTCACTGTGCTAAGTAGCTTATGGGCCTCAGTTTTCCAAACAGGAAGCATCTTAGGCAAGCCAATTCTTCCTATGGGTCTGTTCCCCCGCATTGCGGAGCGCTTATTCCTCTAAAGGACAGGGACTCTACCGTCATTGGAACAACTCCAAGATGCCCTCGCACACTTCGAAATGGCCCCTAGGGGGCAGTACCGCCCTCGATTAAGAAACCCCAGCCCACTTCCTACAGGAGCCTGGGAAACCAGGAGGCCCATTCTCCACCATCACTGGCAAATTCAGGATGATGCCGAGGCCCAAGGGGAGCAGGTTGTGGCCCCTGCATCCAGGGAACAGCGCCACACACTAGCTCCCGGATGAGCTCGTCATCAGCCTTCGGGCTCTGGGCTCTGACTCCAGAGTCAGGACCTCTTCGCAAGGACTCCCCACCGTGCCAAGATACAGCTCAGTAACTTCATGCTCCGTTCCCGGCCGAGTCCTCGGGTTCTGGGGAGAAAGGAACGGGGTTTTCCCCGGACCCCGAATGCTCAGTCTTCGGGAGCCGCAGGGTTAACGCAGGGAGCCGCGTAGACGCCTGAGCGCCACTAGAGGGACCGCTGCTGCTCAGCCCGCAACCTCGCGGTCACGTGGTGGCGAGGGCCGGACCAAACAAGGCGTCCGACCAATCGGCGGTGCGCTCGGTGGGCAGGACAGCCAATAAGAGCAGGGAGCGGGGTCCCGGACTGGAAGAAACGGCGGCCGGGAGGGGGCTACGGGGCCATGGGGCTTCTGACCATTCTGAAGAAGATGAAGCAGAAAGAGCGGGAGCTGCGACTGCTCATGCTGTATCCTCCCGACACCGGAGCCGCCACGGTAGTGGGGCCCCGCCGGGTGGGCGGTGCCGGGCGCCCCCTGCCGGGCGCGGGCGCGCGCCCCGCCGGCGCCAACAACTGCCCATTGTGCGTCACGCACGTGGGCCCTACCAATCGCCGGCCGCGGGGGCCGGGCGAGGCCGTACCACCGGCTCGGCCGGGGAGGGGGACTCGGTTCGGACTCCGAGGGTGTGGGCCTAGCGGCGCAGCGCGGGGCCGGTGTCCGCGTTGTGAGGAGGAGGTGGGCTCGGAGGTGACTCGGACGTCACCGTCGGTCTCCGTGGGCCTGAGCGTGGGCCCCTGTCCTCTCGGGCCTTGACCTCCTCCCCCTCCAAGGTGCCGGGTCCTGGCCCCGCCCCGCGCCCGGAATCCCGGGGGCGTGTGGGATCCCTGGGCTCTGCGCCCGCGGGGTGGACGCCTGCACCGTGGCTCCAACCGTCACCGCTCCTGCCGCAGGGTCCCCGCGGCCGCGGCGTGTAGGTCGGGGGTCCCAGCCGGCCTCCGAGTCGCGGTAGCAGGCGTTCGCACTCCTGGCCCTGCCGGGAGCCGGGCCGTGGCAGTCGGCGGTCGGAGCTGGACCAGGCGGGGAGAACCTGGATCGCGCACCCAGCTTAATGAGATTCACATCGTATTTCGTTTAAAGGGCTCGGAGAAGGGCACAGGGAACACACGCATTCTATAAATATTTATTGAGCGCCTACTATGTGCTAGGCACTGGCCTAGGGGCTGGGGTCAAACAACCAAACAAAATCCTGCTCTCATGACAGTTCTGTAACGGGGGAGAGAAAGAGAGACAGCAAATAGTGAAATATGTAGCATGAATGGAGAAGAAAGTTTAGGGAGGCCAAATAAGGCCACAGGAAAAAAGTGACCGCTGGATAAGGACGTGAAGGAGATGAGGAATGAACCGCATCTGGGGGAAGCGGTTTAAAGCAGAGGAGGCACACAATTGGTGTGTTCAGGGGATGCCAAGGAGGGTGGCGCGGCTGGGCAAGGTGAGGACAGGCAGCGCATCGCTAGGATCTTTGGTTCTTGGCTCTCCCTTTAAGTGAGTACCCGAGGCGAGGCCATGACTGAGCCCAGGTAGGCAGCTGTACTAATACAGGTGGTACAGAATGGTGGCTTGGACTAGGATGGAAGTAGTGAGGTCACGGAAGTAAGGAGACACTGTGACAGTAGGGCCAGCGACAATTGCTGCTAGATTGGACATGAGTGTGAGAGAGGAAGTGAAGCTAAGCCTGATGCCTGGGTTTCTGGACTGAACCCTAAGAAGAGGTGAGAGCCATTGACTGAAATGGGGAAGACGAGATTAGGGAGGCACAGGTTTTGGGGAGACAGTAGCTCCGAGCTCTGTTGGTCACGTGTGCCTCTGAGATGCCTTGGAGTGCCAGGTACATTGCTGGGTACAGGGATTACTAGAGGCCCTGGGCTGTGACGTGAACATAGAGATGGTATTTGAAGCCATGATCCTGGAGGGACTCACTTAGGGAACACGTGTGTACAGAGAACTGAGTCATAAGTTAGGGATGAGGGGGAGTGGCCGAGGAGGAGGAGGAGATGCAGGTGAGGGAGAGCTGGATAGGAGGGTAAGCCACTGTTGCCAGGTGCTGCAGGTGAGGACCACTGTCCACTGGAGAGCAGTGGGGGAGGCCTTGAGGACCCACGACCTTGGCAAGAGCAGGTCGGGGAAGCAGTGGGAGCCACAGCCTGTTGGGCGTATGTTTAAGAAAGAGCAGGGAAACAGAAATAGGCTTGGGCGAGTGTGACAAACTGAGGAGGCGGCTGTAAAAGGGAAGGGTAGGAATGAAGCATGGGGTGGGGGAGAGGGATCCAGAGGGTTTTGTTTGCTATTTCTGAGGGGGAGAAACAATAGCGAATTTGTCAGCTGGCAGGGATGATGTCAGGGAGAAGGAAAGATGGATGATAGCTTTAGGGGCATGGGGAGAATCTGCAGCCAGTTTTTAGGGGCTAAGGCCTCTGCCAGGTACTCTGGCCCCCGTTTGACAGGTTGAAGTCACTGGTCCCAGGTCCGTTGAGCAGAAAGAGGCAGTAAGCCCAGGACCTCCCCACAACTCCACCCCAGCTGTGACCTCCCCACAACTCCACCCCAGCTGTAAGTGCCTTAAGTGTTGGAAGGAGAAGAGGCTGGTTCCCTCCCACTGGTGAGCTCATCCATTCATTCCGCTTTCTGCACCAGAGGTTGCAGAACATTCCAGAAACAGAGATGGAGGTTTCTAGCTCTAAATATTTGCTCTTCCTTCATAAAAGCTGACTCCCTATATTTCAGGCCTCTGCTCAAGGTGCCTCTGGGAACCTTCGCTTCCTCCAACAGGTGCCCCTCAAGGCGTCTCCCTGGGGCTTGCCACGCTTACCAGGATCTACTTTCTCATTTGTTTGCATGTTAGCAGAGTCTCCCCACTAAGAGTGTAAGCTTCATAAGGGCAGGTACTTTGTCCCTTAGCACCCAGAGGGCCTGGCACATAGTAGGTGTTCAACCATTATTTATTGTATGAATTAAGGAGCTTTTGATTGGCAGAGATGATAAAATTACATATACGTACATATATTTTTTTGGTACTGAGAAATGAACCGAGGGTGCTTAACCTCCGAGCCACATCCCCTTTCAGTTTTTTATAAGACTAAGTTGCCTAGAGCCTCACTAAGTTGCGGAGGCTGGAATTGTAATTGTCCTGCGTGTGGAGTCACTGCGCCAGCTAAAGTTATATCTTGATAGCTCCGTGTTTTTCCCAGGCCAGTTACGGGCCAGGCAAGTGCTCAGTTCTTTTGATACCTGATGAGAAATTGTCAGTCCCTAAGAGAGTGACACCACCACTGGCAGAGCCCAGGGACTCCTCCTTAACCCGTGTGCTGCAGCGGCCTGGACAATGCCGGCAAGACGACCATTCTCAAGAAGTTCAACGGGGAAGATGTGGACACCATCTCCCCGACTCTGGGCTTCAACATCAAGACCCTGGAGCACCGGGGGTGAGCAGGGCCCTGTGGGCCTGCCCGGGAGGGTTGGGAGGGGTGGGCAGGGTGGGAGAACCAGCTGACCGCCAGCCGCTGCTCTCTGCCCAGATTCAAGCTGAACGTCTGGGATGTTGGTGGCCAGAAGTCCCTACGCTCCTACTGGCGCAACTACTTTGAAAGCACTGATGGCCTCATCTGGGTGGTGGACAGTGCCGACCGCCAGCGCATGCAGGACTGTCAGCGCGAGCTCCAGAGCCTGCTGGTGGAGGAGGTGGGCCGGGCTGGGGCAGGGGCAGTGTGATCCCAGGGGACACTTAGGGGCCCGCATTGCCATGGGCAGAAAGCACACTGTGGACAGATGCCAGGGTTTATATAAAAGTGGTTTCACTGTCACGAAGCTGAGCCTCGGGTTCCATTCCTTGAAATGGGAATGATGACACTCACACATAGGGCTTTAGGGAGCATCCTCAAGGTCAGTGTGTGAAGCTCTGGGAGACGATGAAGCCTGGCTTAGGAGTCTGCCCGTGCTGTGTGACTTCAGGAAGGCACTTAACCTCTCAGAGCCTCCACTTCCACATCCCTAACATGGGGTTACAATTAGGCTGATCTCGTACTATTGTGTGGGCCCACACACTCTTCTTTAAGTAAGATTTGGATTTACAGAAGAGTTGCAAAGATAGTACAGAGACCCCCCATCCCTTCACCCCGCGTCCCTGATGTCAGCCTCACAGATGACACGGTATGCCTGCTGAAACCAGGAAACCCGCGTCAGTGGGCTACTGTTACCTTCACTGCGGGTCTTACTTGGATTTCACTTGTTCCACTCGGGCTTTGTCTGTTCTGGGATTTGAGTTGGGTCACTACGCTGCATTTAGTAGAAACCAGAGCACTCTCGAGCGGGACAGAGCAGTTAGTAACCAACCACAGGAACCACGCAGAGCCACACCCGTATAACAGTAGCCCCTCCGGGGGTGTCAGGCAGATCTAATGAGGTCATGGCTGTCAAATGCTGAGCCCAGACCTGGCAGGTCAAGGCCCAGAGGGTCACGTCCACCCATCCTCATGGAGGGACTCCCAGTTGTGAACACAGGGAAATGACAGAGGTGGGCAGTGAAGCCTGTGGGGCCTAGAACAGCCAAGGCTACAAACCCTTGGGATCAGGAAGTGGCACATGCAGCAGACCCCCGACCCTGGGGGGCTCGTGTTCAGAATGCCCACCAGCCCCCAGTTCTGAGCAGTCCAGGACGCAGAGGGCTCGGGGGTCCTCTCGAATACCCTCTCCCTGATTTGGAAGGAGAGAGGTGCCCATCAAGGGGCACTTGGCTGGAACCAGAACCCAGGTCCAGCCCAGGGCTCCACCCCATTTGGCTCCAGCCTCAGTGGCCTTGTCCACTCTGCCCCCATCACCGGGGCCTCTCCTGAAACCCACAGGCCTGTTCTCTGACCCCGGTTGCTCTGGCCAGTTAGAGGAGGGGTCAGGCTGTCCCCCGACCCACCTCGACCCTCTTTCTCTCCACAGCGCCTGGCTGGAGCAACCCTCCTCATCTTTGCCAACAAGCAGGACCTGCCCGGAGCGCTGTCCTCTAACGCCATTCGTGAGGTGAGCAGGCCCTGGGGCAGTCTGAAGAAAGGGGGCATGCTGTGTTTCTATATTAATTTATTTAAAAAGCAGGTTTGACCCCTGCTGTGTGGCAGGACCTCTGGGGCACCAGAGGCCCAGTGATTAATAGGTGTGATGGCGGCCGGGAGCCTTGGGCAGAGCGGGTCTGCAGAGCACAGCGCCGACACACAGCGGGCGCGTCCACTGCAGTGCTCTTCGCACGGATTCGCTGGTTTCACTCATAACCGCCTCATTAGGTAGGAACTACCACTGTCATTTCGAAGGTGGTTAAGCACACAGGTTAGACAGCTGAGCCGCCATCACACAGCTGGAAGTGGACAGGCAGGAGGCCTTCTAACCCTGGTAACTGCATCCTGACCATCCCTCTAGTGCTCAAGCTCCAGAATGAGGGAGAGCCAGGTTAGAGGCTTGGTCCTGCCACTCACTAGGTGTGTGACCTTAGGCAGGTTCCATACCTGAGTCTTGGTTTCCTGTTGGTGAAATGACCAACACAATCCGGGTTCTTGAGGCCTTGGGAGGAGCAGATAAGATGTCATACGTAGGGTCCTGGCACGGTGCCTGTCCTCGGAGACGCACAGGGGCCCAGGTTGCTTTTTTCACCATTGAGTGTCACTGGTGTGGCACTACAGAGAGCCTAGGTGCCCGAGGGGGTGACAGACCCTCACAAGGACAGAGGAAGCTGCCCAGACAGGGTGGCCCTTGGACAGGGCCCTGAGGGAGACATGGATCTCCCCCGGGCCAGGAGAGAGAGGGGGCCGGGGACTCTGGCCGCCAACCCACCAGCACCGCCCGCCTGCAGGCCCTGGAGCTGGACTCCATCCGCAGCCACCACTGGTGCATCCAGGGCTGCAGTGCCGTCACCGGGGAGAACCTGCTGCCCGGCATCGACTGGCTCCTGGACGACATCTCCAGTCGCATCTTCACAGCTGACTGAACCACTCAGATGTCCCCATTCGCAGTCCAGGCCCCCAGCCCTCCCCAGATGCCACCCGTGGGGAGTGGGAGTCAGCCCACCGGACTAACATGCCCGCCCTGCCATAACCTGCTGCTGCTACTGCTGCCCGCTGCTACTGTCCCATGGCAGGAGGGCTACACCCAGCTGTCCCCCTGGCTCCTGACCCAGCCTGCAGCTGCCACCCCAAGACGAGGGGGCTGGGCTGGAAGGGGCAGCCTCTGCTGGTCTGGAGGCCCTAGGCCTCGTGTTCCACTCACCTGTGAGAATAAAGCACTCCTGTCCAACTGCTGGCTGAGCCACTCGTCATTCACCCCCTTTAGAGACCACCTGGGGTCTGAGTCCAGCAGGGCACATACAGGAGCAGAGGGTCTTCTGTTTCAGAGGGACGTACAGAGTTGCCAGAGCTCAGGTTGGGGCTGTACCTGATTCCATCTGGAACAGTCCAGGTGAGCTTTTCAGAGGAGGCAGCATTAGAGTTGGGAATGGAGGAGGAGGAAGGGTCCTGGGTGGAATCAGAAGGCCCAGCCGAGGACCAGGGCTCAGGGCACAAAGGTGGTTGACTGGAACGTGGGCTGAAATCGGCTCCCAATTTGCTGTTGCAGGGGGGACCCTCTGTGCCGTGGACACACCGCACAGGCGCACGGGGCAGGGCTGCTCAGGCAGAATCACAAAGCCAAGGCAGGAAGAGCAAGGGCTCTTGGGAACGGGCACAAGTGGGCACGCAGGGAGAGAGGGAGGGAGGGCTGCGTGAAGCAGGGCTAGCTAAGGCCCTACCAGAAGGCACTTGGAAGCAGGGCCCTGGGACCTCCAACCTGGGCGCCAAGGCTGGCAGGTGCCTTCATGGTGTCTGCCAGCAGCCACTGCTCACTCCTCAGGGTCAGGGCGCTGTTCTAGGCACTACGCAGGGATCAGGGCAGTTAGAGACAGGCCTAGGGCACAGTGCCATCAGTGTCCCCTTTGATACTGGAAGCTGAGCCCCCAGGAGGTTAATAAGTGGCTGGCGCAAGCCCCCAGCAAGGAGCAGGGAGTGGCGCACCTACCTGGTCTAACCTCAAGATTCAAATGCCAAGGGCAGTAATGGAGCTCTTGCCCACCTCTTAATGAGGACCTGCTGCCCCCCAAGGCCACTGGACTGTGTCCAAGGGAGGAAGGACGCTTTGATGAGAGAGTTGGATGCTGTTGGTAAAGGCGAGGAAGAGGCCGGGGTTTCCAGCGGACCAGCACTAGATCCCTCCCCCAGGGGTGGAGTTCTACAGTGCCACCTCAGGCTCCTTCGGATGGAAAGAGGAAGATTTGGGTGGCCAATCTTAGAACATCCTCAAAATTAGGAGCCCCCACCCTGTCCTCCTTGAGGGACAGATGCCGAGGCCTGCATGCTCCGAACCCCGTGGCCAAACCCCAGCTCTGCCACTTGCTCGTCAATGCTGAGCAAGCAGCTTACCTTATCTGTGTGCCAGATAATGGCACCTACTTCCTGAGGTTGGGATGAGGACCAAACGGGTTGGCATCTTGTGTGTCATGAGCACCAAGTGTCAGCTACGATCATGAACAGTGTGAGCTGAAGCAAATTCAAGCACTGTGAACTCACTTATCCCCACAGGAGTGAGTCATCCCCTGTTCACTCCTCCTGGGGCCCTTAGCAAGCAGCACCCTTGATGGAAAAGGTGAATTACACTTGGCGAGGGGCAAGCAAGAAAATGGCAAGGTTGCGCGTCACAAAGGTCTCGGTGGAGAGTACTGCCCTACCGAGGCAGAAGGAAGGATCCACAGCGCAGGAACACCAGGCAGCTGTCCCTCTCCCTGCTGTCTTCTGCTTGGGGAGACCAGGAGCCACAGCACTGTCCAACAAGCTTCAGAGGGCAGGAGCCTGGTGGTGCTGTGCCGGGGACAGCACCCCGTCCCCAGCCTCCTGAACGATGCCTGGATGAACTTCCCACTTTCAGAGCCTCCAGAGTCCAATTCTGGAGCCCGTTTCTTCCTGGAGCCGGCAGTACAAGGTTCATACCCTGAGTAAGAAAAGTCCGTCCTGCCAGTGCTTCACCCATGCTGCATTTGGGGATTTTGACTTCACGTGTAACACTGACTGGAGCAGAGGTGACCACGGTGCCAGCTTTGAGAACACGGTTCTCCACTTGGCCCGCAAGGACACCAGTACCACTTTATATCAACTTGAAGACCTCTGGGAAGGCCACCACCAGCCTGCAGGGCATCAGGCATTGTGGCTCTGCTGGCACTGCCGTCTTTACTGGTGACTTTTCACCCTTGATCTAAGGCATGGCAGCCACTGCTCCATACGCTGTCACCTTTCTGAGTATAAACTTGCACCGAGGCGACAGTGTCAGGTTGTAGGGGAAATTTCCTAATATAGGCACTGACTTCCGTAAGGGTCCCTCCTCTGGCCTCTGTAGGGTGGCTCAGTGGAAGCCCTGTGTTAACACCAGCTATTAGCTGTTTCACACCTAGTGCACAAGAGACCAGCTTCAAGTTCACCAATTCCTGCAGCAATCCTCAGGAGAGTGCAGTCAGCTTGGGTTTTAAATTATATATATATATATATAATTTTATAATTTTTATATATATTTATATATATATAATTTCACTCATGATTTATATATACATATATATAATTTTGGGAGGGTGCTAGAAATTGAGCCCAGGCCCTCCCAAATGCTAATCACAAGCTCTACCCCTGAGCTCCATGCAGAACCCCACCCCCTTGAGGGGTTTGATAAAGTCTCTGTATCCTGGAGTTTCCATAAAGGTCGTGAAATATTTGCTGGTCTCAGATTTTCACAGGGACATATCAGTGATACAAGCTCACATTCAGGTTTTGGTTTATCCAGGACCCAGATACACTTGGAGGAGCCTTTTCCCATCTCACCAACCTCCTCAAAGTTTTCCATGATTCTCTATTCATCTCCCAAATTTGTAGACCGATTGCTGGTAGTGGTGGCGTTGCTGGAATCTACACGTTCACTGAGGACAGGAAGTCTTTTCCTTTCCTCCTTCGATGTGATGATGGTTTCCACCATACCTGTTTCTGGCTGCAAACCCATAGCGACAACAACAAAAAACTTTACTGCAGCAGATTCTATTCTAAATACCACCTCCCCCCGCCCCGCCTTCTAGAGATGAGAAACTGGGTCTCAAGCAGTTAAAAGAAGTTCAAACTGTCAGAGTCCCGTGACTTTAGCGGCCCCAAAGAGCGCCCTGCTCTGACATTCATTCTTTTTGCTCCCCCCATGCTTAAAGAAAACATGAATTAGCCAATCCTGCGGAGGGAGACAGGAATTTGGCTATGTCTGGCACGCACTGGGCACAATGCAAATTGGGTGGATGAGCTGGGAGCAGCGGTGCCAGCAGTCGCACCCCCTCGGAGGCTGAGGCGGAAGTTCAAGACCAGCTTGGGCAACAGAGCGAGATAAATACAAGTTGGATGAATAGATGAAATAAGGGAAGCAGGGGAGACGTCGTTTGGAGGTCTGAGAGGAGGTTTCCGCCCTGATAAGTTCCCCGCGTAGATAAGACCAGAGCCTGGAACCTTCCCAACCAATCCTTACTCTCAAATTACCAAGGTTTGCGCTTTATCAATAACAGGGAACTTTTCAGACGCTCCCTTGGTCGCGCGATACGGCCATGAACAGCGTTGTCACTTGCGACCAGCTCCCTGGGCGGGAAGGAGAAGGGCGCAGGCCCGGACTAGGCGGCAGCAGGCGGCAGAGCGCGAGGGGCGGGGGTGGCGTGGAGAAGAGTGCCGGCGGGCGGTCAGCCCCGCTCTAGCCGGGTTGTCATGTCTCGCCAGGCGAAGGATGAGTTCCTACGGCACTACACGGTCTCCGACCCCAGGACCCATCCCAAGGGCTACACCGAGTACAAAGTAACCGCGCAGGTGAGGTGGGACCCAGCGGGGACCTTACCCTTTTAAGTAGCCAGGGGTTGTATTTTACCTTAAGGGAAGGCGCTGCAGGAAGCTCCTTTTTTTTTTTAGACGACAGAAATGGATTTCCCCTTTAAGGGAAACCTGTGGTAGGCGCCTTCGTTGATTTCTTACACCATTAGGGGGGCGGGGCCGTGGGAGGGCGTGGTCCTTTTTAAAAGGGCGTGGACGACAGTTCCCAGACCTGCTAGGTGCGTGTGCCCACGACCGACGCGTGCGGTCTGGTCATCGGTCTGTGAAATTCTCAGACTTGAAAACTGGCTTAACCCAAACACTAATTAGTTTCCAAGTTTTGGAGTAAGTTTTGTTTATTGTTTTTTTGGATATCTAAAACCTCTTTGAAGAATTTATTTTTAAAAAATATAGGTCTGTGGTTTAAACAATCACAGATCAAAAGGACTTGAATATTCACGGTCATGTCAGGAAGTCAAGGGGTGAAGGCTGTAGTTGATGTTCGAAACAATAATATAAGCATATTTTTTTAAAATTTTAGTTGGCAATAGGCCTTTATTTTACTTAGTTGTACGTGGTGCTGAGAATCGAACCCAGCGCCTCGCACATGCTAGGCAAGCGCTCTGCCACTGAGCCTCAACCCCAGCCCCATAAGCACATTTTATAGAGAGACATGGCGAAAACCGTGAAAAGAATTTGAAACATTGTAAAAAAAACTGTAGAATGATCTGAACTGGTAATGATGGAGGCCTCCAGGGAAAGGAACCAAGTCGCTGGGGACGGGTTGGCGGGGGACTTTTTAGTGTCTTTTTCTCTTCTTTCTTTCTTTCATGTATTTATTTATTTTTTATTTATTTATTTATTTATTTATTTATTTATTTTGGTGCTGGGGATTGAACCCAGGGGCGCTCTTCCACTAAGGTACATCTCCAGCCCTTTTCATTTTTTATTTAGAGACAGGGCTTTGTGAAATTGCTGAGGCTGGCCTTGAACTTGTGATCCACCTGTCTCAGTCTCCCCAGTGGCTAGGATTACAGGTGCACGTGCTGCCACGTCCGGTTTAGTGTACATATTTTATACTTTTTGAATTTGGGGGTAAGCAATAGGCAACTACTATGGATGCCCTAGCAATTATTGAAGTGAAAACACAAAGTCACTTCTGAAGTGATCGAAGTGCAGAATCCTAGATGCTTTTTTTTTTTTTTGCAGTGCTGGGGATTGAACCCAGCATGCATGCAAGGCAAGCACTCTACCAACTGCACTATATCCGCAGCCCTCCTAGATGCTTTTAAAATATGCTTTTCCCAATTCTTTTATAATGTCATTCCCATGCCAAAAAATTACAAATAAAAAGATTGCCCCTGGGAGATGGGCAGGAGGGTAGGAGGATATGGCCTTCTTCTATAACCTTTTCCTACATGTCTTCCTGCTGAATTTTTTTTTTTTTTTCAGGGATTGAACTCAGGGACACTCGGCCACTGAGCCACATCCCCAGCCCTATTTTGTATTTTATTTAGAGACAGGGTCTCACTGAGTTGCTTAGGGCCTCACTAAGTTGCTGAGGCTGGCTTTGAACTCGCGATCCTCCTGACTCAGCCTCCCAAGTCGCTTGGATTACAGGCGTGCGCCACCACGCCCGGCTCCTGCTGACTTTTTAAACCAAGTAGCATCCATTACTTTGATGATAGATGGGTAGATAGTTTTTGTTGTTTGGGGGTTTTTTGTTTACATTTTTGTGCTTTGCACTATTGCAGATTGACCCAGGGCCTTGTGCATGCTAGGCAAGCCTTCTGTCACTGAGCTACATCCCCAGCCCTACTTTGACATTTTTATAAATTATAAAGATAAATTTTGCCCACTGGCCATCCCCATTTCTCTTTTTAGGAACTGTTGCTACCAGTTTGTTGATCCTTAAAAATAGACTACATTTACAAGCAAATATAGTATCTACTTTAGTATTATCATCTACACATAATGGCGTTGTGCTTCTTATTTGTTTCACTAACTGGTATTCCTAAGTGAGTTTTGGGAATTTTATTTCACTTTAAATTTTTTTTGAGACACAATTTGTATAAATGTGCTCAGGTCTTAAATGTACAGCCTAATCAAACTTCACACAAAGTATCATGTGTGCAGACACCACTCAGATCAAGAAAGACATTTAGTCACCCCAGGAAACTTCTTTTCATCTTTCAATCATTGGTCACCCTCCATCCCCGAGTTCACTACTCTTCAGATTTCTGTCACCATAGATGAATTTGGTTTGTTCTTGAATCTCATATGAATGAAGCAATACAACAAATATTCTTTTGTGCTTGACTTTTTTAACTCAACATAATATTTTTGGAATTCGTCCACGGCTTTGCACATGCTGATCAAGTGCTCTGCCAAGCTAAATCCCCAGCCCTTTTGATTTTTTTTATTTTGAGACATAGCTGACCTTGAGCTTGTGATCCTTCTGCCTCAGCCTCCCCAGTCACTGGAATTACAGGCATATGCCATGACACCTGGTCCCAGCACCTTTTATATTTTTGTTTTGTTTTGTTTTGTTTTTTTTGCGGTGCTGGGGATTGAACCCAGGGCCTTGTGCATGCGAGGCAGGCACTCAACCAACTGAGCTATATCCCCAGCCCCTATATTTTATTTTGAGACAGTGTCCCCCTAAATTGCTGAGGCTGGCTTCAAATTTTCCATCCTCCTGCCTCAGCCTCCAGAGTCACAAGGATTACAGGTGTGCATCACTACACCTGCCTCACTATTTCTTTATTACTTATGCTGAATTTTGAGGGTTTTCTTAAACATTTTTTTAGTTCTCAAGTTGTATGAAAACTCATATACAAAAATTTTTATGGGGCTGGTGATGTAGCTCAGTTCCTAGAGTGCTTGCCTGTCAAGCACGGGGCCCTGGGTTCAATCACACACAAACACACACACACACACACACACACACACACACACACAAAATAATTTATGGACATAGCTGCTCATTTCTCCTTGGTGTGCACATAGGAATGGAGCTGCTGGCTTGTAGGGTAGGTATACATCTAGTTTTGCTAGAAATTGTCAGTTTTCCAAAGTAGTTGCCCCTGTTATGCTTCCATTATCCCCTGCACTAAAAATTAATTTTAGTTATTCTTAGTTTGTATGTGTAGTATTAATTTGCATTTCCCTAATGACTTAATGTCAAGCACATTCTCATAATCTAATAGGTCTTCCTTTGTGGGAGGTGCTGTTCAAGTATTCTACTCATTTTTTTCACACTAATTATGCCATATTTATTCATACCAAATACACCTGCGTTCACAGGTGATGAGTGAATACAGACAGAGGCTGTCAGGAAGAGGGGAGGAGGAAGGGAGGTCTTAAAATAAGATAAAATGGGCTGGGGTTGTGGCTGAGTGGTGGAATGCTTGCCTAACATGTGAGGCACTGGGTTCATATAAATAAGTACATAAATAAATAAATAGTCCATCAACAACTAAAAAAAAATTTTCAAAAACAATAGGGTGAAATGACTGGATGTGGTGGCGCACGCCTGTAATCCCAGCAGCTCAGGAGGCTGAGGCAGGAGGGTCACAAGTTCTAAGCCAGCCTCAGCAACTTGGCCAGGCACTGGGCAACTTAGCAAGACCCTGCCTCTAAATAAAATATATAAAATATAAAGGCTGGAATGTGGCTCAGTGGTTGAGCACCCTGGGTTCAATCCCTGGTACCAAAAAAAAAAAAGGGTTAAATTTAAGCCAGGCCTTCTGAAAGCAGCACGGAGCCTCCTCCCGGCTGCTCTCGGTGTCTAATTGAAGTACTATATGTAATAGGAATCGTGTCAAAGGCACACTTCTGAGCACCATTTGGGAAGAACACATGGAAGCTGTGGTCTTCCAGCAGCTCTCACATGAGCCAGGCGCTGTTTGCTCACTGTTGATGTGGAAACGGAGGCGCATCGATATTAAGTGACTTGGCCATATTTTGCTCATTTTTAAAAGCTGAGTTGTCGTAACACTGACTTGGTAAAGGACCTTTCTGTTTTCTGGATTGGGCCCTTTATCAGGCACATATTCCTCTTTTTTTTCGGTACCGAGGATTGAATCTGGGGGCTATTCCTCAATGGTTTTAAAATATGGGTTTGGGGTTTGGTTTTGCCACTTTATTGACACGTTTTGGGCAAGTCCGTTGTGAGAAGCCATGGCTTGGGTTTCAGTCTCATCACTCCCCTCCTCGGGTGCTGGGGATCGAACCCAGGGCCCTGTGTATCAGGGCAGGCACTCTACCAACTGAGCCATATCCCCACCGGAGTTCGTCTTTTAAACAGGATGTTACTCTGCCTCACTGCGATCTAGGAGAAGGAATAAGAGGTGGTTTTGAAACTGTCAAGTGCTGCAAACTCTAGGACATTATTTTAAAATGATTATTACTATAACTTAATAAAAACGGAATCTTTCCAGCTCAGACCCAGCTCTGCACTTCCAGGATCACCAGCCCCAGAGGTGGCTTCTTCTGTGACTAGGGGCGTCTGAACACAGGGCTTTCTCCCCTGGGGAAGGACTGGCTCCCGCCACACACATCTTTCTTTCTTTTTAGGTACTGAGGATTGAACCCAGGGCCTCGTGCACGCTAGGCACGCGTTCTTACTACTATGTACCCAGCCCTTTTTAAGATTTTTATGTTTTAGAGACAGGGTCTCACTAGGTTGCCCAGGCTGGCCTTGAACTTGCAATCCTCCTGCTTCAGCTGCCCCAGTAGCTGTGGTTATAGGAACAAGCCACCACACTCAGCGCAACCTCATTTCTCCAGAGGTTTGGGGTTCTTTGGTTTCAGAAGATGTAAAGACTTGACCCTCTGAAGGGACCGGCTGAGAGGTGAACAGGGGGCAGAGTCTGGAGGGGCCTTTAGTGATCTTTCCATTTGACAGATGAAGAAACTGAGGCATACGGTAGAAAAATTGCTCCAAGTTACACCCAAAGCCTTAACTGCAGGATGCCTTGGTGGCTGAAGGGCACCATCCCTTTGAGGGGGACTGAGAGGCCCTGAGGCCTCCTCGGCTATTACAGTTTGGTGGGGGTCAGACGTCTATCGCCGACCTCACCTGGTTCTTGCCTTTTCTTTCTCAGTTCATCTCAAAGAAGGACCCAGAGGATGTCAAAGAGGTGAGAATTGGGGGTGGCAGGGGGACCATTCCCCAATTCCCCAACTCCAGCTGTGGAAGCTGTAGGAGTCCAGGTGACTGTGAGGTGCTGGCCCTCGGTGGCAGGGATGCTGACTTCTGCTCACAGGCCCCGGGGCAGACTGGGTGTGGGGAGGGCCACTGCCCACGCTGGCCAGCCCAGATCAGGTCTCGTGCCCCACAGGTGGTGGTCTGGAAGCGGTACAGTGACTTCCGCAAGCTGCACGGGGACTTGGCCTACACCCACCGCAACCTCTTCCGCCGCCTGGAGGAGTTCCCAGCCTTCCCCCGAGCTCAGGTGTTTGGTGAGTGTCCCATCTGAGCTCTCAGGCCCAAGGGGAGGGAGAGTGGGGCAAAGGGGGCCCTTGGCCCTTGGCTGGGCAATGGGCTAGAGGGAGGGGGCCCGGAACCTCAGGCAAAGATGGATCCTCAGAGTCGGCCTCATTTGACACCTGGGGAAACAGGCTCAGAGAGGCCTATCCTTATTGTGTGTCGGGCCCTTTAACATTCCCATCTATTTTTATTTGTTTGTTTGTTTGTTTGTTTGTTGGTACTAGGGATTAAACCCCAGGGAGCCTTACCACTGAGCCACATCCCCAGCCCTATTTTGTATTTTATTTAGAGTCAGGATCTCACTGAGTTGCTTAGGGCCTCACTAAGTTGCTGAGGCTGGCTTTGAACTCGGGATCCTCCTGCCTCAGCCTCCCAAGTCGCTGGGATTATAGGCGTGCGCCACCGCGCCTGGCCACATTCCCATCTTTATTAGCTCCATTTTCAAGATGAGAAAGCAGATTCAGTGAGGTAAAGGGTCTTGGTCAGTGTCTGTTTGTTTTCTGTTGGTAATGAACACAATACCACAGCCTGGGGAATTATTAAGAGGAGAGGGGCTGGGGATATAACTCAGTTGGTAGAGTGCCTGCCTTGCAAGCACAAAGCCCTGGGTTCAATCCCCAGCACCACCAAAAAACAAAACAAAACAAAAAACAAAAACAAAGTGCCACATATTTAGCCGGGTGTGGTGGTGCACGCCTGTAATCCAAGCAACTTGGGAGGCTGAGTCAGGAGGATCCCGAGTTCAAAGCCAGCCTCAGCAACTTAGCGAGGCCCTTAGCAACTCAGTGAGACCCTGTCTCTAAATAAAATACAAAATAGGGCTGGGGATGTGGCTCAGTAGCTGAATGTCCCTGAGTTCAATCCCTGGTTCCAAAAAAAAAAAAAAAGAGGAGAGGTGTGTGTGCCAGGTGAGGTGAGCAGGGCCTGTCATATGGGACTCAGTAGGCTGAGGCAGGAGGGTCACAGGCAGCCCGGGCGACTCAGGGAGACCCTAAGCACCTTAGCAAGACCCTGTCTCAAAATAAGAAAAAAAAATTAAAAGGGTTGGGGATGGGGCTCAGTGGTAAAGCACCCCCAGGTTCAATCGCCAGGACCAAAAAGAAAGGGAAAAAAGAAGTGTACTTTGGCTCATGGTTGTGGGGCAAGGTTTAGAGGCCACATCTGGTGATGGCCTTCTTGCCTGCAGAGTCCCCAGGAAGCACGAGGCATCCCATGGCGAGAGACAGGGACCATGTCAGACACCCAGCCAAACTGGCTTTTATAGCAGACCCACCCTTGAGATAAGCATTCACCCGTCAGTCCAGGACTCACACGAGTCCCCAGACTCACGGGAGGTGTTCTTCCTCAGCGAGGTGAAGGATGCCGTTACTGGCAGGTTATGGCGGGCCAGCGGGGAAGACGTCAGGCTGTCTCCCGCAGCATGATGATAGTTTAATAATATCCATATCCGCAGTGGAGCTGCTGCGTGCTGTGTGGCCTTGGACGTACCACTTCCCTTCTCTGAGCCTCACTTTCCTCTTTATTACATCAAATCCATCTGAATGACTTTGTTTCTTGTTGATTACCTGCCTGCCATCTGCAGTGTCACATTCTGGAGAGCAGAGATCTTCTTTCTCTCATTCATCCCTGAGCCCAGCACATCAGCTGTTCAGTTCCCATCTGGGGATTGAACCTGTAATCCCAGCAACTCAGGAGGCTGAGGCGGGAGGATCACAAGTACAAGGCCAGCCTCAGCTATTTAGTGAGACCCTGTCTCTAATAAAATATAAAAAAGGGCTGGGGATGTGGCTTAGTGGTTAAGCTCCCTTGGGTTCCATCCCTGCTACCAAAAATACCAAATAATAAATAATGAATGAGTGGGAAGATTGATCCCTGCAGAAGGCATCTGGGAAGACTGCTGAGGGCTTGTGGGGGAGGCCAGCAGGCTGCCCAGAGCCTCACAGGCAGAACCAGGAAAAGTGGGCCTTGGTGCTGTAAGCCCCTGTGGTCACCGCTCTCCCTGCTCCCTTGTCCTGGGGCCTCAGGCCGGTTTGAAGCCTCTGTGATCGAGGAGCGGAGGAAGGGGGCCGAAGACCTGCTGCGATTCACGGTGCACATCCCCGCCCTCACCAATAGCCCCCAGCTCAAGGAGTTCTTCCGGGTATGTGCGCCTGCCTTCCTGCCCCCCAGCACCTGGGAAGCTACCTGCCCACCAGGTGCACTCCCTCTGCTGGTCCTTCTCTCCTGCAGGGTGGGGAGGTGACCCGGCCCTCCGAGGTGACCAGAGACCTACACATCCTACCACCCCCATTGATCCCCACACCGCCCCCTGATGAGCCCCGCTTGCCCCAGCCACTTCCTGCAGAAAGGAGGGGCCTAGAGGAGTTGGAGGTGTCAGGTACATGAGAAGGGGGGGGCAGAATTGGGGGTACAGGTGGGGGGGCAGGACTCCACACTCCTCTTCCCACCTGTGATCTTGGTAACAAACCCAGCATGTCCCAGGCACCTGCTGAGATCCTTGGATAGGTCATTTCCTGTCTTTGGCTTCAGTTTCTTCATCTGTAAAATGGGCACAAACCCTGACCATAGGCTCGTCTGTGCCTGTTGCTGCCAGGATTTGGTGAGCGCGTCGTTCCATTTTGAACTCTGGCAGGTGGTTTAAGTGCAGGTGCTAATACCCCAATGGTCTGTCCTCAGCGGACCCCCCGCCATCCAGCCCTGCCCAGGAGGCTCTGGATCTACTCTTTAACTGTGGCAGCACCGAGGCCTCCAGCTCCCCCGCCCAGGGCCCTCTCTCTGAGGCTGAGCTTGCCCTCTTCGACCCCTTCTCCAAGGAAGGTAAGGCACAGGGGCAGACACAGCAGGGACGGCAGTAACAGGTCCTTAGGGGCAAGAAGGGGGCGGGTCCACCAGCCAGCCTGTTTGCAACTGTGCAAATCCGAGCAGGTTGTCCCTTGACCAAATAGTGGCCTCTGTGAGCGTTAAAAGCAGGAGACCCTTCCCAGTGCTGGAGCTGGTGGCTTGGTGAACCAGGTGCCCCTGTACAGTGAGTGGCCTGGGGGAAGGAGATGAGCCACTTCCCACAGTGGCTGTTCTCCTTGAGAAGGAACTCGGGCCAGAGTCCTGTTTCTCTGGGAGGTTTCAGCTTATCCCACTGGAAGTCCACGGTGGGGCTTCCTGGCTGGCTCAGGGTCCCCTGCAGATCCTGAAAGCAGGAGAAGCCTGTCAGTCTGGGCTTAAAGAGCAGCAGCGAAGAGAAGCCCCTCCAGGGGCCTGGAGCTGCTGCTGGCCCGGAGGCCACCAGAGGCAGACGAGCTCCCCGCACAGGACAGGGTCCTGAGCACCTTCCTGCTCTGAGACCAGGAACGTGGTAGTTCCCAACGGTGAGACCCTGGTTTGCCATTCAGAATTTCTCCAAGTTGATGCTGTAAGTGCGACCCAGGTGTTAAAGTCTCACTTTGGATGATGGGGAAACAGTGTCTCCTTATGTCTTACAAGTGTTGTTAAGCCAGTCTTGTTGGCCCTCCTTTTGTGCCCTCTGGTGGCCTCGAGGGCTGAGCCTCCAACTTCTGATCAATTTCGGGCATCGGAGGCCCACCCTCAGAGACGGACCGGCCTCGGCCAGCCTGTGTCAATCTCCAGCTGGTTGTCAGCTTCACCTTCCACCTGGCCCAGGCCAGGCCCATGGCCACGCCAGCACGGTGACAAGGGTGTGAAGGACTTCCTTTACTTTTCTTGTTCTGCTCCCACTCCGCCAAGGCTGGGGAGGGGGCAGATGGGTCAGAGGGGCAGAGGAGGTGGTGTTACCAGTGCTGCTGTACCAGCCTCTGAGTGGCAGGCACCTGGGTAGGACAGCCACTGGCAGTTGCTTTTCTTTTTCTTTTTTTTTTTTTTGGTACCAGGGATTGAACCCAGGGGCGCCTAACCACTGAGCCCCATCCCCAGCCCTTCTTAGTTTTTATTTAGAGACAGGGTCTCATTGAGTTGCTTAGGGTTTCACTAAACTGCTGAGGCTGGCCTTGAACTTGCCATCCTCTGAGATGCGGGGATTACGGGCACGTGCCACCGTGTCCAGCTTGGCAGTTGCTTTGAAAGGCCCTTCACAGGCAGCAGCCGTGAGACATGTACTCGGTCCATAGCAAAACTCCCAAGTCCTTGTCCCCCTGATGCTGAAGTGCAGTGTGCTCAGGTGCTTCCTTCCCTCCCTGCCTGCCGTCCTGGGCAGCTTCTCCAGCCTCCCCAGTCAGTTCTGCAGGCCAGGAGCCAGTGCCCCAGAGCTCAAAAGCAAAAGTTAAGCCGGGCGTGGTGGCGCACCCCTGTAATCCAAGCAACTTGGGAGGCTGAGTCAGGAGGATCGCAAGTTCGAAGCCAGCCTCAGCAACTTAGCGAGGCCCTAAGCAACTCTAAATAAAATACAAAATAGGGCTGGGGATGTGGCTCAGTGGCCGGGTGTCCCTGAGTTCAATCCCAAACAAAACGAAAGTTAGTGCATACCTAAAGAACTAGGAAGGGGGGACTCTTTTTGCTATACTCAGTGGCTTCTAATCTGTCTAGGCACTGCACCCCTCCACTGAGGACAGACTGGTACCCAGATGGGTCAGAGAGGTCAGGGGTGGTCAAGAGGCCCTGGGAAATGAAGGACCAGTATGACTTGAATGTTCTTTGTCTGACTGCAGAAGTCGCAGGCCCCAGCCCCACCCACATAGGTGAGCTGGCAGCCATGGAAGGAGAGTCCACAAGGCTGGACCAGGAGCCCTGGGAGCCAGGAGGGCAGGAGGAAGAAGAGGATGGAGGAGGGCCCCGCCCTGCCTATCTTAGCCAGGCCACAGAGCTCATCACCCAGGCCCTGCGGGACGAGAAGGCGGGCGCCTACCCTGCTGCACTCCAGGGCTACCGAGATGGTGTGCACATCCTGCTCCAGGGGGTGCCCGGTGAGTTGGGGCTGGAGGGTAGCAGTCAGGCCTGGGGTCCCAGAGGGAGCAGTAAGGAAGGGAAAGCGAGCAAGCAAGGACCACGAGTCCTTTCTGCTCACTGGCTGGCCATGTTCCCCGAATTCTTTTCCTTCCTCTTATGGCTTCTATTTTCTTTTTCATAAATGGGGGAGAAGACACCGAGGCCCCGGAAGGGAGAAGCGCACATGCTGCTGCTCTGTGAACCGTGAGGGGCTAGACCAGGGGTTCCGAAGGGAGCTGGGCTCAAGTACCTCCACTGAGCCAGTCTCTCCACAGGTGACCCGTCCCCTGCCCGCAGGGAAGGTGTGAAGAAGAAGGCAGCCGAGTACCTAAAGCGGGCTGAAGAGATCCTCCACCTGCACCTGTCTCAACTGCCACCCTGAAAGAGAGTGGACCCTTCCCCAGGACTCCAGCTCCAGCACTGCCAGCCTCCCCCTTCTCCTCTCCCCAGAACCCAGGGGCCATTTCCATATGTAACTAGACCAAGAATGAGGAACATAATGGCCCCCTGCCTGCCTGCCTTCTTGGCATCAGGACTGTATCTACCATGTACACCTGCCAGTATCTACCATGGTGTGGCAGCAGCAGGTCTCCTCATTAAACTCTGAGTTTACACTTCTGGAACTAGGGTCTGCAAACTGCAGCCTACCACCAGGTCTGGCCCATCACCTTGTTTTGTAAGGCCCATGAGCTAAAATGGTTTCTACATCTTTTTAATGGTTGGGGGGAAAAATCAAATGAGTAAGCTGCTGTGACCAATGAAAATTAAATGAGGGCTGGGGTTGTATGTAGCTCAGTGGTGGAGCACTTGCCTAGCACGCTGAGGCACTGGGTTGGATCCTCAGCACCACATAAAAATAAATAAAATAAAGGTATTGTTTCCATCTACAACTAAAAAAATTAAGAAGAAAAAAGAAAATTAAATGAAAGTTAAGTGTCTATGGATAAAAATTGTTGGTACACAACCAGGCTCAACCACATCTGTGGCTGGCAACCAGCAGAGTTGAGTAATTGCGACCAGTAAATCCCAAAACAGTTTTTCTTTTTTCTCCATCGCTCTGGGGGTTGAATCCTGGGTCTCGGGCTTGCTAAGTAAACCCACTCTCTCCAGCTCTTTTTAAATGTTGTTTTGCGACGGGGTCTGGCTAAGTTAACCAGGTTGGCCTGGAACTGGTGGTCCTCATGCCTCCGCCCCCCGTCTCAGGATTACAGCCATGGACCACTGCACCAAAACATTTCTACCTGGCTCTGCCAAAAAAAAGTTCGCAGACTCCTGATACATGAAATAGAGTCTCTCCAGAGAAACAGTGGAGAACACCAGGTTCATCGAGGCAGTTTACGGGGTGAAAGGGATGAGAGACCGGAACCCAACACCGGGACGCTAATTTTGGGACCCCCCAAAGCCAAATAGTGCGGGTTTAGAGGGCTGGAGCCCCGCAGGACTGAGGGGGCGTGGCCCCGAGCTGCCCCGCCCCTCCCGCTCGGCGATTGGTTGCGGAGAGGACTACAAACCGGTGCATTGTGGGAATGCGCGGCCTACACGTATAAAGCTTAGGAGGCGGAGCGCGGCGCCTTGTGGAGAACGTCAGTGGAACGCGGGTTCGCGGAGCAGTGCTGGTATCACCGGACTACAACGCAGTGCATCTCGGGAGGACGACTCAAGGAAGCTGGTGAGAGGGCGGCGGTGGCCGGGCGGGAGGGCGGGGACGTTGAAGACCCGGGCGGGGAGGCGGGCCTAGCTCGGCCCCGCCCCGCCTCACCTGGGCCTCCGCCTGCTCTCCGCGGACCTCGGCGAGCCTTCCCACAGAATGGGGAGACTGGCCGTCGCGGCCCCCGGGATGCTAAGCGCCACCCTGTCCCCGCAGCCCACCCATGCCCGGCAGCGAGCTGCCTGTGGGCATTTGCCCAGACATGTGCCCGGCCGCCGAGCGCGCCCAGCGCGAAAGGGAGCGCCGCCTTCATCGCTTCGAGGTGGCGAAGGGGTGGCCCGGGGACCCGCCCCGCGCGGACCCGCAGCGCACGGTGAAGGAGTACAACCGACCGGCCGCCGGCAAGCCCCGCCCGCCGCCGAGCCTGCTGCGTCCGCCCTCGGTGCTGTTGGCCACCGTGCGCTACCTGGCCAGCGAAGTGGCCGAGAGCCCCGACGCACCCCTCGCGGAAGTGGCCAGCTTCGTGGCTGATCGCTTGCGCGCGGTGCGGCTGGATCTGGTCCTACAGAGCGCGGGTGACGCCGAGGCGGCAGTGGTACTAGAGGCTGCGCTGGCCACACTGTTGGCAGTGGTGGCTCGGCTCCGGCCGGTCGAGGCGCGTGGGCCGGTGGACCCCGTGCTGCTGCAGACCCAAGTGCAAGAGAGCTTCGGCTCGCTGCGGCGCTGCTACGCCAAGAGCGCAGGGCCGCACCCCCGACAGGCCGCCTTCCAGGGACTCTTTCTGCTCTATAACTTGGGTGAGTCGGTTTCCCGGTCCGGTAGGGCGTAGGGATGGGGCGCCCTCCCTGAGGACAGTGGAGACCAGGAAAGAAGTTGTTTAAAAAAATCTCACCATTAGGGGCTGGGGTCTCGCGCTTAAAAGACTCAGGGGCCCTGGATTCCATTCCCAACAGTAGCAACTGGATTCCATTTCCAACAGTAGGCAACATTAGTTTCCGCTCAAAAAAGTCAGTGCACAAGTCAGGACGTGAGACCCCAGACCCATCCTTCTTATTTCGGGGCTTAGTTTTCTCAATAATAAAATGGAGCTGGGAGTGGTGGTACACACCTGTAATCCCGGCAACTCAGAAGGCTGAGGCAGGAGGATCACAAAAATTGAGACCAGCCCCAGCAACTTGATGAGACCCTGTCTGAATAAAAAATAAAAAGGGTCGAGGATGTGGCTTAGTGGTTAAACAGTCCTGGGTTCAATGCCCAGTACCAATAAATAAATATAATAACCTAAAATGGGAGGCGCAGGGTTGGGAGAGTTGGCCTAGATAGTGATTCTCAAACCTCTTTTAATCTCCATGCCTCCTCAGTGTTGCAAAGATTACAGGTGCCCAGGAACATATCTGGCAGAAGTTTCGAGATTGGATCCTTTAAATGGGTGGTGTATTTTTATTTTTTGGTACTGGAGATTAAACCCAGGGGCACTTGACCACTGAGCCACATCCCCAGCCCTATTTTGTATTTTAGTTAGAGACAGGGTCTCACTGAGTTGCTTAGGGCCTCACTAAGTTGCTGAGACTGGCTTTGAACTCGAGATCCTCCTGACTCAGCCTCCCAAGTCCCTGAGATTACAGGCGAGCGCCACCACGCCCGGCTGGGGGGTGTATTTTAACAAATTCAATTGTAATGAAATGCTGTTGACTTCACAGCTCAATAATGGGTCAGAGGCCTCAGTTTACCAAAGTGGTCCGAGTTTCCAGTGTCCTACGATTTCCTGAAAGGGAAACAGGAGCAGGAGCTTTTCCAAGAAATTGCCTTCCCAGGCAGAAGGGGATGATTAGTAGATCAGGCTTCCAAAATTGTGGGTACAGGGCAGTGGGAAAACCAAGTCACAAAACGTCAATTTGGGTCAGGCCCTACCACATACTAGCTCTAAGATTCTCAGACAAGCCATTAATTTATGTGATTCTTTGTTCCTCATCCATAAACACTGCCTGCCCACTTCCTTTCTGTAAGCACCTAGGCTGACATTGACATTTGACATTTGGATCAGGGAAAGGCCGAACTGCAGGATCTTATTTGGGAAGCCTGGGAAGATGAGCTAAGCCAGAGGAGAGGGGCATAGTCAAGTTGGGGTGAGTGGGTCCAAGAATGTGAGAGGGCCAGCCCTGTCTGGACAGAGTGAGCGTCACTGAGTCCTGGAGCTGGTGGGAGTGGAGATGGTAGGGCCTAAGTGAATGGGATGGAGGTGGGCCTGATCCTGAAGACCAGGCCACCTCATCCCACCCTCCCGACCTCTCAGGTTCTACGGAGGCACTGCGAGAAGTTCTGCAGTTGCCCGCTGCCCTTCGTGCCTGTCCACCCCTGCGCACGGCCCTGGCCATCAACACTGCCTTCCGGGAGGGCAATGCAGCCAGACTTTTCCGCCTGCTTCGGACCCTGCCCTACCTGCAGAGCTGCGCGGTGCAGGGCCATGTGGGCCATGCCCGTCGTGCAGCCCTGGCCCGCCTCGCTCATGCCCTGAGTACCCCCAAGGGACAGACTTTGCCTTTGGACTTCATAGTTCATCTCCTGGCCTTGGATGGACCCCATGAAGCACGGGACCTGTGCCAGGCCCACGGGCTCCCCCTGGATGGAGAGGAGAGAGTTGTGTTCCTGAGGGGTTGCTATACTGAGAAAGGGCTGCCGCCTGCTGGGACCTGCAACATGTTAGTGGGGAGTAAGCTCCGAGGGCGCACCCTGGAAGAGGTGGTCATGGCAGAGGAGGAGGATGAAGGTATGCCCAGCCCTTCCTAGTCCTTCACCAGGACCCAGCATTGAGGGATGTGCCCTCTCCCAGAGCCTCAGGGCTGGGTCAGAGCACCTAGGTTTCTTTTTTCATGATTCCTAAAAATAAAAGGAACTTTGTTTTGGGGACCAATTGCTGGACTTCATTTATTTGGGATTGCATAGAGGAGACTCTGAGGGTGTAACAGGAGAGGGAAACAGATGGCATGGGCCTGCCTGCCCGGACCTGAGTGTGCCTGCGAGTCCCTGAGGGGTGGCCTTGCTCATCTCTGAGTGGGCCTCTACGGTTGACATTAGGCACCCCACACTCACCAACCCAACCCACCAAAGCCAAGGGTTGGTGATTTTTCCACCCCCTATCAGCACTGCTGGCCGTTCTGCCAATCAGATCCAGGAAAGGAGGAGGTTTTCATCTGGGACTTGCCGCTCCCCTCAAGTGCCCACACTGGTGGAACCCCAGTTGTTCCCGCAAGCTTGAGAGGGTACTGTGATTATATCTACTCCTGGCCTCAGGGGAGACTGAGACACCCACCAGGAGGACAGGTAGGGGAGGGTTAGGATAAGGGAGAGCAGAGGAGTACAGGCTGGGGTCCAGGGCACAGGGTGGCTGCTGCGCCCTCCAAAGCTGCCACCACGATGCTGAGCTGTCTCTGCACCTCAGCCCAAGCTTCAGACCCGGCGTCTGTGCCGTTGGCATTGTCGCAGGCATTGGCCAGGCCAGGGAATGTGGCAACAGAGCTGGAGCGGGGGGCCCAGAGCACGTGGCTGATGGGAAACGGGCAGGCTCGGGGTCAGCAGAGGGCTCAGCCTGGAGCTCGCTCCGTTGCGTACACAGCCAGGGACAGGCCCCCCCCCCCCCCCCCGTCTGCGAGCTGGAAGGTACAGCTGTCAAAGCAGAGGAAAGATTCGCGTCCCTAGTGAGACTGGCTTGCCCCTCCCTGAGCCTCACTCTCCCCTCTGCCTCGGACTGGGTTGTGCTCCAACGCAGCAGAGCTGCCCTCCTCCTCCTTGGGCAGGTGGCCTTGCCTGGCACCTGCCAGGAGCTCTGGGACAAGCTCACCTATAGTAGCGTTCCTCCGGGAAGGCTCTGGAGTTCAGGAAGGCCCGCTCCAAGAGCATCAGCTGGTCGTTGAACATCCGGACCTGCAGGGGGCTGGTAGAGGCAGCACCTGTGGCTCCAGCCTGGCTGCCAGCGGGTCATCCTGCCCTGGACACACCTTCCCAGACACCTGCCCTCTCCCTTGCTCACTCAGGGCTGCCTTCCTTCAGTGTTAATATACTTCGGTCCAAAGCTGAAGCTGCTTCCTTAAAATTCTCCACTGCCGTCACCAGAGGCCCTGTGGGGGACACCCTGTGGCTTAGCCTTGGGGGTGCAGAGCTCCCCATGCCTCCGTGTCAGGGGGTTTCCATACCCAGGCTGATGTCGTGCTGCTGCAACAGGTCCCCAAGTTTCTGCTGGGCAGCCTGCAGGAAGCTCTGGAGGACTTCACTGTAGTCACTGACATTGAGGGGCAGGAATAAGCTGTCACTGAGCCGAAGAAGCATGTTCCCAGCTGACCGGGCCACAGCTTGATGGTTGCTGAAACCTACGAGAGAACAAGACCCGGCTGTCTTCAGCTTGTCCTCCTGTGGGTGGTCTTAGGAGGCTCCTTGCCCCACTCCTCACCAGGGTCCAGAAACTTCTCCACATAATCAAAGGTGTCGAAGGCTGTGTGGTAGGTGGGGTAGATCCGGGCTGAGGTCTTGCTCTGGGGGGGCAAGACCGAGGCGATGGGCTTGGGATGGGAAGTGGAAGGTGGAAGGCATACCTACAGCAGGCCACGTGTGTGGCCTTGGCACCTTGGTGAGTTGGATTCTACAGTTCCTTCTTCACAGAGGAGGAAACTGAGGCTCGGAGTGATGAACGTGCAGACAGCCCACAGCTAATCGTGGGGCGGCAGAGGAGTACAGAGGCTAGTGCCAAATTCTAGCTGCACAGGAAGGAGAAGAGCCTGGGGCCCTGCAGCCAGATAAGGGACTTGAATCCCAGCTCTACCGCCCAGTACCAGTGTGGCCATGAGACCGAGAAGGCCTTTGTGGGACATGGAACAGGGAGACAGGCTGGGCACTCCGCAGGCTGCTTCTGCAGCCACACGATGCTGTGAGTCCTCCCTGCTGCACAACATTTCATCAGAGATAGACTGCCCCCACGCACGTGTTAAGATCTCAATGCTTTCTATGACTAATGTCATTCTACACCCGTGGGCTTCTTCCCCCTCCTGGATAATGCACAGCACAATGTTGCATCTTAAAATCAGTAGTATCATATTTGCCCGAGTAACAGATGAGTGTAAACATGTTCAGAGAGGTTAGGAAACTTAGTGTTAGGTAGCACAGCTACTCAGTGAAGGAGCCAGACAGTCTGTCCTAGAGCAGCCTGCAGAATTGGAGCCCGGGACACGGGTGCCTGCTCACCGAGTCATAGGTGTAGGTCAAGTCCGCGGAGGAGATGCCCAGGAAGTGAATGAAGGCGGCGTAGTCGCTGCCAGCACCCAGAGTGCCCAGACTGTGGGAAGAAGCGGGCTGGCTGGAAGGCGCAGGGCCAACCGGCTGCGCTCGGTCCCCACATCCGGTCCCCGGCCTCACCTGGGGATCGTGCCGTACACCGGGCTGCTGCGGTTGAAGTGCCGTTTCCAGTTTTCGTAGACACTGAGGCCGCTGTCGCCTGGTGAGCCGATCTGGCCCGGAAGGGAGTCTAGTCTCGGGGCGGGTCCCCTCCCCAGCCCGAACAACCAGGATGGTCCTCAGCTGGGGTCCCTGGTCTCCAGACCACCGGCCGTCCCGCAGGTCGTACCCGGACTCGCCCGCCCCGCCCCCTGTGGCCCCGCCCTACTCGGTTTACGCCCCGCCCCCCGGCACCTCCTTGGTTGCAGAGAAGACCACATCCTGGACAGGGGGTGTCCCCAGCACCCTAAGGGTAGCATTGGCTGCGGGAGGAACAGAGAACGACTACTCAGGCTCCAGCCCCTTGGTCACCTAGCCACCCCGTCAGGCCAGCGCCCCGCAGCGCCCCCTACCCATCACGGAGATGTCCACGTTGATGTAGGCCACCGTGCGCTCCTGCAGCAGGCTGGAGAACTCCTGCGAAGGCGGGGGTCGCTTTGGGTCCAGTGCCATCCCGTCCCAGGAGCCCCTTTCCGTCCGCTACCCTGTGGGGCTCACGCACCTCTGTGAATTCCGTGGAGCCAATGAGCCCAAACTCCTCTGCCCCCCAGCTGGCAAACATGATTGACCTGCGGGGACGCCAGGTGCCTGGGGATGGGGCATAAAGGATTGGAGAGCAGCCAGCCGGTCCCGAGGTGGCTTAAGGGTAAGTCTGGGGATGTGTGGAGGACGGAGAGCTAGGGGGCAGGTGACAGAACACCTGACGCTCTTCAGCCAGACCTTCCCTGAGGCTCTGTCCTTCTTCCTGCCTCCTCCTCTGTGACAACCCACCCCAACATCAGACTCCCTGGGTTTGCCAGAAAGCCCCACCTCCGTCCTCTAGGTCTGCTACGGAGGGGCTTGGGGGAGACCGGCTGGCCCTCCGGCCTCCAGCCTCACCTCCCTGCAGCCTACGCAACAGTTGCTGAAACACATGAAGGTGCCCCTCAGGGGCTTTCTTCCCACCGAATCAGGTCTCGCAGTAGTATTTTGCAGGAGTGCTAGTTCTATTTCATGTTGAAGAAAGTGAGTCACAGAGAAGTTAAATCGCTTGCCTAGGGTCACACAGCTGGTAGGCAGCACAGCCAGGTTCAGATCCAGGAGGGTGACTGTGGTGTCCAGGGCTTACCGACTGCCCCACACTGTCTCCCACGCAGCCCACAGCCTGCCTTCCGTCTGCAGTCTGTGCCCACCAAGCCAGTTTCCATCCACCTGCCCCAAGACCGTGGTGGGTCTCGCCTTCTGCCAGGTCCAGACTCCCCCGGCTTGCCTGGGGCTACGTGTTCCCAGTTTTCGCTCCAACCTCGGGCTGCAGCTCAGTCCCTTTGATCCTTTGATCACTCACCTTCTTGTTTTAAAATAAAACTTTTTTTTTTTTTTTGGTATGGGGAATTGAACCCAGGGGTGCTTAACCTCTGAACCACATCCTCAGCCCTTTTTATATTTTATTTTGAGACGGGGTCTCACTAAGTTGCTCAGAGCCTTGCTAAGTTGCTGAGGCTGGCTTTGAACTCAGTCCTCCTGTCTCAGCCTCCCAAGCCTGGGATTACAGGCATGCGCCACTGCGCCCAGTTTAAATAAAAACATTTAAAGTATAACATGATTCCATGCTTGCAAGTACAAATTCCCACAGTTTTTCCTGCCAAAAATTCATAACCTGAATTGATTCAGGCAACCCTAAATTGAGGGGACTATGCCAAGACTATGCGGGATCATGAAAGACGAAGCATGGCTAAGGAGCTAGTGCAAATGGAAGGTGCCTACGGGTCACACGTCTGATTCCCCAATTGCATCTTGGACCAGAAAATTCTTTTGCTATAAAGGTCATTATTGGACAAGTGACAAAATGGTTAATTTCCTGATTCCAATCTTTGTACTGTGGTTATAAAAAGGTAATGTCCGGGGCTGGCAACGCAGCTCACTAATAGACCCTGTCTCAAAATAAAAAATAAAGCCGGGCGTGCTGGCGCACACCTGTAATCCCAGCGACTTGGGAGGCTGAGTCAGGAGGATCGCGAATTCAAAGCCAGCCTCAGCAACTTAGCGAGGCCCTAAGCAACTCACTGAGACCCTGTCTCTAAATAAAATACAAAGTAGGGCTGGGGATGTGGCTCAGTGGCCGAGTGTCCCTGAGTTCAACCCCCAGTACCAAAAAAAATAAATAAAGAGGACTGGGAAGGAGCTCGATGGTAAGGCAGCCCTGGTTCCAATTGCCAGTATTTAAAAAATAAAAAAAGAAGAAGAAATTTTAAAACATCCATGTGTGAAGAGCAGAGCTCATGCCTTGGACGTGTGATCGCCGAGCTCAGAGCCCCCTCCCCTCCTCCTCCCCCTCCCTCCAGGCCAGCAGCCCAGCTCCCGGGCCCCACCCTGGCCAGCCCCTGTCCCTGCCCCACGGGCTGCCCTCCACGGGCTGAGGCAGTTCCTGGTTAGAATCATCCCCAGCATCCCAGGACCCTCAGGCCAAACCAAACTCCATAGCTGTGCCCTGGCACTGCCCCTGGGTCTGCGTCTCCTGCTCTGAAGGGCTCGAGTGCGGAGCTGCCCCCACAGAGACCCCCTCCCACTCTTGGCAGCATGAGGTCCAGCTCCAGCCGGGCAGCCACAGGCTCTCAGTGAGAGCAGATCCTGCGTCAGTGAACCGGCTCCTGGGGGCCAAGGCTGGTGCCCACGTTCCCTGCCCCCAGGGCCCTAGTCCTGGAACAAGTGGGCACTGGAAAGTGAGGGAGAAGAGGTGGGACGGGATGTCACTGGCTCAGGAAGGAGTGGGCTGGAGGTGAGCCCCTGGGTGCACAGTCCCTCACTGGGGAAGGAGGGCCACCTCACCCTTCCTCAGCAGGCTCCCCAGGACACGAGAGATCTCCAAGAGGACAGCGGTGCCACTGCTGGGGTCCACAGCCCCGTGTACCCAGCTGTCCCGGTGGTTTCCGTACAGCACATAGCGGTCTGGAGGGAGGAACAGTGTCAGAGAGAGAAGAGGGAGTGGTGGGCGGTGGCCAGGCGTGGCCGAGGCAGGGCAGGGCCGGAGGCTGGAGCGGAGGGGCTCACCAGGCTCCACGGCCCCGCGGATGATCCCCAGGACGTTGGAGGAGTTCCTCAGTTCCAGGCGATTGTAGACGCTCACCTTCACCTGGCTGGGGAGGTGACAGGTGTGACAAAGGTCTCCACCCAGTCCACCACCGTGTGTCCTGACCCAGTGCAGGAGAAACAGGTCCAGAGAGGGAAGGGGACACAGCCAGATGGGACATGTCACGAAGAACCAAAAGAGGCAGCGGGGCTGGAGGCCAGCCCTTCTGGCCGAACCCTCCTTTACATTCGGCATTCACTCAGTAGCACTTAGTGGGCCCTTCGTGTATGCCTGCACCTTCTAGGCTCGCACAGCAACCCAGACAGAGGGGGTCCTGGCTCTGTGGGGCCCCCCTCTCCTGAGTGAGACAGAACCCGGGAAGTGAACAAACCGCAGGAGGTGAGGGGCCTGGGAGGGGAGTCCGGGGCGCTGCAGGTGGCAGAGCCCACGTTGGGGCCCACGTTGGCATGTTGGAGAGAGTGGCTAGGGAGGGGAGGAGGGGACGCCCAGGTCATGCAGCTGTTCCAGCCCCCCCAAAGGCAAGACCGACATGTGGGAGAGAGGAGGGGAAGGCCAGGCCGCGAGGCAGGAAGAGGAGCGGTAGGGGAGCGAGGAAGACGGAGGAGAAGGGCCCCCGTACCTGCCATCAGAGAAGTTTCCATCGGAGCGGAAGCCGGGCCCCAATCTGTACTCACAGCCCAGAGATCCCTGCCAGGCGGATGGGGCCGGGTTTCCATCGAGGTTACTGGGAAGAGAGGCCTTCAGAGTGAGGGGGTGTGGACTGGAAGGTGCACGGCCCTGGGGCTGGGCAGGGACCCCGGGGCACAGGCTCACCAGAGCAGGTCTTTGGCATCCTGGAAACCAATGGGCTGTGCGGGAATTGGGGGGAATCCGGAGGCACTGGCAGTGTCCACGCGGAAGGAAGAGTGGTGGGCCGGAAGGTAGGGAGTCAGAGGATCCCCAAAATACTTGAAGTAGGATCCTCTTTCCACGCCTGAGGGAGGCAGGCCCCAGGAGTTTGGGAAGGTCTGGTTTGGCAAACTCTGCCCATCATTGACGTCCATGGGGTCTGTGTATACCAGCACCCCGGCCACCCCGAACTTGGCGGCGTTCACGGCCTGCAGGAGGCAGAGGAAGCTGTGAGTCAGGGAGGGATGAACACAGGCACATATTGTCCTCTTTCTCCTCTGCCACGGAAGATGGGATGGATCATCTTCCCCCAGGCAAGATGATGTTCGTGCAAGACATTTAAGGTGGTGCTACTTGCAGCAGCAAAAGACTGTCGGTCGGGCATTGCCAAGCCAGTGCCTATCAGTGGGATTAGCTAAATAAATGGGGACCTCCTGTGATGGAATACTATGCAGCTGTATAAAAGAACATGTACTTCTGCAACCATGTTCCCAGCAGCATTATTCTCAACAGCCAAACGGTGGAAGCCACCCGTGTCCATTAAGGGATGAATGGATAGATTAAATGTGGTATATAATGTGCAATGGATGCAATATTATTCCTGCTTAAAAAGGAGGCAGCCACAGTAGTGCACACCCATAATTCAGCTACTTGGGTGGCTGAAGCAAGAAGATTGTAAGTTCAAAGCTAATCTGAGCAATTTAGGAAGATGCTGTCACAAAGTAAAAATTTCAAAAAGAACTGGGGATGTAGTTCAGTGGTCGAGCATTTATTTGCCTAGCATGTGTGAGCCCTGTGTTCAATCCCTGGTGCAGCCAAAAATTTTTTTTAATAATAAAAAAAGGAAGCCGGGCGCGGTGGCGTACACCTGTAATCCCAGCACTCGGGAGGTTGAG
>JAJEJO010005376.1:42756-69668 GCA_020662805.1 Glaucomys volans | reverse complement strand
GCTTACACCAGTCCCAGGTCAGGGCGAGACGTCACTCCTGGCTCCTGGTGGGCCCGCCCCGTGGGGTCCAATCTGGCGACCCCCCTCGTGGGTTCAATCTGGTGGGCCCCCTGTGGGGTCCAGTCTGGTGGGCCCCTCGTGGGCCCAATCTGGTAGGCCGAATGGGGCCTAATCTGGTCGGCCGATGTCTGTCTGTCTGCATTTGCTTTGTTAGTCTGGTCTGGGCCGCGTGGGTGGCTAAGGCGTAGCCGCCATCCAGGGCGGTCTGCTCGCCTGCCGTGTGGCTAGCTGGCTGGTAGCCACTGTCCGGGGCCAGTCTGCTCAGCTGCCCTGGGGCTGGCTGCCGGCATGGCCCATGCTGCCTGGGGCTTGGGCTGATCGGCTATGGCGTGGCTGGCTGACTCGTAGCCGCGGCGGTGGCTACCACTCCGCCGGGGCATGGCTGATGCTGGCTGCCGGCATGGCTGCTGCCTGGGGCCAGCCTGGGGCCTAATCTAATAGGCCTCCCTGTGGGGCCTATTCTGGTCATTGTCTGTCTGTCTGTATTTGTCTTGTTAGTCTGGTTCATGGCCATGTGTGTTTTCTGTGTTGTGGCTTTGCTTTCTATGTAGCATCTCTCTCCAGGACAGTCTGCTATGGGACAGAATCAGTCAACCACGTGCCCCACTGTTCTAACTTGTTTTTTTTTAGATACTTTTCAGGACTTCCAAGTACATGCAGCTGACTGCTGAGCTTTTGTTAATGGGTATAAGAAAGTTTTGTGAATCAAAATGGCCCACTCGGGCCACGTGGCTGGGTAGCCGCCCTCCAGGGCAGTTTCAAGGTTGATTGGTGCCCTCAGGGCATTGGGCGGCCACACCCTCAGGACCGGCTGCCTTACATTCAAATTTGGATTATGGCTTAAGCATTGCCTTTCAGCTAGTTCAAGAACTAGGAGAGGCTGCACCGGTTTAAGGGCAAAGGCCAGACCCGACTTAAATGCAGCTCACGCTGATACCAATCCCTGGAGACTCAGGTAACTCTGCCAAAAGCCAGGGGCCAAGGGAGGGAGAAGATGGCTGGGGGCACCCGCCCTCTCGCCCTCCAGAGGGGAGGAGGAACCAGGTCCAACCCCCGCCCCCAGTGTTACAGCACCCCCACAGCAAATTGTTTTACATTATGTAAATGACATGTGCCTCCACCCAGGAGGAAGAACAAAAGCCCGTTACAGAGCTCTTAAGCATTCAAACCCTGTCCTGTTAAGAGCCTGAGATATCAGGTTTCTGCTGGAACCAAATCTCAAGCAGAACTTCTATTGAAATGACAATAGAGGAAGCAAAAAATCCAGGAGACCAATTTCCAACCCAAGGGGGAAAAAAAAAAAAAACCCAAAAGAGTGTTTTATTTGAGAATACTTGTTGAGCTCATAAACTAACGCATCTAACTTAGATTTTTGAACATCTTGTTACATTGCAATGGAGAAAAACCTACAATTAAATGTATATTGTGTCCAAAATTCATGTACATGATATTAGAGGTTAACATAGGGCTAAAAGAAAAACTGGATCCAGGTATATTTGATTCATGTGATTAAAAAGGTTCAATTTAAATTCGGTAAATAAATGAAGGTAAAATATATCTAACCTCACAAATCTCTAGGTGGTCAATTAAAAAAAATGTTGATGTCTATAAAATGTGTAATATCAATTGTTTTTTAGGACTTTCCCACAGGAAAGAGATGGCAAATACTATTCAAAATACTTGTCTGATCTTGGTTATTACAGTAAAATAAGTAAATTAGAGTTAATATATTACACCTTAAATTCCATGGGATAACATGCTTTAGCATTATTGGTGTTTTCATGGATTGGTAAATAAAGGGATTTGGAATTGTTTTGTGTCATCCCTGAGAGCAAGGTTACTAAAAGTGAAATCCTAATAATTTATCTAAACTCAGAAATTTCATAGGAATTGTTTTAGAATATGACCACGGAAGGAGTCAACAGATAGGAAAGGAAAAGTGCAAAGTTCTAGGTATGAAAATATGTTCAGTAAAAGGAAAAGGAAAATATTTCCGGGTAAGAAAAATCTGTGTGTAAGTAAAGGGCAAATTCCAACAAGTTTTTGTGTAGCAAAGTATTTATACGTATATGAGACCATCAGTTAGAAACCGTTTAAAGTTTTCCCCTAAGGTCAAATGTTAATGGGCTAATATAAATCAAAAGTGTAATCAGTATGTTAAAATGACAAGGATTTCTTTAAGTTTTATTCTTTATTGTGGTTAAATAACTGGTGGGGTATTGTGCTATGTTGCAGAGCCTAGGGTTTTTTCTTGAAAAACTAGGTTTGGTTGCTCTTTTGTATATTCATGTGTCCATGTCTTCTGGGTACACAGGTCTTTAGAGCAGGGAATTTGTCGGGCTGCTGTTCTCCAGGTTAGACTTGTCTGTGTTGGTAGTTTCAGGCTTGTGGGAATGGCAAATTTTATTGGGGATCAATAGGGTATATGTAAATTTGTTACTTTTTAAATGCAAATGTTGAGAGCCTGATTTGTTTAAAGGTTAATATCATGAAACAAAATATTTGGTCACTTTGCCACACAAAAGGAAAGTTAAAAGCTCTCAGCCTTTCCCTGGTTTGTTGTAAATGCAATATATTGTGTTAACAACTATTCACATAGATTCAGGAAATAATACATATAAACTGTGTAAAATGATGTCCTAAGAGGAGGCAAAAATAACTTGAAACCTGGAACACTCTGCCTAAGATTGTAAAAGGCCTTACCTGAAATAAGGGTCTGCCTCCCACCCTGCTACAAGTCAGAATGTTTCCAAAATAAGTCAGCTTTCAGCTCATTTAAAGTTATATTCAAAAGATTGTTTTTTGTTGTAGAATTACTGTGATATCAAATAGGAAATATAATAAATACCTCAGGCAGGGTTTAGAATGACTTTTACACAAATTAGATTGTTAATTCTATTTTGTATTTTTCCTTGTGAGCTCTGTAGCTGATACCTAATTAATGTTTTGAAGAATACTAGGCCATCACCTATGAAATAGACGAAATAGTAACTGGTGAAACTGGCTTGCTGGATGTTTAAGATCACACTTAAGGATTGAGATTAAAATAAAGGGGCCAAGAAAACCAGTTTTGGTTCTTGCCCTCAGAGTCAGCCTGCATCCAGGGAATGAGAGCTTCGCTAAGGAACTTTGCAACTCGGGGTCATCGCTGCTGCCAGAACTCAGAGTTTTCGTCCATGCAGACAGTGGGCAAAAGACACCTCCTGGTTTCTGTGTTGCACAGAAGGCACTGCTGTGTCCAGAACCAAGGAAACACTGACTGCCATTGGCCTCCAAGTTGTGGGAACTGCCACAGCAGAGCAAAAGAGCCACTGGGGCCCAGATGCCACCGCCACCAGAGCTTGGAGCCATCCAGGACAGAACCCAGTCTGAGTGGAAGCTTCTCAATAACCCGTGCATTTCAGGCTTGTCCCCCAGAATTGGAGATGCAGCAAAGCTTGCTGAGAACAAGGAGGTGCAACAGTGGGCCAGACAGGCTTGGCTCCTGCCCTCCTGGGGCTGATGGGAGTGAGCAGGGACCAGCCTCCCTCTGCCATGAATGGAAGCAAAGAGCTGCCAGCTGTCCACAAGGCAGAAGCCACTGCCTTGGAGCTGCTGGAATCCAGGAGTAGCGCTGCTGCCCACCCCAGAATGCAGAGGCTGCTGGAATGAAGGAGCTGCTGAAATGCAGGAGCTGCCACCACCCAAGCACAGGGCTCTCAAATTCCCCACGAGTGACCCTGTGGGAGCTCAGCTGACTCTTAAGAGACAGGAACAGGTCAATTTGACCAGCTTGATCTTAAACACCTAGCAAAACAGTTAAAACCAAACCAAACCATAGACATTCTTGGGCATTTAAAAGAAACAATAGTTTAATGTAACTTAAGATGTACTTGTGTTACCCCCTAGAATAGGACTGGAGGCTACAAAAGAGAGATTCTTAGGCAAATGTACTTGGTAACTCAAGTTCCCAAATAAAGGCCTCAACCTCTCCAGCCTTTGATAGGCCTTGTTATGGGAACAACTTCTCAGTTCTTCCACCTGGTGAGAGATTGACTTCTACTATGTCATGATTTTCTGTATTAATCTACTTACGTCATTTTGTTTCTCTCATAGAAGCACCCACCCCAGATGACTTTACAACCTGCTCTTCCCAAGCAGACTTCTGCTCCTCATTGACCAGATTTCTAAAAGGAACTTCAAACTGCTTCCCCAGACTCTGCCCCCTTCCAGCTCGAAGCAGCAAGAGAGGTCCATGCCCCCTCTCCTTATAGCAGTAAAAGGTTCCTAATTGAGGACAGGCAGTTAGTGTAAAATAAGAAATCTGGTCAGATTGAGGAATGGAACCCATCAGAGTCTGGGGAGTTGGAAACTGAAAAACCACTAGTTTCCTCAACAAGGATTTGTTAATGTGGATAAGACCAGTGGGGAATGTTATACTTCCCAGAAAGATTCTCCAGTGCTATTCAGAGAGAGAGTCAGCCCCACCCTAATCCCCCCTCCCTACAGCCCAACCCTAAACCCTCCCTCGCCCTATAGCCCTGCCCTAATCCTCTCCCGAGCCCTATAAAAGTTGGCAATGACACAATTAACACGAGATCTCTGGAACCCCGCTTTTAGGAGTAAGGGAGGTCGTCACTGGTCAGCTAAAATAAAGGCTTCTTTTGGCTTTACGTGATCGGCTTGGATGATTTTTTTTTCTTTGGGTATAACACTCTCAGGGTTACAAGTCCACCCAGGAGAACGGGGTCCTGGGGACCCACACAACTCCCATGGGATCCACCTCCCAACACTGCCATGCTGGGAATGCTAGTTCCAACGCATGACACTTTTGGGGGACATGTTTGGACCACACCATCCCCCTCAGTCCACAGCAGTGACCTTTAGAACACAGTCACTGCTGGCTCACAGCCCTCCACGGCTCGCTGGACTCAGGGACCAGGTCACTGCAGTGGCCCTAGACCCTTCATGTCTACAACCTCATCCCTTCCTCCTCCCCGCATTCACTCTGCCCTTCCACTGTCCCTGATCCTGCCAGGCACCTCCCAGCTCAGCACTGTCAATGTGGCCACCTACTGTGGGGAAATAATCGGGTGAGGCAGGAAGCCTGCGGGGGCAAGGAATGACAGCCTGCCTCCCCTGAAGCCGGTGGGTGCCTGCGCAGACCCCAGAGGGTGTAAAATAACCAACGTAGCTGAGCACTAGCACGGGCCATGTCACGTCACTCACAACTTCACAGTCAAGTGCATCACCAGCCTGTTTTGCTTGGGAATAATTCCTAGGAGTGTAAGTCAAGCCAGGTCAGAGGAGGGGCCACAGCCTGAACTTCTGTCCCCTGGCTGGCATCTCCTCGTAGTGTGCTCTGGGCAGAGATCACGCCTGCCTGATCCACGTCACCAGAGAGGACTCCAAAGAATTCTACTTGACTGGCCTTTACCATTGGTCAGGGCTGAGGCTCTATAAAGTTAGAGGTTTAAGAAACCCTGAGTGTGGTTTCCAGCAATGAAAACAAAGGTGTGTGTGTGTGTGTGCACGTGTGTGCGCGCGCACACGTGCATTTCTCTATGGGGCTGGGGCTGGGGTAAAGTGCTTGCCTAGTGTGCTGAGGCCCTGGGTTCAATCCCCAGAACAGAAGAAGAAAAAAAACTTATAGAATATTCTATTTTGTATCTAATTTAGCAATCTTATTTCAGGATTCCTTTTTATTCTTCTTGACTATATGTTAGATTTTTGGACCTTTTTATTTATTTCTTTTTCTGGTACTAGGGATTTAACCCAGGGGCACTCAACCACTGAGCCACATCCCCTGCCTTGTTTTGTATTGTAAGAGTCGCTCAGGCTAAAGGACATGAAAGAGTTAAATGGTAGGAGAGGGTTAACTAAAAGCCAGAAAATGGCCCAGAAAAGATAATGAGACCCCCACCAGCACCTTGTAATTCTGTGACTAAGACAGATAAGGGGAACTGAGCTTGGGAGCTAACCTTGTGTAAACATCACCAGGTTGTTAGTGAAACCATAAATTGCTCAGCTAACCTTGTGTAAACATCACCAAATTGCTAGTAAATCCATAAGCTGTGAATCCATAAGTTGTAAATCCATAAGTTGTTCACCCAAGGAAACTGCCCATTTGCTTATTGTTATAAAAAGCTTGCTGTACTTTGGCTCAGGGCTCTCTGTCTCCGTCCTGCTGTTAGGACATGTAGGGAGCCCCAAGCATGCTTGGACAATAAACCCTGTGCGTGTTGCATGAGAAGGTCTCTTGGAGTCTTCCTTCGCGGGCAGTAGGTGTCTGGACCCTAACAGTATCTTATTTAGAGACAGGATCTCACTGAGTTGCTTAGGGCCTCGCTAAGTTGCTGAGGCTGGCTTTGAACTCTCAATCCTCCTGCTTCAGCCTCCTGAGCTGCTGGGATTACAGTGTGCGCCACCGCACCTGACCGTATCCTTCTTTAAACTGGCTATGTCAACTGTTTCTCTTGTTAAAAAGTTAAATGGGAAAAGAAACAAAACCACACACCAAAACCCTGAAGTAGCCCCCTTGTCTAATTGTATAAAAATTCTTTTTTTTCCTTCCTTTTTTTCTCCCCCTTTTATTCTGTACAGGGATTTAACCCAGGAATGATTTACCACTAGGCTATATTCCCAGTCCTTTTTTTTTTTTTAATCAGTATCTTTAATTTTATGTGGTGCTGAGGCTTGAACCCAGTGCCTCACACATGCGAGGCAAGCCCTCTACCACTGAGCTACAGCCCCAGCCCCTATTCCCAGTCCTTTTAATTTTTTTTTTTTTGGTTGTGGATGGACACAATATCTTTTTTATTTATTTTGTGTGGTGCTCAGGATCAAACCCAGTGCCTCACCATTGCTAGGCAAGCACTCTGCCACTGAGCCACAATGCCAGCCCTTTCAATTTTTTATTTAAACTCAGGATCTCACTAAGAGGTCCAGGTTGGCCACAAATTTGCCTATTTAATCCTTGCCTAAGAATCAGCAATAGAGAGGATTCCCCAGAGCTGAACACCTGCAGAGGACAGCAAAGTCCTAGGTGTAAGCACAAAAGGACGGATGCAGACCTCAACAGATTCAGAGAAGCCTTTATTCATAATCGAACTCAGGCGCTGGAGGGGCTCATTTTCCAGATGCAAAAATGGCCCCAAGTTACAGAGGGGATTTTGGTTTTATAGGGTACAATGAGGATGGTTTAATCACTGGAGGCCGCACACATGCAGTTTGGGCAACTAAGGGCTAGTTGTACAGGTTACGGGGTGAAGGTTGAACCTTGTTGTCTGGGGAGTTGGGAATCCTGATCCGGAGGGATGAGTACTCAAATCTTGCCCATTGCTTTTCTTTCTCTGGGATCCACTGTTTCGCAGAGTTTCAATATTTGCTGTGCCTCCACTTAGGACTAATTTGCCATGGGGGAAGGTCAAAGTTCAGGACCCAGCATTCAGTATCTGCCCCTTTCCCCTAGGGCCCACCTTTATTAGGAAGGAATTTCCTGGGAGGTCAATCCCCGGCTAGTTTCCCCTCCTTCCTCCCACTTTCCTTCAGGGCTGTCTTGCAGGAATATTGTTTCTATAACCCTACCCTAGGCACAAGCCCTCAAGCTCTGAGAGCCAAAATCCAGATGCGCCTCTAGTCCTAAAGGGTGTGGGGCCCTAGGGGAGTTCCCTCTACCTCTCTTCTCCCCATCCCATAATCTACCAAGGGGAGGTGGCTTATCCAAGGTCACAAGATGGGTAGTGGCTCTTCCCACTCCTCCCTGGTATCTTCCTGCACTTTGGAGTTAGAGCAGGTGCCTGGATCTCCTGGGGGAGGGAATGGGGGCAGGGAGCACAGTCCCCTTTCCTGTCCCACCCCAATGCTTACCTTGGGAACATCACCTCTGTGTGAGTCTAAGGGCAGGGCAATGTGTATAGGGGGCCAATCAGGGAACTGGAGGGTGAGGAAGTCGGAGGGTGGTCCAGAGACTGGCTCACTTCGGAGTTGGAGGCTGCTCGCCCCCCACCCAAGTCCCAGGCCCACAGACACATGGTGGAGTTGCATTTCAGCTGGGAAGTTTATTGCTGGGACCTAGAGAGTTGCTGGCTGATTAAGTGGCTTCTGACAAAGTGCCCAGTCGTTGGCAACAGGCCCTGCCAGGTCTGACTTTGGTTACCATATATGTGGTGGGGAGGTCGCATGGCAGGACCAGCAGCACTGCCTTCTGGGGAAGGGGAGGCTGTAGAAAAAGGTGTGCGTGTGGGAGGACTTGGCCAGCCACTGGTGCTGGGCGGCAGCAGCGGTGCCTGCAGGGCGGGGCTTCCTCCTGCCAGGCCAGTTTCCCTCCGCAGGGTCTGGTACAGCAAGGTGGGCTGGAACACAGGGGTGCAGGCCGCAGGTGGGTAGCAAGCGGCAGGAGCCGGGCTGGGGGGCTTGGAGGAGGCAGGCAGGGGTCTGGGCTGAGGGGCTCACCAGGTTTTGCAGCTTCTCCCCCAAGGTCAGGTTGTCCGCTTGGGTAGTGATGAGCGCCTCCCGAAGCCTACGATTGAAAGAGGGATCCCTCTCGGCCCCCACCCAGCCTCCTGCATCAGCTGTGACCTGGCACAGCTACCTGGGACCAGTGTTTCCTAAGGGTCTGTCTTTTTAGTGCCACAGTTGGGGAAAGACACGTTCTCCCCGTGTGACCCAGCAGGACCCCAGAGGAGGACAGGTTTCTTCATCCCGTGGGCTGGGCTGCACATCCTCTGAGATTCTCTTGGAAGGGGGTCAGTGGAGAGGGTGGCCACCCTGTGGGCTATGACAGGATTCTGTGTGGTTCCAGGTCATTGAGCCCTGCCCAAGCACTCCAGGTCAGCTGCGGATGGCAGCTTCATCACTCAGGGCCACGGTCAGGGGAGCCCATGGGTGGTGCTGGGGGAGAGCTGTCACACCCCAGCCCTGCCCCAGGCCCTCTGCCACCAGGTGGGGCCATGACCCTGGCATTACCACAGAGGGGCGCGCAGCCACAGGATTGTGCAGACCAAGTTCCCGAGCCCAACACCCAGACACAGCCTCCCTCCCCGAAGACGGCCCCCTCAGGTTCTGGGACAATTAAAGGTGGGGGTTGGTTGATGATGGGCAGGTACTAAACTGCCCACCAGTCTTGCCGAGTGGACACAATAGGTTGAAAGGGAAGAGCTGTGGTCAAATGTGGCCCCACACTTGTGGAGCAGATCTGCTCACTGCCAGTAGGGAGGTGATCCAGTAAGTGACTGGAGAGGGAGGGAAGGGAGGAGAAATGGAAGGGAGGGAGGGAAAGAAAGCAGGGCGAGCCAGGCCACTAGCCACAGTCCTGACCTCGTGGGCTGCTCACCTTCTGCAATCATTCTGCAGATTCCTCATCTCCTTTGAGGTCCGCTGGGGGCCCCAGTCTTCCTGATCAAGGAACGGGGTCTCCTGGATCTCAGAGTCCCTGGGGCAGGTGGGCAGTGAGAGTCGGACCAGAGGATCTAGAGGCTGGGTGGGTGGCCCAGTAGGGGCGCCGAACCCCAGGTCCAGGCTCTCGGTGTCCTATCTGCACAACCCAGGGCATACCCAGGTCTGGATGTTCTTGGGGGGAGGATGCTCCCTCTGCCCTCTGCTTGATTCTCATTTTCTCTCCCTCTCTGTCTCTGTCACACACACACACACACACACACACACACGGCCTTACGATTCAGGTGCGTTCAGGAGTGTAAACAGGAACGTGAAGGCAGGTTCTGGCTGCAGGTCTAGCTTCTGCTCTGAAAAAGGTGGCTTTGCCGAGAAGGTGTTGTGATGACTCCAGGGGCCTGAGTCTGCCCGCCCAGTCTGGGTCCCCCCTCGCCCTGTGCCCCTGCCATTGTCCTGCGCATTCCCAGCCAGAAGAGGAAGGCAGTGGCAGGAGGGGTGGGTGAGAGCCTTCCAGGAGGTTCTCCCGTTCGCTAGGCCCAGACTCCCCAGTGGCTGAGGCCACAGCAAGAGGTCAGGTCCTCACGAGGGCCCAGGAAGAACCTCTCTAGCCCTCCTGCCCGCTGCCTCCGCCTTGGGAGGTCCAGTGTTTGCTGTCACCTCCTTGTTTGAGGCCCCGGAGACCTGAGGGTTAGACTTTTGCTCCTCACCAGCCTGCTCCCCTGGATTCAAGACTTGCTTGGAGTGGGCTCCTTGCCTTCCCTGGAGAGACTGGGGAGATACAGGCCTGGCTGGTGATCCATACCCTCCATGCCACGGGCCTGCCTCCCCTGGGCAGCATTCAGCCTGGGAAGCCTCCCTGTCCAGCGATTGAGAGTCTCAGAGATGTCAGATTTAGCAAACGCAATGCAGCAGGCCTAATTAGTTTTATGTATTTTTAAAATGTAGGCTTGTGTACATGCGTGTGCACGTGTGCATGGTGCTGGGGATCTAACCTGGGACTTCGCACACGGGCATGCAAGTGTCTCCCACTGAGTTTGACCTTCAACCTGAGCCCTTGTTTTCTAAGCCACCTAATTTTCTACTACCTTCAAACAAGCTTCTCCTCAGACTGACCATGGACCTCACTTTCTGACGCCATCCCAAACTCGTCCCTGAGGTCATGTTTAGTCATGGTCACTGCCACCCCACTGTCCTCTCCACTCTGCCAACCTGAGTCTTGTCCACTTTTCTCTGCTGAGCAAACGCCCCTCCCCAGCACCCGAGGATGGGTCTGTGGTGATGCCATGGGTGAGGCTGAGCCTGGGGACGTTTCATTTCCACCTCTAGAGGAAGAATGTGAGACATTCTACCAATAGGACTAGAAATAGCAGCTTCTTCCCAGGTCACAAGTCTGAAGCTGCCGGTAATTCAATGCTTGGCCCCTCCTGTTCGTCCACCTTCTTTCCATGCTGCCACAACAATGCCCATGAATGCCCTGGCTGGTGCTCTCAAGAGTTCAACAGAGAGGCAAATACCAGGCTCTCGTCAGATTGCGTTCCAAAGTCCTTGGTTCCCAGCTGTGATGATGAGGCATGGGGACACTGGCAAGTTTGAAATCACTGATGATCACAGAGCTGGGAAATTGTGACCCTCACAGGCAGGTTAAACGAGGATGGAGGGATTAGTCCAGATTTGATGTACAACTCAAGGACTTTGGAAGATGGTAGGATCATCTACCCCCATCCCATCAGCCTGGTTCCATGAGACTGATGATCTTAGCTGGCATCATAGACCACTAGGAAGCAAGATAAAAGCACAGGAGAGAAAATCCTAGGATCCTTTTTCTAGGAACTGAATACCTCTATTCACATGCAAGTAATATAAAACAATACTATATTTTATAAGAATATTATTGACTATATATACTCTTTATGTGTGGTATGTATAAATAAAATACCTTGAGGGGAAAAAAAAGTCATGTCAATAGACAAAATTGTCACCATTTTTCACCCTCAGATTTTTCAGAATCCTGTGTATTTGTTGGCCATGTGACTAAGGACAAGCCGATTTGAGGACAAGTGGTGACCTCAGATGTGGGTCATCTTCACCCTGAACTCTGCCTGGGCCTGAGGGACTTGTGGGCTTCTGTGCATGTGCTCTGTGTTGTATGGAACCTTTCCAGGCATGACGTTCCTGTGCACATGGTGTAGAAAGACCCCTTCGGAGAGTGCCTCGTTGCCATCACTCCAGGGACTTGCCACGCTTCAGGGTGGCTGCTCAGAAGCACACATCTGTCATCTGGTTTGATCCGTCTCGAGGGAACCTGCCTGAGTATAATGAGGTCCAATGGCAGGAGTCTTGCCTCTGATCATTTTGCTTTGGAAACCAGGCTTAACAAACGACTTTAAAGAAAATAAAAACAGTTCCCATGGAGGTTGCAGTAGCTGATTTATACCACAAAGAAAAAACGAAGTAGCCTAAAGGGCCTGAATAAAAGAAAAGGTAAGCAAAGGACGACTTGTTAACATGCCAGGATTCAGCTCACTCGTGTGCGTGCTGCCTGATCCCAGATGGGTGGGGGATGCAGAAGGCAGAGTGTGGGCAAAAGCAGGATGGCTGAGGGCATGGTGTGCACAGGCAGGGACACTCCTGCGGGTGTGAGCAGGTAAAGGGCTGTGTCAGGGCCTGGCTGTGGTCCACAGGGAAGAGAACGCATGGAGGTCTTTGTGGTTGTCTGTGGTGTTATTTGGGTCATAGTTTGGAGAGGGGGTGAAAGGGGTACACTTGGGGGCAGGAAGCCAAGAGCCTTGGAATGAAGGAGAAGCAAACAGCAGCTGCTAACACTGGGGAAGATGTGCATCAGGCCACAGAAGCTGGCCCTCCACAGCAGCTACCTGTTGGGTACTAGTGACCCCATGGAGAGTGGCCAGAGAAACACAGAATACCCAGTGAAATTTAAATTTGGGATAAAGGACATTAACTTTTGTATAGCATGTCCCAAATATTGCTTAAGATATACTTATATTATCAAATAATTTATCTAATTTTGGATATCTTATTATTGAAAAAACACAAGCCTCAAAGAAGCTAAGTGAGCCAGGTGCAGCGGTACACACCTATAACCCCAGCACCCCCAGAGGCTGAGGCAGGAGGATCACAAGTTTGAGACCAGCCTCAAGAACTTAGTGACATCCTGTCTAAAATTAAAAAGGGTTGGGTGTGTGGCTCAATGGTAAAGCACCCCTGGGTTCAATCCCGGGTACCGAAAAGAAACTTTGTCTAGAGACCAAGTGACACCTATGACCTCAGGAGAGTCAAAGGTGGGTCAGATGGACCAGCCAGGGATGGCTGTTGGAGAGCTGTCATCTTGTCAGTCAAGGTGGAAGCACAGGGGAGGGAGTCCACCTGGTCTAGACCAGGCACTGGCAGGACCAGAGGGCCTGGGCCAAAGCCTCAAGCAGGAGCTGGTAGCGCCTAGGGCTGAGTCGGGTGAGAGGGCAGGAGGCTGTGTGGCCCTGACCTTTAAGTCACTGGTCACTTCTGTCCGAGCAGTGACTGCAGTGAGCCAGGGCACACGGAATAAAGGGGAAGGAAGCAGGTCTGCAGGTCTCTGGAGGCGCTCAGCCTCAGGAGGGAGCAGTGGCAGCAGCCAAGTGATGCCGTCAAGGTTGCCGGATGGCATCTTTCACAAAGAGAACAAACTGGCCAGAACGTGGAGGAAAGAGGAACAAGGTCTCAGAAACAAAGGACTGACCGCCAAGGTGGAAAGCTGGCCTTGAAGAGGGACCTGTCTCCCCTGGGTGGGGGAAGTGGATGGCTCTGGGGAGAAATTTCCTGACCTCTTCTTCGGAGGACCAGAAGGCAAGCACATAGGGGACCAGAGGGAAAAAAGGCGGGTTGGTGGACCTACATCACCGTTCCTGAGCCTTACCACAGAGCAACCAGGAGAATTCCTGGGAAGTGGCCTCTCTGACCCTTTCTCCAGGGGCTCCTGCGTCATGCACTGCCGAGCAGAGTCCAGGCTGGGCCACCGTGTGAGGGCCACAGGCTCCTTCAAAGGAAAGGAAACGAGGCTGCACTCAGGAGGTGTTCGTCCCCAGGCACCTCTCGCAGGCCTGGCTTCTCCCCTCGGGGACAGGGATGAACAGAGACAGGGTGTGGGGCAGGGATCTACCACAGGGCCACTGAAGAGGCCAGGAGTCCCAGGCGTGGCACCCTGGGTTCCGCCTCTGACATGACAAAAGCACACCGAGCACAGGCAGGGACTCTAATCAGGTCTGTTTATTTTAAAACAAAATCCCAGCTTTTCTTTACACTGCACACGGCTCCTCAGGGACAGAGGAAGGGTGCTGTGACAGGAGCAACCCAGCATCCCAAAGGCTCTGCCCTGCTGGTCAGCTGAGGAGAGTCCTGCAGGCATGGTGTGGTCAGACACCTGGATGGGCCCATGAGGGCCTGCTCAGCCTCCCAGAGCACAGGTGCTGGATAGACAGCCCGGGCCTCCCAGGAGTTTCGCACGTGTCCCCCAGGCCCACACTGTTCCTCTTCCCTGGTGGTCCACCAGCCCTCCACATGCCCCTCTGCTTCCGCTTCCACAAGCTTGAAAGCATCCAAAGTGCAGTGGCCTGGGCGCAGTGGCCTCGCGTTGGCAGGGCAGTCTTTGAGACCACATCTTCTACCAGTACAGAAAATTCCCACGTGAGCGAGGTGCACCTGGCAGTGTTCTCATGTGAGGGCTAAGGAGACTACAAGTGAAGTTGCCACCAACCCCAGCAGTGTCCTGGTGCACAAGAAAAGCTTCCTAAAGCTTGTAAGTGTATCTGCAAAATGCTAGTGGGACTGGGACCTTTCAACGCCAATTTTTCTTCTAGGGTTGAGGAGACTATGCGGCTCATTTTGTAAGCAATGGGTGTGGGTGAGAAAAGGGGCTGCCTCCTGACCCCCACATAGGCTGCCTGTTCAGAGACGATAAGCCCCAGGGTGCAGGGATTTGGAGTCCACGGCCCCGGCAGCCACATCCTGAAATGCACACTCTGCCCCAAGCAGCGGCGCCCCATCAGCCGGCATTCACTGAACATCTCAGCAGAACAGCACCCACAGCTCCGGTGCAGTCAACGTCATGGTCTCAACTAAGGTTCCCCACGCCTGCAAAACCTGCCACCATAGGTTGAATGTCCAGCTTCTTCCTCAGGGTAGAAGTGTCCTCCAGCCCATGAGTTCTCTCCTGAACTATCTACAGAATCTAACAAGAAACCCGTGGAACTTAAATTCTCTTTACATAGATGTGCCTGTGGCTGGGAACCAAGCCATCAACAGAGGGCAACTCAGAGGGACAGCCTAGGGCTGGCCACCTCTGCAGGTCCTGCTTAAAGAACCACAATTCCCAAGAAGAGCAGAGAAAGCCTCTTACCCCCAATACTTTGGAAAGATAGGAAGGAGAGGATGATTAGTCAGGACCCCAGTGAGTGCCCAGGCCAGGCAGACCCCATTTCCTGAGGCTGCCCAAGCCTCACGTGCAGCAACAGCACCTGCACAGCTAACAAGGCCAGTGAAGGGACCCCCAGTGTCTTCTCCATTGAGAGGGACTATGTACAGGGAGAGGAGGGGAGAGTCTGGCCAGGTGCACCCCCACTTCATCTCATTCAATCAGGAGGTCAAACTGCTCAGCAGCTTCAAACTCAGCATTCATGGTCGCGGCCCACTCATCCAGCTCTGATTTCTGGAGAAGAGAAATGGGAGCAGGTGAGTGGCAAGGTGGCCGCATGGGCTGCAGCTGCAGCACATCACCCACACCCTGCAGGTGCCACCTTCCCCCAAGAGTCAGCGAGCCCTGGCCCTGCACGTCTCCTGGTGTTTGGCCAGCCAGATGGCAGGAAAGGCTGTGCCCCCCACTCACCAGGATCTCCTGCGCCTTTTTCTTCTTTCGTTTCACTTTCAGGACAGGGGGAGAGATTCCAGGGAGCGTTGTGTCTGGGGCCCAGAGCTTTGTGGGAACCCCAGTTAAATTTGAACACACCACAGGTGAGACTCCAGACAAATCTTCAGGGCCCCCAAAGCCAAAGTAGGACCGGCGACCTGGGGTGGAGGTGGAGGCAGAGCCGAGGGTCTCCAGCCGGCTGTAGGATCGCCTGACTTTCTTAGACATTTCCAAGTCTCTGGTATCCAGTTCTCCTTCCTTGAAGTTGGGCTCACCATTGAGGGCGCATGACATAGGAGTGGTGGTGGGTGTGACAGGGATACTAGGTGTCTTGAAGAGGTCCTCTTTAGTAGGCTCCCTGTGAGGAGGGTTGTTTTCTTTCTCCAAGAAAAAAGCAATCTGTACCAAAACAGGAGACAGAACACCTCTCTGGACACTAACTTCCAGAAAGGCCAAGGGGACTCTGGGTAGAAAGAACAGGTACTTTTAAAAGAGGAGCCTGCTTTTGTGACTCAAGAAGACTTGCCTCATCTGCTGGTGCTGTCACTGTTTCCCAGTGTGCCCAGCTTCCAGCCACCCCTTGCTGTCACCCAAGCTTCCACCTAAATGAGTTCGATGACACCCTAATCTCTGCCTGTCTCAGCCTCGCCTTCTGTGATCCATCTGCTACACAGCTGCTTACGTTTTTCCTACAACGTCCATTCAGGCAATAAGCACCTATTTGTTCATCTGTCCTGCACCAGGCACTGCTCCAGGCTCTGGGAGTACGGTAGGGAACGAAACGACAGAACCGAACAAAACGACAGAAACTCTGCTGCACGGTGCTTCCCTTCTAGTGGGGAAAATATAACAAGAACCCGTGCATCACGTTAGGGGTATTAAATGTTACAGGAAAACATAACCCCAAAATCCCCCAATTGAACAGGATAGAGCGGTGGGAGTGGGCTGGAACTGCAGGCCGCACTAAGGAGACAGACCTGGAGAGGGATGGGTCATGTGGACATCTAAAGGAAGTGTTCTCAGCAGCAGGACAGAGATGCAGAAGTCCTGAGGCAAAAGTGTGCCAGTCAGGATGAAGAAACAAGGTGGCCACTGTGGCTGTAGTGACCCACAGGGAGAGGAGCTGAAGGTGAGGTTTGAGAGGTAACAGGGTGGGTGTCTCGGAGGGTCCTTGGTAAGCCACTGTAGAGCTTCTGCAGAGACCAGCGGGCTGCGGCAAGGGCAGCAGGCATGTATTTTAGAGGTTCATAGGTTGGCTCCTCTGAATTCCACTCAGCTCCAGTGCTTCCTCGGGGAGGCTGTCCCTCACCATGGGATCCACAGCAGCCCATCTCACCTCTGCTAGCTATTCTGTCACAATGACCTCTTTCATTTCCTGTGTAGCAACACTGCTATCTGATGATGGCTTGTTTAATGGTGGACTCAGTCACCCAAACAGAATGGGAGCTTCCGGAGAGCAGGGTCTTTGTCTTACTGGCTGACCTGCCTATGCCTGGCACTTCCAGTGGAGCCCTGCATGCTGTAGGTGCTCATAAGAACTCACTGAATTCATGCCCGTGAACTTGGCAGTGAGTTTTCTGGAGGTCAAGACAAGGGTGGATGCAGGACAAATTTAATGACTCCTGTGGTCTAAAGCCAAGGAAGTAGATCTGTTTTCAAGAGAAACTTTTTCTTGCTTCAGGCTTCGAGGAATCTGCCCAATAGGTCTTAGTAAAAGGGACGATGAACAGAATTGGAATCACCCTTGACTTCTTCCTCATTTCCTATGGCCAGTTGCCCAGACCCTAGCAACTTTATCCTGTTCAATGTCTCATGAATCTATCAGTCAACAAATAAGAACGAGTGGCTACCACTGGGGAGGCAGAAGGACCTGCTCTCAGGTGTCTATGTTCATAGAGGGAGAGAAAGACATTACACATGCAAGCAGTACACTCATGCTAAGGCCTAAGGAGAATTACACAGAGAAAGTGACAGCAATTGAGTAAGGGTATCAGGGGAGATCTCTGGATGGAGATCCCCCGAGTCCAGCCTGTGTGACCAGTCAGTCATGTGGAGAGTGGGGAAAGAGGGGTGCCACTCTGTCAATACTTATTCAGGAATTACTTCACCATCTTACTTCAGGACTCCTGAGCTTCACATCCTCACACCTGGTCTTGGGGCCCCAGCATAGCCATTCTCCTCATGGCCTCCAGAGGGATCTTTATGTAATACTCAAGCTTGACTCAAGTCACTACCTTGCTTAAAACTTTTCAAAGATTGGCTGGAGGTATCTCAGTGGCAGAGTACGTGCTTGGCATGCATGAGGCCCTAGGTTTGATCTCCAGCACTACCCACAACAACAAAACTTTTCCAAAGGCTGCTCACAGACCAAGGATGAAGGCCAAGCCCTGGAATATGGTTTTCATGTCACATCAGATCTGCCTTGGCTTAGCAAGTGCTATCCCCTACCCTGACCAGGTCTGTTGCAGACACAAACTATCATCCCCCACACCTCCTAAGTTTTCTTTGGACTTTAGATCTCTGTAAATATGGCTCACTTTGCCCAGGGCACCCCTACTTTAAAAATGTGGTTTAGCCGGGAGTGGTGGCGCATGCCCGTGATCCCAGTACTTGGGAGGCTGAGGCAGGAGGATTGCAAGTTCAAAGCCAGTCTCAGCAACTTAGTGAGGCCCTAAGCAACTCAAGGAGACTCTGTCTCTAAATAAAAATACAAAATAGGGCTGGGGGTGTGGCTCAGTGGTGGAGTACCCCTGGGTTCAATCCCCAGTACCAAAAAAATTAAAAATAAATAAAAATTAAATTAAATTAAAATTTGGTTTAAGCCACAAAGAATAAAATTACAACAAATTGGCATTTGTTGGCAAATGGATGGAACTGGAGACCATCATGCTAAGTGAAGTAAGCTAGACCCAGAAAGTTAAGGGCAGAATGCTTTCTCTCATATGTGGAAACCAGACCAAAATAAGGAAAAAAAGAAAGAAAAAAATAAGGGGGGAAATCCCATGAAAAGAGTGAGATCAGTGGAATACAGGAAGGGGATTGAGGGGGAGGGAGAAGTAGGGAAGAACAATGGAATGTTTTTGTTCAAACATTCCTATGTACGTGAATATAACACAGTGGATATACGCCTTTATGTATATCCATAATACACTAACTAAGGAAACTATAAACAGAAAAAAGATGAGTGGAGTAAAGGGAAGACGCAGAGAAAGAAGGGAGGGAAAGTGGAAGTACCGAGGATTGAACTGGAGCAAATTATGTTCCATGCTGTATAATTATGTCAAAATGGACCCCAATATTTTTTATTTATACACACACACATAAAAATTAATTTAAAAATTTCTAAAAATTTTGGTTTAAGTGTTTCTTTATAAAACACTCCCTGAACCACTGGGTTGGGTACCATCATAGCACCTAGTTTTCCTTATTGTAGCCCTGGGCATACAATATTGTAATCACTTGGTCATTTGTCTTTTTCCCCATATGTAAGTCCCACAAACTTTTCAAAGGCATTTAGCATTTTTCATTGAGTATTTGTTCAGATTTCCTCTTAATGAAATATTCTCAGTAACAATTGCTGCTAAAACTGTAAAAGCACCATAATACATAACTCATAACAACCACAAATAAAACCACAATGGATTTGAAAGACAGTGGACTGGATAGGACACAGCTCTGCATTTTAAGGAAAATGGTAGAAACATGCTGGTCACTAAAATGAAAAAAGTCTGCAGTAATCAAGATTGGCAATGCAATACATGATGGTATCCAAAAGTAAATTGTTCCAGAATACTACAAAAGAGCTCAAAAGAGCTCCCTGGGTAGATGTGAGAGGACAGTATGCTGCCCCCCCGCCCGAGAGTGACCTGGATCCCAATCAACTAAGCAGGTGGAAATAAACTCACCCTAGAGCTCCGGTGAGGCGATTGGACAGCTGGGATCTGTGGGGAACAACGCCAACTGGTCAAATAGCCAGCTCCCAGCTTTGGTCTCCCACTCAAAACCCTGCCTCTTAGCCCTCACCTCTACAGCATGAGCCACGATCTTCTTTAAAACGATGGGCTTTCTGACTGGAGCAGCATGGGGTGCCTGGAGAAGAGGAGGGATCATGAGCTCTATATCGGTGCTGGGGCCTCTCGGGCAGTAACTGAGAAACCCAGGGCTCACCTTCCCACTGAGTACAGGAAGGATGCTCGGAAGATCTGAGCCTGATTTCCGCTGGGACCTCCGCAGAGGCGTAGGTGGAGATGGGGTCCTGGGCCCTACAAAGAGAAATAATCAGGAGTTGAGGAAGCCTGCAGGCCCTAGAGTCTAGAGACAGGTACCGGAGTGGGCAAGAGAAGGTTCCCAAACAAACCCTTTGGGGGCGCCTTCCTGCAGGAGAAAAGCATCCTTCGGCGTGGTGGGGAAGGGCCTGCGTTCCCCAAACGGCTCGGCCCCACCTCTCCCGCGTGCCCTCCGCTCACCCGAGCGCCGAGCGGCCCCTCCGAACCGCGTTCGCCTCTCGGACATATCCAGTCTGGGTCTCGACGACCTCTGCCGCCGCAGCCGGGAGCTCGCGCTAACTGGGAGAGCCGTACGCAGCTGGAAGTGTTCGAATCACCCGCCAGGCCCGAGAGGAAGCGGAAGTGACGTGAGGCGGGAGGGCCGCTGCGCTCGGATTTCCGCCTTCTTCACCCGCCTTCACTTCTCGTCTCTGCAGGGGCGTGGCCGGTGGCGCGGTGTCGTCATCAGCGCGCGCCGCACCCGGAAGAGACGTGGCAGCGGAGGGATAATCGGAGCCGGAGCTGAAGCGGGCAGAGAGGGAGCTACGAAGAGCGCCGTCCCGGTCCTTCCGCGCCTCGAATCACCGCTCGCGCACGTCGTGACCGGTGCCGCGGCGGATCAGTAACATCGAGAGCGGGGGGTCTGTAAAGAGGGGGGCGGGGCTGGCAAGGGGTGGGGCCCAGAAGGGACTTGGGGGGCGGGGCCAGTGGTATCAGGGGGTAGCTGATGGAGAGGCCTGACTGGGGGCGGGCTAGAGAAAGAATGAGGGGTCGTCGGAGGCGGGATTTATGTAGGGGGCGTGACCCGACATCTGCAAGAGTGGGAATTTGGGTTCGCGGGGTTGCGAGATGTGTCCGCGGAGTTGAGAGTGGAAACGAACGAGGCTGGTGAGAACCAAGTGGCGGCTTGGTAGGATCTGGCTTCTTCCCCAGGGTCGGTCATGGGACTTTGCAAGTGCCCCAAGAGGAAGGTGACCAACCTGTTCTGCTTCGAACACCGAGTCAACGTCTGCGAGCACTGCCTGGTAGCCAATCACGCCAAGGTGGGGCATTGAGAGCAGCGCTTGAGCAGGTCTCTGGGTGGGCTGTGGATATTGGCTTCCTCCAAACCCTTGAGGGACATGGCTCTAGAATGTAAGCTCCATAAGGGCAAGGACTTGGTTTAATTGCTCACTCCTATAGCCCCAGTCCCTATGAGAGTCAGGTACACAGTAGGCGCTCAATGAATGTTTACTAGTTGAACAAACTTAAGGATGTTTCTGTGGTGAGAGAAGAGGCAGTTGAACTTTGGAGTGGTTAGTCTTGGAGCCCAGGCTCCAACTGTGACTTCTCTTTCCCACTCCAGTGCATTGTCCAGTCCTACCTTCAGTGGCTCCAAGATAGTGACTACAACCCCAATTGCCGCCTGTGCAGCACACCCTTGGTCAGCCGGGAGACAACTCGTCTTGTTTGCTATGGTGAGGCCTGGTCGTCCTGGAGGGATCAGGGTAGCCCCAGAGCCAATTTTGGTGACTGGTTTCCATGCCCTTCTCCAGAAAGAATACAGTGAATTTCCCAGGCCTGAGAGGCTAGAGCCCCACATTCCTGTCTTGTTAGGTTACTTCCCTGCCATGTAAGCTCGGGCAAGTCATTTTCCCTTTCTAGGCCTCTATGTCTTTTCCTAAATGTTAAAGCTTGTGCTTCTTGCCCTGCCAGTCTTGGAATGTTGAGCAAGAGCCAGTCAAACTTATGGGGGTGGCAGTCTCTAGCCACACCAGCATGGGACTTTCAGATATTTAGGATCTATTATTCATGCCAGAACTAAACAGAAGAAGCGTTTCCCACATTAAAGTTAGCTAGAGGGAGCCAGCAGTCGTATGTTATGACTTTGGTCTGGTGTAAGAGCCTCAGCCTCAATTTTTGAAGGAGCTGATGCAAAAGGGACAGTTGTGTTTGTGTTTCTCAATGTGACAGTGTGTGTAGCTTGCATGACTTTAATGTACATTGTCTTTACATGGATGTTCATTAGTGCTTGTGGATGATCACAGGTGTGTTGTGGACACACAAGGAGAACACATGGATGAGGGTACTTGAGTGTTCACAACCATGTGAGCGTATACGGTGTGTGCACAGAGGCTAGTGTAGATGTAAGGAATGGGGCTTGTGTTGGGTTTTGTGTTCATAAGCACAGACATATCTGTGTCCATAGATGTGAATGTGCATACACGTGCCTATGTGTGTATCTAGGAATCTTTTTTGAAACTACTCTTGATTCACTGTTAGCTCAAGGGGTGTGATGAGTGCAGGCCCTGAAGGGACTCCTTGAAAGGGTCAATGGCATTTTCTTCCCACCTACCCCACTTCTTTGTGGGTTAGGCAATTTTGTAGCATCTGCCTTGACTTAGTGGGTGAAGGAGAGGCCCTGGTTGTACACGTAGGCGTCCATTCATCCCTGCAGTGGGCTGGAAGCTCTTGCTGGGCTAAGAACGCAAATAGTCTTGTTCCTTTGTCTCTCCTCCCTTATTTCATGGCCCTCAGATCTCTTCCACTGGGCCTGCCTCAATGAACGTGCCGCCCAGCTACCCCGAAATACAGCACCTGCTGGCTATCAGTGCCCCAGCTGCAATGGCCCCATCTTCCCTCCAACCAACCTGGCTGGCCCTGTGGCCTCTGCACTGAGAGAGAAGCTGGCCACAGTCAACTGGGCCCGGGCAGGACTGGGCCTCCCCCTGGTGAGAGTTCCTTTGTCTGACCATCTGTTTGCCCTGAGCCTTACCTTAGCCAGATGGGTGGGTGGGGACAGCACTGGGCAGGCTGGCGACCCAAATTCCTTCCTCCAGATTGATGAGGTGATAAGCCCAGAGCCTGAGCCCCTCAATTCCTCTGACTTCTCTGACTGGTCCAGCTTTAATGGTAAGTGGTGGCCTTTACCTGCTTTTGGGCCCTTGCCTCCCTGAATTACTGACAGCTCTCTCCTACCCACAGCCACCAGTTCCCCTGGACAGGAAGAGATAGACAGTGCCTCTGCTGCCCCAGCCTTCTACAGCCAGGCTCCCCGGCCCCCTGCCTCTCCCAGCCGACCTGACCAGCACACGGTCATCCACATGGGCAGCACTGAGCCCTTGACTCATGGTGAGCCATGGGATTGTTCCAGCTAGAGGACAGAAAGGGCATGGGTAGCTTGGGTGGAGGGAACTTTAGGGATCCAGAGCCTCCCCCAAAGTGGCACTTCCTCACCCCAAGCATAGTTCCAAGATGCTCTGTCAGGCTGGGGAGGGTAGGAGACCCCCCTGCACAGGGCCAGTTTCCCTGCGCCTGTTGACACTGGTGGCTTCATCCCTGAAGCCCCAAGGAAGGTGTACGACACACGGGATGATGACCGGGTACCTGGCCTCCATGGGGATTGTGACGATGACAAGTACCGCCGCAGACCAGCCCTGGGCTGGCTGGCCCAGTTGCTCAGGTACACGGGGTCATTCAGGGCAGGATGGCAGGAAGGGGAGGAGGGAAGTAAGCCAGGAGAGGACGAGATGGATGGCAGGGGCTGGTTCTGGGCAGTGGTGGACTCTAGTCCAGGGGCTGTGCGGAGAGGCTTCGGCTGGACAGCAGCTACCTAGCTGTGCTTCTCTCTGGGGCGTGTCCTTGCCTCCTGGGAGGTCTGGACCTGGGCTCTTTGTGTCCCCGTCCTGCTCCAGCAGCACCCCCTCTGCTAACTCTCCCCCATGCCCCACACGCGCCAGTTTCCAGAACATAGTCGTGCACCGCAACTGCTGTGAGCTGCACAGTGACTCCATCTGGTGACAGGTACAGGGGCGATCGTCCCTGTGGCACAGAGGAGGAATCCAAGGCTCAAAGATGGTGATCAAGGCTCTTCTCTGGGCCATGGGGGCCGCCAGGGACCAAGGGCCTGACCTGACTCTCCCCTCATTCCCCCAGGAGCCGGGCTGGGTCTCGTAAGCGGCCGCTGACCCTGCTCCAGCGGGCGGGGCTGCTGCTACTGTTGGGGCTTCTGGGTTTCCTGGCCCTCCTCGCCCTCATGTCTCGCCTGGGCCGGGCCGCGGCTGACAGCGATCCCAATCTCGACCCTCTCATGAACCCTCATATCCGTGTGGGTCCCTCCTGAGCCCTTGCTTATGGCTGGGCCAGTCTAGGACCTGGGACCCTGAGGAGGGAAGGCAGGGAGGCCAGGGGTCTCTTTTCTGCTCCTCTTGCTCAAGCCTGAGACACTAAGATCCCTGACCCATAGCCAAGGCCACCAGAGAGGCTACAGGCTGGGCCGGGAGTCCTGCAGGTTAAGCATCTATCTTAACCTACTTGCCCTGGGTCTCCAGCTTCCCACCCTCACCCCTCGAATGAGCTGACAGGTGCAAATAAACAACAGACTTTATTAAAACACCCAAAGTAGCCTTTTCCTTCTCCCTTCTCACCCCGTCCCTAGTCCCCAGGCCTCAGTGGTTCTCTTCCCGGTACTGGATGGCCAGAAACTCCAGGGACAGGCGGTTGAAGAACATGGCTTCATTGAGCACTGGGCAGAAGAGACAGCCCTCCTCAGCCCAGCGCCCCTGCCCTCTCCTTGCCACACATTAGGGTTCCAGAGCTCCCCCTCCTCTTAGCACCCCTCCTCCCACTCACTCAGGATGGTCAGGGCAAAGCACCGCAGAAACTTGTCATCTGTCATCTCTGCGTAGAGTGACCCCATGGCGGCCCAGCAGATGCTGATCACCTGGGAGAACTGTGGGCCCATCAGTGGGAGAGTGGTTCCCTTAGACTTCAGCAGGTTTCCCTCAGCCCGTCAGCCCAAGCCCCTGCCCCAAGCCTACCATCAGGACAATTGTGTAGTGGAAGCTCATGTGGTCATAGTGGTGGGTGACACAGAAGTTATGCACGTCGTTGGCAAAGACGGCCAGGTGTATAAAGAAGAGCATCAGTGCGGTCATGGTGAGCATCATGCCTGGTGGAAAGAAGAACACAGCTATGCGGTCGCGCCACCGCATCCTGGCCGCGCAGTGGGACTCGAGTCAGAGGTGCAAGCTTGAGCAGACCAGCCCTCCCAGAAGACTGGCAGAACCCTGAGGACCGAGGGCTCTCCATCTGGATTGGCAGTGGGATTCCAGAACCAGGAGGACACTGGAGGGGACAAAATTCTAGAACACAGGCTGATTCTAGCAAATATGAGTGTTTCATGGATGGTGGGGTTGCTCTGAGTTGGGGGGTGGGCACGAGGTGCACAGCAGTGGGGCTGCGGTGTTGGTAAAGGGACAGCACGTGTGGTTCCAGCCTGACTGCACTGTGTGCGTCTCCACAGATGCAGGTAGTATGGGCACACTCCCCAGACGAGTGACTGGGACGCCAATTGAAGGGCACGTCCCAGGTCCCCGACAAGTCTTGGGTAGATGAGATTAGGACCCAGGGGTGTAGCTGGGAAGCATCGAGGTGAGGGGATGCCAGGCTGGATCCCAGTTCCATGTATTTGCCCCACTCCCTGCTGGGATGGAACTCAGGGAAGAGAAGGGTCCCGGTTGCTGCCCGGGGACCTCCCCCATGTCCAGGCGTAGCTTGGAGCAGTCGACTCTTCCACCTTTCCTCCTGTTCCTCCAGGACCCGTGCTGGCCAGCTGCCCCCACCCCCAGCTGCTCAGGGTGTCTTCACATCCAGCAGGTGTGAAGCTGGGTGGCATCAGTCCCTTTTTATTCTCGAATCTGAGTCACAGGGATTGTTTTCCTGAAAGTTGCATGGCCATTGAGCCACCCTGGGTCTGTTCTGAATCTCAGATCCCATCGTTCTTGGGGCTGTGACAGAGCAGGGGCAGCCGTGAGCACAGAAGAAACAATTTCCTCCATGCAGGTGAGAGTCGAGATCTCGGGCTGTCAACAAACCAGAAAAGCAGCGAAAAATGGTGTCGAGGGCCACAAAAGCTCCCAGGGATTGAAATAAGAGAGGGGACTAATGTCCAGCATGCCAGCCTGCTGCCAGAAAGTTAGGTTCTAGATCAGGCCAAGACCTGAGGTCTCCCACCTCCAAGCAGTAGGATTTGAACCTACAACCATCATCCACGCTTGCTTGCCACTCCCCAACTGTCATTAGTCACAGCAGTTCCTCAGACCTCCCTTCCTAACCATGTGGCTATGTCACTTTGCTTTTTGCCATGCTGGGGACCAAGCCCAGGACCTTGAGCATGTTAAGCAAGTTCTGAACTGAGCCACACCCCCACCTGCTAGAGTTCATGAATATATGGTTTGTCCCCCGGAACTCAGGCAAGAGTTTAATCCCCTAAATCTCATATTAATGGTATTAAGAGGGCAGAAGCTTTAGCAGGCTTTGGTGTTCAGAGGTGAGGCTTTGGGGTAGTGACTTGATCAGGTCATTAGGGTAGAACCCCTTTGACAATCCTGGTGGCTTTACATGAAGAAGTGAGGCCACAGAGAGATACACACGTGATGAGATGCAGTCAAGGGGAAGGGGGCTTGCCAGAAGCACTGTTGTGTTTGGATTTCCACCATCCAAAATAAACCTCTTTTGATAAAGTAGCCTGCTTCGGGCATTTCATTACAGTAATGAAATTAAAACACATTAAAAGGGTGATGGCCCCAGTGCAGGTCCGTGGCCTGTTGTTCAGACAGGTATTGCACCTGAGTCTTCATTTGAGTATAAGTGGACTTTCAAATATTGAAGTTTCAAGTTCAATGCTATTTTAGAAGGAGCCCGAATAATATATGACTATGTTCTTGTAGAAGATTAGCATACAGAGGATGATAACAGTCTCCTCTGGTTCCCTGATCCTACAGCGGTAAACTCTTCATCAGTTTGATGAGGCAGCACATTTTGGAACCTCATACATCTAAATGTACATACATACGCTACCCATGAGTTATTTATTTGTTGGTACCAAATATTGAACCCAGGCCACTTTAACTACTGAGCCACATCCTCAGCCCTTTTTACTTTTTATTTGGAGACAGAGTCTTGCAAAATAGCTTAGGGCCTCACTGAGTTGCTGAGGCTGGCTTTGAACTTGCCATCCTCCTGACTCAGCCTTCCAGCTCACTGGGATTACAGGCATGTGCCACCATTCCCAGCTATCATGCATAATATAAAAAACAACATGCCTCCAGTTCCAACTACTCAAAAGGCTGAAGCAGGAGGATCACTTCAACATGAGTTCAAGAAAAGCCTGGGCATCACAGTGAGATGAAAAAAAATTTTTTTAAATCATATCATATGTACTATCAAAGTATAATTTTCAAAGAGATAAAAACGTGACATCTAGGCCGGGCATGGTGGTGCACGCCTGTAATGAAGCGACTCGGGAGGCTGAGTCAGGAGGATCACGAGTTCAAAGC
>JAJEJO010005376.1:0-42356 GCA_020662805.1 Glaucomys volans | reverse complement strand
TAGCTTAGTGGTAGAGTGCCCCTGGGCTCAGTTACCAGCACCAAAAATATATATATATATGTACACATATGTATATATATGTATATATGTAGATGTATATATGTACATATGTGTACATATATATACGCATGTGTGTATATGTGTATATATATACATATGTGTGTGTATATATATATATGATTACTGAGTTAGATACAAAACTGGTTCATGTCCTACAGGACAATAAAAATTATTACTTTTTATTTTTCTACTGGATATAAATATTTTCCATCTCTCTTGAGCACTATCTAGTTTTCACTTCAGAGTCTGAACTCCATAGTAAATACCAAAAACAAGCGTGCATTCTCATGAGTAATTGCATAATCCACAGGTGGACTTGTGAAATAGTGCCCCACCACAACAGTGAAAGCAAATGTTGTTCTCTTCCAATTTTGGGGTGATGTTGCCTGACATTATTCTGCAGCTTTAAAAAAAGTGTATAGGGGCTGGGAATATAGCTTAGTTGGTAGAGTGCCTGCCTCACAAGCATGAGAGCCTGTTTTCTCCCCCCAACAACAAAAAAAAAAAAAAAAAAAAAAAGTGTGTAGACTTCTTGGAATAGATCTAAATTTGTGTGTGGAGGGGTGCTGGACAGAGTTCAACATTTATACTCTTTATTGATAATATTATGAATATCGCTTTATAGGCTGAAATCTAATGTTTTTATTTATTATTAATTTAAAAAAAATTTCAGTACCAGGAATTGAACACAGGGGCCACTGAGCCACATCTCCAGCCAGCACCTTCCGCTCCCCCCCCCCCCCCCTTTTTTTTTTTTAGACAAGGTCCCACTGAGTTGCTTAGGGCCTTGCTAAGTTGCTGGGGCTAACCTCAAACTTGCAATCCTCCTGCCTCAGCCTCCCAAGTCACTGGGATTACAGGCATGCACCACCACACCTGGCTTACTGTGTTTTTTAAAAGAGTCTTTTCACCTTTTTGCAAGGCAGAAACCTGGGAATCATCCTCCACATCCTCTATTAATGTGTTTTTTTAAAAAGAGTCTCTGAACATCCCATTGATTCAGAGGTCAACAAACTTTTTTTTTGGTCAGAGACCAGATAGTAAATGCTTTAGGTTTTGTGGGCTATACGGTCTTGGGGCAAGTGAGTACTATTGTAATCAAAAGAAGTCACAGATAATAAATAATCATGGCTGTGTTTCAGTAGAACTGTACCTATGAACACTGAAGTGTGAATTTTGGGTAATTTTCAAAAGTTATGAAATGTTTTTTTCAACAATTTAAAAATGTAAAAAAATCAGGTGGGTGTGGTGGCATATGCTTGTAATCCCAGTCACTCTGGGGGGCTGAGGCAGGAGGACCACAAGTTCAAAGTTAGCCTCAGGAATTAGTGAGGCCCTAAGCAACTTGGCAAGACCCTGTCTTGAAATGAAATGAAATGAAGAAATGAAATGAAATGAAATGAAATGAAATGAAACGAAATAATGAAATGAAATGAAAAATGAAATAAGTAAAATGTAAAATAAAATTATAATTAAATTAAAATAAAATAAAATGGCCTGGGATGTGGTTCGGTGGTTAAGAGCCCCTGGGTTCAATCCCCTGGTACAAAAAAAAAAAAAAAAAAGTAAAAACATTGTAGTTCACAGGACTTATGGAAACAGGTAGTGTTCTGTATTTGGTCTGCTGGACTCCTGGCAAAGAATAATTTAATGAATAGGTTTTTTTTCCATTCCATTCCATTCCATTCCATCCATCCTCCACCAGCCCATGGAAAGTAATGTTTCAAGGGCTACACTGAACAAAGTCTTTCCTTCCATCCTGCCTCAATATGTTCCCATTTGAACTTCAAGTCATTCCTCCCTCCTGTGCTTCAGCTGCTATTAGCTGCACCTTTTTCCAAGGCAGAAACCTGGGAATCATCCTCCATTCCTTACCCAACCCTCAGTGGCACATCCCATCAGTCATTTAGGTCTACAGGGTCGGTTCTAAGTATGAGAATAGAGGTTCTCAAATTGCATGCCAGAACTTCTTGGGGACTTTAAAAAGACAGAAGGTCTGGAAAAGCCTATTTAAAAAAGAGTTGTAGATGGACACAATACCTTTATTTCATTTGTTTAGTTTTATGTGGTGCTGGGATGGAACCCAGTGCCCCAGATGCGCTAGGCAAGCGCTCTACCACTGAGCCACATCGCCAGCCGCAAAGCCTATTTTTTTTAACGCACCACAGATACTTCTAAAGACAGTTCTGGTGCATCACAGGGCTGGGTCTCCAGAAACTGCGCTAGCTGGATGTGTGGGTTACCGTACCAGCATTAATCCTCGCAGCCCCCTGGCGAGGTATGTTCCCCAATTTTAGGTGAACAAATGTCAGTGCTCGTCCAATCCCTCTGTGCACATATTCCGTGTGCCTCTTGCCTGCACGACCCGGCCCCCTTCCGAGAGAGTAGCACCCCAAGACAGTTCCAAACTGCAGGAACTCTGCGCTCTCCCGGAACCGTCGTCACTCGTAGAGGACCGGATGTGAGGGAACTCTACTCTCGAAGGACCTAGAGCTGCAGGGGGACATTTCACCTGAAGGACTGGCTCGTTTCAACAACAACTTTATGGGGACCGGAAGTGCTTCTTCGTGCTCCCTTTCCATCCTCACGCCCGTGGGCTGCAGTCGGAGCGATGGCGGCTGTAGCCGCCGGACCTAGCCCGGGATCTGGACCTGGAGACTCCCCGGAAGGGCCCGAGGCGGAGGCTTCGGAGCGGCGGCGGAAGGCGCACGGGATGCTGAAGCTTTACTACGGACTCTCGGAAGGAGAAACGGCGGGGCGCCCCGCGGGGCAGGACCCCCTGGACCCGACTGATCTCAATGGGGCACACTTCGACCCGGAAGTGTATCTGGACAAGGTGTGTGTGGAGTTGGGGGTCCAGGCTCCCGATGTCTCCGACCCCTAGAACATGCCTCCGACTTCGTCGTAGGGGTGAGGGGAGCAGGGGCCATAAGAGGAGAACGACCCCTGGCCAGGGTAGGGGTTCGGCTGGAGCCCGAGAGCGTGGGCAGGCTGGGCCTGGCCTCAGGGGATGCTGGGGTCTGAGGTCCGGCGGCTGCCGTTCCAGGAGGGCCCGCGTAGGGGGCGTGGCCCAGGCCCTGACAGCCGCGGGCTGGGCATAGGCCAGTGATCTCCGAGGCGGGCCACTCGGCTCCATACCTGGGATTGGTGACAGGGGTGGGAGCAGGGTTCTCTTGCACAGAAAGCCTTCCACTTGGGGCCAGGGTTGGGGGACGTGAGTGCCTCCGACCGGAACACTAACCACCCTACTTCTCTAGTTGCGTAGAGAGTGCCCCTTGGCCCAGCTGATGGACAGTGAGACCGACATGGTGCGGCAGATCCGGGCTCTAGACAGCGACATGCAGACCCTGGTCTATGAAAACTACAACAAGTTCATCTCAGCCACAGGTGATCCCCGCTAGGACACATGAGTCTAGCGTCTCCCGTTCCTCCTGTATTGGGAGAGTCAGTCGGGATTTAGAGGGAGGAGACCCAGATTCCAGTCCTGCCCTGACATTAATACACTACAGCCTCCCTCCCTCTGGGCCTTTATGGTCAGACTGCTGTGGAGGTAATAGCTGCTCCAAGAGGGTCGTTTTAATACCAAAGAGAAGAAATGATGAAGTGAAATTTTAAAATGAGTTTATGTAAAGCATTTAAAAGAATTCCTAACACCAAGGAAGCCTGAATTTTTGGTTTGTTTTTAATTACTGGTAGCTTTTGTCTCCAGTCCAGACTTACTTCGAGGTGGACAGCCTTGTTCTTCTCTTCCTTCTTACTCCCCTTCCTCCTTCCTTCCCTAATTAAGCAAGGAGAGAAAAATTATGACATTGGAGACACAACATCACATACTAATTTTGGACACCCACGTACTTAGTCCAGGAGATAGATCCCAAGGGTTTGACCATAGTCTGTAGAATGTTCTGGGAGCATCTGTGGGTATTGTCCTCACATGTGCTCTCCCAGTGTCACAGTGCTGGTGTAATAACACATACTTATTGTTTTTTTTATCTGATTTGAAGCAGGTCCACCAATGTAAAGGCACCTCTCTGTTTACTAATACCAGCATTAAAAACACAAGAAAATAATTTATGTGCTGACAAATTTCTCGTAAGAATTTTACAAACATAACATTTTTTCATTATTAGAATATGCACAATATTTTGACCCTTAGCTCTTGCTTACTAGCAATGGTTTGACTTTTTTAAACTTTTTTTTCCTAAGAAGAAAGGAAAAAAATCAGAGTAGATGTTAGGAGTATTAGGTGTGTTAATTTATAAAGACAATGAAGACTTATATTCATTCAGGAAATATACATTAAATGCCTTTTTAAAGTTTTTTTAATTTATTTTGCCAAGAGCTATTTTGCACATTGGGGTTCTAACAATGAACCAACCTGACAAAACTCCTGCCTTTTGGAGCCCACATTCTAGCTGAAAAGACAGACAATAAATAAACATACAAGTAAAGGTGGCAGTAAGTGCTTCAAGAAAATATTGAGTAAGAGGAAAAGAGTATATGTGAGGTCCTCCTTTAGTGAGGGTGAGTATGAGAAGGCCACTCTGAGGTGTGACCTGGGGCATTGAGAGACAGAGCCAGCCAGGGATGGGGAGCTGGGGCAGGAAAGGCAGAGGCCTGGAAAAGAGAGCACCTCTGGAGCCCCCGGTGCTGCAGGGGAGTGTGGTGGGCCCCGGTGGGCTAGAGGGTTAGTGGGGATCGGGTTACAGAAGGACCTGGTGGTTCTGAGGAGCCTGCTTTTTACAGTGAGATGGAGGAGCAGAAGAACTGTTGATCTGGCTTATGTCTTACAAGGGCCCTTCTGTCCACTTCATTAAAAATGAACTAGAGGGCTGGGGTCATAGCTCAGTGGTAGAGCACTTGCCTAGCATGTGTGAGACACTGGGTTCAATTGTCAGCACAGCATATAAATAAATAAACAAAATCAAGGTCCAAACCAAACATTAAAAAAAAGAGGGGGGAGACTAGAGCCAGACACCGTTACATGCAAGCCTTTAATCTCAGCTGGGAACACTGAGGCAGATGATTGCAAGTTCAAGGCCAGTCTCAGTAACTCAGCAAGATCCTATTTCAAAATAACCATTTAAAAGGGCTGGGGATGTGGCTCAGTGGTGAAGCGCACCTGAGTTCAATTCCCAGTACGAAAAAAAGTGGACTATAGAGTTGACCATGGTTGCACGTTCCTATAATTCCAGCAACTTGGGAGGCTAAGGCAGGAGGATTGCTAGTTTGAGGCCAGCCTCAGCAACTTAGCAAGACCCTGTCTCAAAAAATAAAGGGGGCTGGGGATGTAGCTCAGTGGTAAAGTGCCCTGGGTTCAATCCCCAGCAACCCCCCAAATTCAAAGGACTATAGGGAAGTGAGGGTGGCAGAGACCATAGGTGGCTATTGTAGCAGTCACGCTGGTGACGTGGACCACAGTGGAAAAGGAGAATGATTCAAGTTTTTTTTGAAGGTCAGTTGAAGGCGTTTATTGATTGAATCATGTGATGCACGAGAGAAAGAGAATTAAGGGTGATGGAGGTTTGGGACCCGAACCACTGGGGAGAATGGTGATGCTTCTTATTTTGAAGGAGTAAGTTGTGATGGGTGCAAAATTCAAGAGTTCAATTTTGACCCTGTCAAGTTGAGATTCCTATCAGAGGAGGAGTCTGGAGTTCAAGGTGTATGGAACGAGGTGAGGGATCACCTGGGATGCAATGTGGAGAGGGGAGAGATCTGAGAATTGAGCCCTAGGGCATCTGACCATCAGAAGTCAGGAGGGCAAGGAAGACCCCACAGAGGGAGCCAGCACTTGAAGAGGTTTGAGAGCAGCCGGAAGCATGGTTGTCTTTGAAGCTGAGTGAAGAAAACATGCCAAGAAATGGAACTGACAAACTGGATCAAGCACCCAGGAGAGCAGGGCAGCATGGAGTCCTTGTGACCTCGGGTGCTTACGTGCTGTAGCAGATGGGGAGGAAGAATATGGGCAGAGCCAGGCAGGTGGTGATGTGGTAGACCTTAACTAGAGACTTTCCAGAACATGTCAGGGATTTCCCCCTTTATCCCCACTGCTGAGGCAGTGTGTTTAGACGGGTGAATCATGTGGTCAGATTTGTGATTTGAAAAGATCCCTTCAAGCCTGGTATGGTGGTGCATGCCTAGGCCTGTAATCCCAGTGGCTCAGGAGGATCGCAAGTTCAAAGCCAGCCTCAGCAAAAGCGAGGCTAAGCAACTCAGTGAGGCCCTGTCTTTAAATAAAATACAAAATAGGGCTGGGATGTGGCTCAGTGGTCAAGTGCCCCTGGGTTCAATCCTTGGTACCCCCACCTCAAAAAAAAAGATCCCTCCAGCTGCACTGGGAGGAGTAGTTGGAGAGGTGGCAGGAGTGCAGCCATTTCCGTAGCCCAGGCTAGAAATTCTGGGAGCTTGCACCAGAATGACAGTGATAGGCAGGCTGACAGGTATTTGGGGGACAATGTTGACAACCCCAGGAGCTTTGAATGTAAAGAATCACCTCAGTTTCAGCTTAAGCGCCAGATGGTGGATATAGCAGCAAACAAGGTGATTCTGAGCTCTCACAGAACGTGCATTCCAGAGAGATGGATGGTAAATGAAGAAGTTGAGTTCACCCAACAAGCTCTGTGGAGAAAATAAAACAGGATGATCTGTTAGAGAGTAGATGGTAGTGACTGATTTAGAAAGTTGGTAGAGAAAGGCTGTTCTGAGATGGGGACAATTAAAGCGAGTGATGGGATCCCCCCAAGAGGATGTGGGGGCAGATCGGCTCCAACTGAGGGACCAGCCTAGACAAAGGCCCTGGAAAGTTCTCCAGTGCACAGGAGACAGCAGGTTTGGCAATGGAGGGAGCTGGGCTTGACTGTGGAGGAGGGATGGCAAACTTCTTCTGAAAAGGACCTTGGTATGTGACTTTCTGGCCGTCAGGTCTGTTGTATGTATTCAGCTCTGCCAGTGTCACCTGAAGCTTCCGTAGGTGAGGTGTGGATGAAGGGGCCTGGCTGTGTTCCAGCAGGACTGCATTTACACAGCAGGGGTGAGAGTCTGGAGTGACGTGAGCAAGAATGCTGGAGTAGATGCACTTGATATCTCTTTCCTCCATAGAAGCAGTGAAAATCGCCACAATAGTCTGAAACAGCTTTAGAACTGTAGAAATTAACCAAGGTGTGCGGAATTTAGGGGGGAGAAAAATGAATCTTGGCAAGAGTAGTGGATGCTGTGACTTTTTCCAGTACTGGGGATTGAACCCAAGGGCACGTAACCCCTGAGCCACACCCCAGCCCTTTTTTATATTTATTTAGAGACAGGGTTTCACTGAGTTACTTAGGGTCTCCCTATGCTGCTGAGGCTTATTTTGAACTTGTGATCCTCCTGCCTCAGCCTTCTGAGCCACTGGGAATACAGTTGTGCACCACTCACCCAGCCCTGTGACCTTTAGCTTGCCTTAGCCCCACTGCTTGCTCTCCAACTCAGCTATAGCCTTGAAAAATAATAGCCCACAGTTTTGGTCCTGGATGGAAAAGAACAGAGATGGAGCCCTTTCAAGACCTCATACTCAATGGATTGTTATTAATTGACCTGTCTGATGGTTTCTTTTTTTCTCTTTCTTCTTTTCGAGATGGGTCTCACTGTGTCAGCCAGCTCTGGAGCTCAAGCGCTGCTCCTACCTCGCTCACCTCCCCAGTGCTGGGACTAAAACTGTTCCTGGTCCTGGCTGTCTGGGGGGTTGCTGAAGGACTTCAGTCTGTAGGTTTGTCAGTATTTGACTTGACTTAGAGGTGGCCTAGTGCCAAAAACCTCTCAAGGGGGAGCTTGTCACAGCAATCATAGAGGGGCTGGGGTTGTGGCTCAGTGGTCGAGTGCTCACCTAGCATTTGCCAGGCACTGGGTTCAGTCCTCAGCACCACATCAAAATAAATTAATAAATAAAGGTATTGTGTCCATCTGCAACTAAAGAAAACAAAATAAACCCAATTATAGGTAAGTGGTGTGATTGCCTAAGTTGATGGATAATAGTTGGGTTAGCTAGTAGTCTAACCCAAAATCAAAAAGGTAAAGCTCAGGAAGTAGATGTCCGTATCTCAGGAAGGCCACATACTTGCTGGGCTGTACAGGTGCTCAGGAAAGGCCTTAGGGGGCCCTAAGCTCCCCCCTGTGGCTTATCTGGAGTGTCTGTACTAGCAGGAAGTAGAGGCCAAAGCCAGCTGACTGGCCGCATGTTTAAGGTGCCCAGCACTCACGCAGCCAGGGAGATTTATGGGTTCCAGGCATTTAAGGAATTTTTAGTCTAATTATTAGCTGACCAATAAGCTAACTAAGTGAAGATATCAGTAACCATACAGCAAAGAACACAGACTTTGTGGAATTTACTCAGAAACTAATTATATCAGGTTTAGTAACTCAGAAAAATCACTGAACAAAAACAGCAACTACGCTGGGCACTGTGGTGCATGCCTGTAATCCCAGCACTTGGGAGGCTGAGGCAGGAGGATCTCGAGTTCAAAGCCAGCCTTAGCAACTTAGCGAGGCACTAAGCACCTCAGTGAGACCCTGTCTCTAAATAAAATACTAAAAATAGGGCTGGGGATGTGGCTCAGTGGTGGAGTGCCCCTAGGTTCAATCCCCAGTACCAAAACAAAACAAAGCAAAACAGCAACTACAACCCTGAGCAGTAACAATAAACCCTGAGGAAGGAGGAGAATCTGATTCACTGAGTTATATTATTTTATTTATTTTATTTATTTTATTTTTGCGGTGCTAGGGATTGAATCCAGGGCCTTGTGCTTGCAAGGCAGGCACTCTACCAACTAAGCTATATCCCCAGTTCCTGAGTTATATTATTTTAAATGTCTCATTTTCAACAAAAATTTATGAAACATGCAGAGACAAGAAAATACGAAGCTGGGTGCAGTGGCGCATGCCTGTAATCCCAGCACTTGGGAGACTGAGGCAGGAGGATCGCGAGTTCAAAGCCAACCTCAGCAATTTAGTGAGGCCCTAAGCAACTCAGTGACACCCTGTCTGTAAACAAAAATACAAAATGGGGCTGGGGATGTGGCTCAGTGGTGGAGTGCCTCTGGGTTCAATCCCCAGTACCAAAAAAAAAAAAAAGAAAGAAAGAAAGAAAGAAAAGAAAAGTACAAACAATAATAAACACTGTCTCTGATGAAGCCCAAACGTTGGATTACTACCTAGACTTAAACCTGTTGTTTTAGATATATTCAGAGAGCTAAGGCAAATGATGTCTAAAGGAAGCGTGAGCTGATACACGCCTTTAATCCCAGCAACTTGGGAATCTGAGGCAGGAGGATCAAAAGTTAAAGACCAGCCTCAGCAACTTAGGCCATCAGCAACTTGGTGAGACCCTGTCTCAAAATAAAAAATAAAAAGGGCTGGGGATGTGATTCAGTGTAAAGCACCCCTGGCTTCAATCCCTGATATAAATAAATAAATAAATAAATAAATAAATAAATAAATTTTTAAAAAAACTAAAGGAAGATATGAAAATAATGTTTCACCGGGCGCAGTGGCGCATGCCTGTAATCCCAGCACTTGGGAGGCTGAGGCAGGAGGATCTCGAGTTCAAAGCCAGCCTCAGCAATTTAGCGAGGCCCTAAGCAACTCAGTGAAACCCTGTCTCTAAATAAAATACAAAATCGGGCTGGGGATGTGGCTCAGTGGTCAAGTGTCCCTGGGTTCCATCCCCAGTACCAAAAAAAAAAAAAAAAATGTTTCACCAAACATAGACTATAAAAAAAAAAAACTATAAAAAAGAACCAAGTAGAAATGATGTAGTATAATAACTATAATGAAAATTTTATGTATTAAGATGATTCAACAGCAGATTTGAACAAGCAGAAGAATCAGCAAACTTGAATATATTTGTCAATTGAGATTATCCAATATGAAGAATAAAAAGTAGGGCTGGGGGTGTGGCCCAGTGGCAGAGCACTTCCCCAGCACGTGCAAGGCACTGGGTTTGATTCTCAGCACCGCATATAAATAAATAATAAAACAAAGGTCCACTGCTGACTAAAAATATTAAAAAAAAATTTTTTTTAAGTGTGGGTTCTGTCTTCAAAAATTCTTTAAAAAAATAAAAAGTAAAAATGATACAATTGAGGGCTGGGGATATAGCTCGGTTGGTAGAGTGCTTGCCTCGTAAGCACAAGGCCCTGGGTTCAATCCCCAGCACCGCAAAAAAAAAAAAAAAAAAAAAAGATACAATTAAATAGGACCTCAGAGGTCTGTGGGACCTGACCTGGTGTGCCAACATATATACTCTGGCAGTGTGAGATGGGGAGGAGAGAGGAGAGAAAGAACGTATGAAGAAACAATGACCGAGATGTTGATGAAGAACATTTCTCTGTGTCTGAGAAACAAAACAAACTGCAAGTAGAATCAATGTCAAGAGATTGACGACCTGGACACATTGTAGTCAGAGGACAGAGAAATTAGTAAGTGCTTCAAGAAAGAAGCAATCCCTCCTGCAGGAGGGATCATGGGTGAGGTCAACAGCTGGGGCTGGGGATGCAGTTCAGTGGAAGAGGCCTGAGGCCTGAATTCAGTCCCCAGCTCTGCAAAAAGCAAAATGAGATCAACAGCTGATTTCTTAGAAGCCGTGGAGTGGGAAGGCAGTGGAATGATATTACAAAGTGCTGGAAGGAAGACAGATGCCAACCACGAAGCCTATATTCAGTAATAAAACTATCCTGAAAAAGAAGAAAGGCTGAGCGGGATTGTGTGCTCCCATAGGCCCAGCTACGCAGGAGGCTGAAGGACCCAGGAGTTTGAATCTAACCTGGAAAGAAATTGGCAAGAGGATTATAAGGAAATGTGAGGGACCCAAGATAGCCCAAATGGTCTGCACAGGAACAAAATATCCAGTTTCAAAACTTACTTCAATCTAATTCACTAAGATGGTATAATACTGGCATGGGATAACCATCTGGATCAATTGAATAGAGTTGAGTCCAGAAACAAACACGTCTTTGATCAATGGACTTTTAACAAAGGTGCCAAGATCATTCAATGGGAAGAATAGGTTTTTTTCAACACATGGTGCTGAGACAGCAAGTGTCACATGCAAAGAATGAAGTTGGATCCCTATCCCACATCACAGATAAAAATTAACTCAACCTGGATCACAGACCTTAATATAAGAGCTAACAGTGTAAAACTCTTAGAGGAAAAATATAGATGTAAATTGTCATGACCTTGGATTATGCAATGGTTTCTTAGACATGATACCAGAAGCACAAATAACCAAAGGAAAAAAAGAGGTAAATTGAATTTCTCAAAACTATCTTGTGTTTTATATGACACTATTGAAAAAATAAAGGACAACCCACAGAACGGAAGAAAATATTTACAAAGCACACATCTAATAAGGATGCAGTATCCCGAATATAAAAAGAACAGCCTGGTGTGGTGACACATACCTGTAACCCAGCCTTCCAAGAGCCTGAGGCAGGAGGATTGTAAATTCTGAGTGAGCCTGGGCAGCTTCACAAAGCCTGTCTCAAAAATTAAAAGGGCAGCAGTGGCACACATCTGTAATCCCGAAGGCTCGGGAGGCTGATGCAGGAGGATCACGAGTTCAAAGCCAGCCTCAGCAAAGTCAAGGTGCTAAGCAGCTCAGTGAGACCCTGTCTCTAAATAAATAAAATACAAAATAGGGCTGAGGATGTGGCTCAGTGGTGGAGTGCCCCTGGGTTCAATCCCCAGTACTGAAAAAAAAAAAAAAAAGAAAGAAAGAAAACCATTTGAACATATTTTATCAGTTATCCTTTTAATAAGCTGCTGGATTCCATTTGCTGATTTCCCCCACATCTCTAATCCATCTGTGCGTCTCCATCATAGAGAGATGAACGTGCTGTTTTGTTTCCCTGCTGTGTTTGCAGAGCGGTGTCTGTCCTGGCAAGTGCAGGGGACGCTGCTTTTCCGCTGCGTTACTAGAATCAGCAGCACTCGTCACACCTTCTGGACTGGCTCCTGCAGGTGGAGGGTAGGGACGTCTTTCCTTAGCAACATTTCTGGAACCCATTTTGGTAAATTCTATTTTTGTAGCAAATCATCAATTTCATCCTTAGAATATCATCCTTATTATATTCAGTGTTTTCATTCTCTTATCTTTTACAATTTCTGTTGACTTGCTGATGGAGTGAATGTGAGGTAAAGGAAAGATAGGAGTCAGATACAACCTGTTGGAAATAGCCAGGAGCCAAGATGGAGAAGCAGGTTTAAGAAACATGAGGGGGCTGGGGATGTAGCTCAGTTGGTAGAGTGCTGGCCTCGCAAGCACAAAGCCCTGAGTTCGATCCCCAGCACCGCAAAGAAAGAAAGAAAAAAGTAAGAAACATGAAGAGTTTTGTTCTGGACACAGGAGCTTGTGTATCCACACCGAGTGTGAGGTGGTCCGTAGGCAGGCTGTGGTCAGACCTGGGCAGGGCTGCTTCAGTCATGCAACTGCGTAAGATGCGCAGAGGGTGGGAGAGCAGGAGGCACAGACTGCACAGGCCCTTCACTCTGCAGGTCTGAAGGGTGTTGACGTCTGCTTTTGTTTTCTCCGTGAGTATGAAGCAGGGTCTCCAGTAGAGTTACCGAGCATGAGCTGGCCACAGTGACACACCTGTCATTCCAGTGACTCTGGAGGCTGAGGCAGGAGGATGGCAAGTTCAAGCCAGCTACAGCAACTTAGTGAGGCACTTAGCAACTCAGTGAGACCCTCGTTGGGGAATGGGGCTCAGTGGTAAAAGTACTGCTGGGTTTAATCCCCAGTAGGGAGAGGGAGAGAGGGAATTGGAGGCTTGAGGACTGAAGAGAAAATATTACTTTGGAAAATGGTAAAACAGACCCACTAGATGACTTGGGAGGATGACTGGGTAGCGTGGAGAGCTGGTTTGAGACAGGTGCTAACATTTCAAGGGAGAACAGTTGGGGTGAATTTGTGACCCATAGTGGCTGTTCAGGTACCAGGGGTAAGTGGCTAGTTGGGCTTAACCTGCACTAGTCATGGAAGGAGGGGGCAAGAGAGACCAGGGGCTGGCAAACAGTAATGCCGAGGGAGGATTCGAGTGATCAAGTGCCAGGGTCCTTGTGTCCAAGTTTCCGGAGGAGACCACAGGATTGTCTGGTGGGTGACAGGGTGGTGGTGGAATGACAGCTGAGATTTTTGGAGAGGCAGTTCCTGGCGATGGTAAGGAGGTGTGGCCCAGATGAGGCAGAGGCAAGAAGAGGTGGATGAGGAGGTCAGTGAACAGGCAGTATTCAGGGGCTTGTCCTTGTCACCGATGTCCACCAAGAGGTAACAGGAAGGAAAGGAATCCTGAGGGGAAACTGGTCAGGAACTGAGAGAGTGGCAGGGGGTGGCAGCAAGGGTGAGTGTTATGCATGGTCTTCAAAGCAGTGGGGTTTTGAAGAGAGGTGGGGCAGAAATGATCTAGAAGCATTAAGGGACCAGGCCCTGAGGTCCCTTGGATGTAAAAGGTGCAGCTTCCTTAGGCAGGTTTCTTTCAGGACAAAGGGAAAGGACCCTTCAAATAAGATAGACCAAGGCCCTGGGTTCAATCCCCAGCACCACACACACACACACACACAAAAGATAGACCATGTTCCAGAAGGCGAGTGAAGGGTTGTGGGGTGGGCAGTCTAGGAAGGAGAAGAACAAGGGGAACAAATATTTATTATTCCCCTGCCCTGGGCAAAGAGGTTGGCCTTGGGAGCAAGCAGACAGGTCCCCGAGTTTGCAGAGCTTATTTTCTTAGGCCACTTCAGCCAGTGCTGTGCCTTGAGTTCTCCTTGAGATCTAGACACCTTGTGAGGGCAGAGATCTCTGCTGTCTCCCTTGGGCACCAGAGCCAAGGGTACAGAGCAGGTATGCGCATGCAAATGCCGGCGCACTAACATGACCCCCAGTTGGTGCTGTGACTAAGCTCTTGAGCCTTTCCACATGGAATCCTGGGTGTGTGTGGGAGCCTGTGTTCCAGGTCTCTAGGGGAGGGCTGCACCTGCACCCCCCGACTCCCCCAGTCATCTCCTTTTCCGTCTTCTGGGTCTTTGCTCTGCCAGACACCATCCGGAAGATGAAGAACGATTTCCGGAAGATGGAGGATGAGATGGACCGTTTGGCCACCAACATGGCGGTGATCACCGACTTCAGTGCGCGCATCAGCGCCACCCTGCAGGATCGCCACGAGCGCATCACCAAGCTGGCAGGTGGGCTCCATCCCGAGCAGGTCCTGCCGCAGGCAGCCCTCTGCTGTGGGGCTAACATGCCCTCCCGGTCCCCCAGGGGTCCATGCGCTGCTTCGGAAGCTGCAGTTCCTCTTCGAGCTGCCCTCGCGCCTCACCAAGTGCGTGGAGCTGGGCGCCTACGGGCAGGCGGTGCGCTACCAGGGCCGCGCGCGGGCGGTGCTGCAGCAGTACCAGCACCTGCCCTCCTTCCGTGCCATCCAGGACGACTGCCAGGTCATCACGGCCCGGCTAGCCCAGCAGCTGCGGCAGCGCTTCAGGTGTGGTCCCTGAGGGCCCTCGCGGGCTGTGGCCCTGCCTAGTGCCTTGCCTCCCTGACTCCTGCCCACCTGCCAGCCGCCCTAGACCTGCCTCTCACACCGTCTCCCTCCCCGCAGGGAGGGTGGCTCGGGCGCCCCTGAGCAGGCCGAGTGCGTGGAGTTGCTGCTGGCCCTGGGCGAGCCTGCCGAGGAGCTGTGCGAAGAGTTCCTGGCGCATGCTCGCGGGAGGCTTGAGGAAGAGCTGAGCAGTCTGGAGACCGAGCTGGGGCCCTCTCCTCCTGCGCCTGATGTGTTAGAATTCACCGACCGCGGTGGCAGTGGCTTCGTGGGTGGCCTCTGCCAGGTGGCAGCAGCCTTTCAGGAGCTGTTTGCGGCCCAGGGCCCCGCGGGTGCCGAGAAGCTGGCAGCCTTCGCCCGGGAGCTGGGCGGCCGATACTTTGCATTGGTGGAACGGCGGCTGGCACAGGAGCAGGGTGGTGGTGACAACTCGCTGCTGGTGCGGGCGCTGGATCGCTTCCACCGGCGCCTGCGTGCTCCTGGGGCCCTGCTGGCTGCTGCAGGGCTAGCTGAGGCTGCCACTGAGATCGTGGAGCGAGTGGCCCGCGAGCGCCTGGGCCATCATCTCCAGGGCCTACGGGCAGCCTTCCTGGGCTGCTTGACCGATGTGCGACAAGCGCTTGCTGCTCCTCGCCTGGCTGGGAAGGAAGGCCCCAGCCTAGCCGACTTGCTGGCCAACGTGGCCAGCTCCATCTTGAGCCACATCAAGGCCTCTCTGGCGGCTGTGCACCTCTTCACTGCCAAGGAGGTGTCCTTCTCCAACAAGCCCTACTTCCGGGTATGGTCTGCCCAGGGGCTTTTGGTTATTTGCTCTGTTAATTGACTCTCCGATGCCCTTCTACTAGTACACATGTACCCCATGATTGGAGAACTGGGGACCAGTTACCAAGGTTCACACAGTCCTTGCCCCTAGAGGGCACTCTAGGCGCGCTGCCAGGTTCTCCAGGATGGGGAAGACTCAGGACACCTGCAGCTGAGCTATAGGAGAGAGAATGCCAGGGTCCCTAGGGCTGCCACTGCCACACACACCAAGCAGAGAAGCTGCTCCTGGATACTTGAAATGCAGGATGAAATAGTCCCTTGGAGAGGGGCCAGGGCAGAGGGTGGGGCAGCCCCTGCCTAGAGGAAAGGACAGTCTATCTGGGCCCTTCTTCCTCACAGGGTGAGTTCTGCAGCCAGGGTGTCCGTGAGGGCCTCATCGTGGGCTTCATCCGCTCCATGTGCCAGACAGCTCAGAGCTTCTGTGACAGCCCAGGAGAGAAGGGAGGTGCCACACCCCCTGCCTTGCTCCTGCTGCTTTCCCGCCTCTGCCTGGACTACGAGACAGCCACCATCTCCTACATCCTCACTCTCACTGATGAGCAGTTTCTGGTGCAGGTTAACTTTCAGCCTATGGGAGGAGAGAGGGTGGTGGTTCTGGAAACAGGAGACTGGGCAGTCCCTAATGGCCAGGCCCAGCCTCCCCCCTATGTTGGCTACGCCTAACTCTGGATTGGCAGTGGCCCCTGAACTGTCCCCAGTACCCACTGCCTTGTCCTCTGCCTCTCTGGCTCAGGACCAGTCTCCAGTGACACCTGTCAGTACGCTTTGTGCAGAGGCCAGGGAGACAGCACGGCGGCTGCTGACCCACTATGTGAAGGTACAGGGCCTGGTCATATCCCAGATGCTACGCAAAAGTGTGGAGACACGGGACTGGCTGAGCACCCTGGAGCCGAGGAATGTGCGTGCTGTCATGAAGCGGGTTGTGGAGGACACAACAGCTATCGACGTGCAGGTGCTGCCCCAGGCTGGCCGCTATGTCCCTGACAGACTGGGGGTGCTGGGGAACAACACTCCCAAGGATCAAGACAAAGGGGGCCAGGCAATGCCTGTAGCCATAGTCTTATTCCTCAGCCCTGGATGGCAGCATCATCACCCCCATCACCTACAGAGAAGCAGAGGGCTAGGGTCACCCAGGAAGTTGGGGCAGGGCTGATGCTGAAGATTGGGTCTCAAACTGACTCTTAAGTCCAGCTTTGCCCCCACTCCACTGATTCTGTAAATGGTGCCCAACTGCCCTGTGATTCTGGTAACAAATGAGTAGGCAATAGGGCATCCCCTGCTGAGGCTCCAGGGCACCTGGACTCTTATGGCACCTCTTTCACCACCAGGTGGGGCTCCTGTATGAAGAGGGTGTTCGCAAGGCCCAGAGCAGCGACTCCAGCAAGCGGACCTTCTCAGTGTACAGCAGCTCGCGGCAGCAGGGCCGCTATGCGCCCAGCTACACGCCCAGGTCTGGCTGGTGGGGCTGCCTCAGGGAAGTGCACGGAAGAGGAGCGCGTGCAGGGCGGACTCTGATTCCATGTCTGATTCCTCATACAGTGCTCCAATGGACACCAACCTCTTGAGCAATATCCAGAAGCTCTTCTCTGAACGTATTGACGTCTTCAGCCCTGTGGAGTTCAACAAGGTCCGAAGTCCCATGTGACCCAGGCCCCAGGGGAACTGGGGAAATCTGGCTGGAGTAGCTCTGCACCAGCCCAGGAAGCCCTAGAACCCTGTCTGTGCCCAACTGGGAGTGACCTTGGTCCTCCAGTCTCTGTTTCTAGGGAGTTCAGAGTACCACCACTATCACTTCATGGCCCAAGCCTGGATGCTGACCTCTGAGGCCTCTGCCTTTGTGTCCACAGTAGTTCTGGGTCCTTAGGGATTCCTAGTCGCACCTTGGTCTTTGCCCAACCCCAGACCAAGCTCAGGTTTTTCCCTCATTTAGTATATATGGCTTTCCCTATCCCACGTTAATACTGGCCCCATCTCTGCCTCTGATTGCTGGATCCTATCTGCCCCCTCCCCTTCAGATGACGGTGCTAACAATGTCCCCGGGACCTTCTGCCTGGGACCTTAGGTCTCCCTGGCCTCTGCTCAGCAGTTGGATGCTCCTCCTCTAATAGCTACAGTCACTCAGTTGCTTTCCTGTGTCCTTGCCTCCAGGTGTCAGTGTTGACGGGCATCATTAAGATCAGTCTGAAGACGCTGCTGGAATGTGTGAGGCTGCGCACCTTTGGGCGCTTCGGGCTGCAGCAGGTGCAGGTGGACTGTCACTTCCTGCAGCTCTATTTGTGGCGCTTTGTGGCAGATGAGGAGCTCGTGCACCTGCTGCTCGATGAAGTGGTGGCCTCGGCTGCCCTGCGCTGTCCGGACCCAGTGCCCATGGAGCCCAGTGTGGTAGAGGTCATCTGCGAGCGCGGCTAGGCCCTTCTAAGGAGTGCATGGGGCCGCCGCGGTGCCCGTCGGGTCAATACCGTGGTCTGGCCTTGCATTGTGCAGACTGACCGTCACCGTAGGGTGTCAGCTTAATAAACCTGTTTACCTCGGTCTCGTGTGTGCGACAGAACTTGCGAGGGGTGGGGTTTTGGGCTGAGGCTTCTGAGGCGCCCGCGCGAGGCCCGCCCCCGAGCGCCGATTGGCTGGTGTGCTGGGCCCAGGATGGGTAGGGGGCGTGTCCATCTAAACACCCTGGCGGAGAGCGACCGCAGCCCCAGCTTTGTGTGGAGACAGGTGCCGGCGCCGCGGGCTGGGTGCTCCACGCAGCCGAGCCCTTCTCGGGGATGGGGCGGGCCGCGTTTCCTTGACCAGCTTTTGTGAGCCCACACCCCCAGGTGGATTGGAAACCATGGCCCCTCTTCAGGGTTCCCAAGCCCCGCTGGAATTCGGGGGGCCCTTGGGTAATGAGGGAGAGACGGGCCGCGAGAGAGGGTTGGAGAGGTGAACTAGGAACTGGACCAGGCAGGATCGGAGGGGACACTCGGAGGAAAGAGGGGTGGAATTGGCAGGGGGAACGTCTCGAGAAGGAGAAGGCACTTTTGGGAGCTGCAGCGCTGGGGATTTGTGGAGAACTGGGAATTGGGGAAGGAGGGTCTTCTAGAGAAAGGGGTCGGGAGGCAGCGGGGAGATCGGGCGCTGACAGTCGGATTCGGAGGTGGACGGTGACAGCCTGTGGGGTCGGGAGAGATGGGGAGCGGACGTCCGATGCTGTGGCGCCCTCCCCAGGGGCTGCGGCGCTGATGCTGCTGCTGCCGGCCACCATGTTCCACCTGCTCCTGGTGGTCCGCTCAGGCCCGGCGCGCCTACTGGGCCCGCCCCCGTACCTGCCAGGGCTGGAGGAGCTGTGGAGCCCACGAGCTCTGCTGCTGTTACTCACCTGGCTCGGCCTGCAGGCGGCGCTGTACCTGCTGCCGGCGCGCAAGGTGTGAGCTCTGTTCCAATGCTGGGGGAGGCGGGAGGCAGGAGGGCGAGAAGGAGCCCACAACCCTTATCAGATCGCCCTGTACCCGCAGGTGGCCGAGGGGCAAGAGTTGAAGGACAAGAGTCGTCTGCGTTACCCCATTAACGGTGCCTGGATGACCGGCATTTGCAATGGACTTGCATGGGTGGGGGTGGGGTTCGAGATCTAGCCAGACGGTCCATGAGATTAACTTCCGACCCCAAGCTCCCTTGTGTACCTCTTTTATGCTAACGAGACCAGGGAGTCTCCCCACGCCCCTTATCCCCACTCCCTTACTCCATTTGCTGCTACTCTGCACCGAGCAGCAGCTGGCTCTCGGTAGGCTAAGGTGGTAACCTAATGGCTTAGGGCAAGGTCTGTGACCCCAAGTTTGCTTTGCGGTGTGCGTGTGTTGGGAAGGGCGGTGGAGGTGCCCAGCCCCAGGGCTTACTCTGCTGTGTTCAGGCTTCCAGGCCCTGGTACTGACTACCCTGTTGGTGGGGCTGGGGTTGTCAGCTGGGCTGCCCCTGGGGGTGCTCCCGGAAATGCTCCTGCCTTTGGCATTTGCAGCCACCATCACCACCTTCATCTTCAGCCTCCTTCTCTATATGAAGGCTCAGATGGTCCCTGCCTCAGCCCTGGCACCTGGGGGAAACTCAGGTGAGAGGGGTCCCAGGGGGTGGAAATTCGGTAGATGGGGACATTTGCCTGCACCCTCACTCTCCTTTATTCTCTAGGCAATCTCATCTACGACTTTTTCCTGGGACGGGAGCTCAACCCTCGCATTTGTTCCTTTGACTTCAAGTATTTCTGTGAACTGAGACCTGGCCTCATCGGCTGGGTATGCTGGGCTTGATCAGGCTGGCCTCAGGCCAGGGGAGGGCAGGGCCACAGGAGTGCAGACAGAAATCATTGTCACTCCTTGGTGCATGTTGATCCACTGTGTCCTGAATATTACTCTAGTAGCAGGAGACAAAAGAGAGAAAGTCACAGGAGAGGAAAAAAAGAAAGAAAAAAAGATCTCTGTGTCCTCAAGCCTTCATTCTAGTGAAAGACAGCCCAAATCCGAAAATATATATAGTGAGCTGGGGGTGTCGCGCAGTAGTGGAGCACTTGCCAAGCATGTGCCACACCCTGGATTCATCCCCAGCATCTCAAAACACACAAGCTATGGAGGAAAACCAAGCAAGGAGGGAGTTAGGAGAGCGCATGCAGTTTTAAATGCAGCAAACAAGTGCAAAATCTATTTTGAGGACAGTGATGACCACATGCTGTCTGATGGTCAAGGAAGTACAGAACCTAGAACTGATCACTGGGTTTAGCAACCTGTCAGTCACTGTGGGCCTTCACAACATTCCATTTCTGTCCTAGGGTTATGATCACCCAAGATGGCCAATGGCCAAGACTACCAAAGGAACTCCTGGGCCAGGTCCCTCATGTCACCTTAGAAATGACCTCACCCTGAGGATAGGAATGTCATGTGTTCACCATGGATCTGTTTTCCCCCCCGTCTTTTATTTTTTGATATGGGTTCTGACTATGGTGCCCTGGCTGGCCTCACACTCAGGATCCTCCTGCACCTGCCTTCTAAGTAGCAAGAAAACAGGCATGCACCACCTGCCTGGCCCCACTGTGGAGCTGGATCCTGTCCTGCTCGCAGACACTTGAGCCTCTAAGGCTATTTGCTCACTTGTGAAATTGGATCAAATTAAAACTTTCTCCCAAGAGTTAGTGTGAGACTTAGAAAGGTAACCTTCATGCTAGCACTGAGCTCAGCACTGCTCAATGAGGGTGCTCAGCATGGACTGGATCCCAGCTAACTGCTAGTGCTGCACATATCATGTCAAGTCCTCAAACAGCAGCACGAGGCAGATCCATATCTCCATTTCCCACATGGAAATGGTGGTGGGAAAGTGGGCTTTGAAAAGAGTGACAACCTGCCCAAGCGGCAAAGTTCAGATTCAAAAGCAGGAGTTTTAACTCTGGAGCCAGAGTCACAGTCTGTGCAGGGCCTGCATCCACTTAACAAGGGGCTAAAGAGTCACTGAAAACAACAGCTGAAAAAAGGGGAGAGGTTGGCACTGCCCACCCAGGTGCTGCCACCTGGGTGGAGACAATAGCCTTGTTCTCCACTATCCCAGGTCTTCATCAACCTGGCCCTGCTGGTGCAGGAGGCAGAGCTGCGAGGGAGTCCTTCTCTTGCCATGTGGCTGGTCAATGGCTTCCAGCTACTATATGTGGGTGATGCCCTCTGGCATGAGGTGAGGCTGGACTGGGCAGGGGAGGCTGGGAGGGTCTCTAAGGACATACTACTAAGCCAGTATACCTGGGTCCTGTCCCTGCAGGAGGCTGTCCTCACCACTATGGACATCATGCACGATGGCTTTGGCTTCATGCTGGCCTTTGGAGACCTGGCCTGGGTACCCTTCACCTACAGCCTGCAGGCCCAGTTCCTGTTGTACCACCCACAGCCCCTGGGATTGCCTATGGCTGCAGTCATCTGCCTCATCAGTGGTCAGTCAGGAAGGGCAGCAAGCTGGGCCCGTCATTTCCCTTCCTGCTTTCATTCATTCATACTTTGTTCAGTATCCAGTAGGGAGGTGCTAAGCTCAGGTGATTATCTAAAGCTGGGGCTGAGTTCCGGGTGTTCCAGCAATTGGCTATGGACAGGCTGGTAGATAGTCAAGATCAGGCAGAAGACTAGTGCCCTCAACCCTAACTACCTGCTCATGCTTTCCCCCAGCTATTGGTTACTACATATTCCGTGGAGCCAATTCCCAGAAAAACACTTTCCGAAAGAATCCTTCAGATCCCAGTGTGGCTGGTAAGTTGTGTCTTTTGGGCACCAGAGGTGAGGTGGGGCAGGAGGGCTTTCTGGGGTTTTCCACCTCACTCCCTGTCTTTCCCAGGCCTCGAGACCATCCCTACTGCCACTGGGCGGCAGCTGCTGGTATCTGGGTGGTGGGGTATGGTTCGCCATCCCAACTACCTTGGAGACCTCATCATGGCTCTGGCTTGGTCCTTGCCTTGTGGTGAGTGGCCTGGGTGGGTATGAGCAGCAGCAGCATGGTGACCATAGGATTCCCAGAAAGTCAGCTACTAGGGATGGACCCAGTGTGTGCTGGGGCAAACCCCAGTGCTAGGTTGGGTTGCCTTGCCCTAACTGAACCCTGACACTCTGTGAGCCACTAGGCATGGAAACCTGGGTGAACTGCTGTCTGAGTGGTCACAGAGCACTTCTGTACAGGGGTGTCCCACCTGCTACCCTACTTCTATGTCCTCTACTTCACTGCACTCCTGGTGCACCGAGAGGCTCGGGACGAGCGGCAGTGCCTGCAGAAGTATGGCCGGGCCTGGCACGAGTACTGCCGGCGGGTACCTTACCGCATCTTGCCCTACATCTACTGAAGCAGCTCCACTGGCCACCAGCCCACCATGACCAGGAACCTGGACACGACTGGGCCCTGAGCTCAACCAGGAAGGGCTAACCAGTCTGAGAAGATGCAGCCAGTGCCCCCAAATGGAGACATTTTTCCCCTTCTGCATAAATGTCTGGAACCCTTGGTGTGTTTTTCTCCAATTCTGGAACCACTGTGCTTATGACCCAGAGCTGGGTCAGTTCTGACTGGGAGGAAGCTGAAAAGTGGTTTGTGGACCCGAGTCTGGGCTAGGTAGGATAACAGTTGTCACTCAGAAATGGGCACTGCCAACAGTTGGGCAGACCAGTCATAGCTTTATTAATAACACGGGTCCCCAGGTCAGCCAGGAAGCTCCTCAATGAGAGTCCTTGGGGCAGGTGGCACAGGGCCTCCCCAAAGGCGCTCCAGCTCCCCAGTGAGGGCTGCCACCTCCTCGGCTGCCACGGTATGGGCTCGGTGGGCCCTGGTGCAGTCTAAAGCCAATGGTGTCAGGGCAGCCTCGTTTTCATTGGTCCAGGCCAGCAGAAACTGGCACTTCTTCCGAGCGCGGTAGAGGCGAGCTCGCTCTTCCCCAGCCTCGGCCTGTTTCCTGGCCCTGCCCAGGGTCTGCACCAGATGCCCCAATGCTGCCAGCGTGTAGCCTTTCTGGTTGGCCGGACCCTCGCCCAGCAGGATGCGGGCGGCCTCTTGCATAGCACCCCGCGTCCCCAGGGGCCCTGGTGGGTGCTCGCCGGTTTCCAGCACGTTGGCTGCGGCCAGCAGGGCTTCCTCCGCAGAAGCGAAGACTTGCTGGGCGCCCAGGGCTCCAGACACACCCAGCAGCGTGGCACAGAAGTCGGAGAGCAGCTGGTCGTCCCCGCCGTGATAAAGGGCGAGGGTGTGCGCGTAGGCGAAGAGCACGTTGGGGAGCTGGAAGCGCACGAGCGGCGAGGCCGGGCAGCGGCTCAGGCTGGCCAGGGCGGGGATGCGGGTGGGCACTGCGGGCTTGGAGGCCCTGCGGGCGTCTTCGGGAACCGGCTCCGCGGGGGCGGCAGGTTCACTGCCGGGGGCACCATCCAACTCCTCCAGAAGCCGCGGCCCGGCCCCGCGGTCCCACCACCACGGCCGCCACGGGGGCAGCAGCTTCCCGGCCTCACCGCGGCTCAGCAGCCGCTCGAAGGCCGCCTTCTCCGCCGGGGCCAACCCTTCCCAGAGACTTGAAAGGCCGCCGCGTGCGGGGCTAGTGGTCAGGCCTGCCTCTTCGGGCTCGTCCTCGGTCTCGCGTTGCTGACGCAGCCGGCGTAGGGCACCTGCCAGGCGGCTGGGCGAGGCGCTGCGGCCACGGAGCTCTCTCAGCACCTGGTCGCGGTAGAAGTCTTCGGCGCAGGCGCCATGGGCGCGGTAGCAGCGCAGCGAACAGTAGGGCACATTACAGCGCGGACAGGTGTAGCGCGCTGGCTGGGCCCCACCGGCGGGGCAGAAAACACAGAGCCCAGCCGGCTCCATGGCAACCGGCTCACCCTGCCAGCAGCGAACACACACAGGCGGGAGAGCAGCCACTTCCGGCGCCTCTTCAGTTACTTCCGTCTCTTTGCCAGACCGAGGGGGCTTTAGGTTCGGCAAAGCTCAGAGGCTTCTCCGCAATTTCCGCCCACACTCAGAAGTCAAGCCCCACCCCCTCCCAAGTAGCGCTTTGGGCAGGCGCAGAAACCTGCCTTAACGTAGGAGCCCCGCCCACCACGGTGACGCAAGAGAGCGGAAAAATGCGTAGGCTTCGCTGGTCCCAGCTCGCCCCCTAGTGGTTGTGCCAAACCCTGCTCCCCACCGCCCAGGTGCCTAAAAGTGAAAACTACCTTCCTAGAAGAGCTGGGGGCAGAAATCCATCTTTACTAAGCACCTACTTTGGGCCACTAATTGTGTCGGTACTATGGGGGATGAGATACGTCTCTATGCTGAAGGAACAGACATTCTGCTAGGGGACATGAACAAATTAAGGGGCTGTTAGAGTGGAAGAAAGATCAAGATGAGGACACCTAGCCTAGCTCTGGGTGTTGAGGGCATTGCTTCTAGCAGAAAGCAATGTTTAACAAATATCTGAGCTCCTGTTCGATTTCCTAATTTAAACCTGCCTCTTCTTGAAATACCTTCTTATTAAATACCCAATCGTAGCCAGGTACTGTGAGGCCTGTGATTCCAACTACTTGGGAGGTCGAAGCAGGAAGACAGCAAGTTAGAAACCAGCCTGGACAATTGAGCCCACCCAAAATAAACAATAATGCTGGGGATGTATTTCAGTATGTATGTGTATGTATATACACACAAACAGACACAATACTTTATATACACATAAAATCATCATTCATGGGGCTGGGGATATAGCTCAGTTGGTAGAGAGCTTGCCTCGCAAGCACAAGGCCCTAGGTTCCATCCCTGACCCCGCAAAAAAAAAAAAAAAAATCATCATTCACTTAACTCTGTTAAATGCAGTCTCCATATTAAGGACCAGGAACACAGTGAGGATTAAAGAGATGAGATCCCTGTCCTAAAGCTATCTTGTGGTATAACAGAGATTATGAACCATAAACAAGCCTGTCAAGAACAATAAGGAGCCGGACGTGGTGGCGCATGCCTGTAATCCAAGCAACTTGGGAGGCTGAGTCAGGAGGATCGCGAGTTCAAAGCCAGCCTCAGCAACTTAGCGAGGCCTTTAGCAACTCAGTGAGACCCTGTCTCTAAATAAAATATAAAAAATAACTGAGGATGTGGTTCAGTGGTTAACTGCCACTGGGTTCACTCACTGGTACAAAATCAAACAAAAAACAAAACAAAAAAACCTCCACAAAACCAAAAACAAATTCATGTTGAAGTTTAATCCCTACTGTGAAGCATTAAGAGGCAACTCCTTTTTTTTTTTTTTTTTTTTTGTGGTGCTGGGGATTGAACCCAGGGCCTTGTGCTTATTATATCCCCAACCCCAACACCTTTTATTTTATTTATTTATTTATTTTTGGAACCAGGGATTGAACTCAGGGGTGCTTAACCACTGAGCCACATCCCCAGCCCTATTTTGTATTTTTTATTTAGACAGGGTCTCACTGAGTTGCTTAGGGCCTCGCTGAGTTGCTGAGGCTGGCTTTGAACTTTGATCCTCCTGCCTCAGCCTCCAGGGTCCCTGGGATTACAGGCATGCGCCACCACACCTGGCCCCAACACCTTTTAGAGGTGGTGAAATCAAGGGCTCTACCTTAATGGACTGATCCATTCACGGACTAATGCAGTGCGGATAAAATAAACCTTTTCTTTCCCATGGCTAACAAGGTCCTGCAGGATCTGCACTCTAATTACTTCTGCTTCTGCCTTTACAATTCTCTTGGCTGGGACTCTCCCCAGCTCAACACTTGCTTGGCTATTTCAGGACTCTGTCTCATCCTCAGTGGCCTTCCTCAGAGATGCTCGTCCACAACTTCCTCCACACCACGCCTACATTGCAGCACCCTTTGCATGAGATCATTAACATTTGTAATGAGTTTCCTCATATTTCCCCACAAAAATATTTAAACTAGCTGGGCACAGTGGCGCATGCCTGTAATCCCAGAACTTGGGAGGCTGAGGCAGGAGGATCGTGAATTCAAAGCCAGCCTCAGCAACTTAGTGAGGCCATAAGCAACTCAGTGAGACCCTGTCTCTAAAGAAAATACAAAATAGGGCTGGGGATGTAGCTCAGTGGTGGAGTGCCCCTGGGTTCAATCCCCAGTACCATTTTGTATATTCTATAAAAAAATTAAACTGTGGGCTAGATATATGTCTGTCATTCAATGAGCAAGGACTTGAGGACCTGGGATCAATCCCCTAGAAACCACAAAAGAACTGCTAAAAAGTCAGGGACTGTCTCCCTGCCCCCCCAACCCCAGTGCTGGGGATCAAACCCAGGGCCTCAAGCATACTAGGCAAGCTCCCTACCACAAAGCTACATTCCCAGTGCTTTTTCTTTAATTATTTTTAGTTGTAGACAGAATACCTTTATTTATTTTTATGCTGTGCTGAGGATCGAACCCAGGGCTTCATACATGCTAGGCAAGTGCTCTACCACTGAGCCACAACCCCAGCCCAAGCTGTCTTTTTAAAAAAACACTACAATATTGGCTGTTCGATGTACATGTATAAAGGACAGCCAATATTTATATACCTATAATAAGCCAGGTGCTAAGTATTTTATATCCTTTAATCTCCACAGCAACTCTCAGATGATGCAGACTAAATTCATAGTCAAGATCTGCCAGTCAGTAAGAACATGTTAAAAAAAAAAAATCCAAATTCAGCATTCTAAACCCAAGGGCTTTCCCCCATGGTACGTTGTATTATTTAGAACCAGCAGGTTCAAAAACAGATGAATGGATGAATGGGTTTCAGATGTGCTGGAAGCCTCAGTTCCTGGGAGGGAGCCTTAAATCAGCTCAACAGTTTTGGGAACATTTAATCAAGTCATAGCCTGATTAGGTTTGAAGGCGAGTCAAGCACTCAGAAGCACACAAGGTCACCTATCACCATGGTGCCACTGTAATCAAGTGATACTGATTTCTAGTGCCAAGGCACAGCAGCTTTCTTCTACCCTGGACTTTAAAAACCACAGTTAGTTGTAAGTTCAATGAAGGACTGGATTGGCATTTCCTGACTTATCTTCTACCCAAACCTCTTCCCTCCTGGCCCACTGCTCATGATTCATGCTACTTTCTCTAACTAGAAGATGAAAAAGGACCCGTGGGGGGGAATTATCAAAATTATTCAGGATGGGTTATTTCCCAGCTCTACATCCTAAGGGCTGGCATCTGTTATTACCAATGCTCACAGAAAGTCTCTTCTCTTGTAGTTTATGGCTTCTTTCCACCAGGTTAAGGGCCTATGCCCTTACTGCCTGCCGATTCTGGAGGACAGATGACCAGCCCTGAAAACCATACCTCTTCCTACTGCCCTGCAAATGAAGATGAAACAATGAACTGTCTGGATGAAGTGGCTTTATTAGAGAAAGCAAAGATTACATAGGACTTAGGAGTTGGCATTGGGGCCTTTCTTCTTGCCAAAGGTGGGCACAACATTGACAAAGCGCCGGTTGTACTGCATCCGCCGCTTGGCCCGGCCTGTCTTCTTCTTCTTCTTCTCCTGTTTGGCCACCTGGGAGAAGGAAGGGCTGATCAGACCCTGATTGACCTCTTACATGCCTGGCATCCTTCCCTCAGGCTCCTCTCCAGGAAGGGACAAGGCAAACAGGAACATTGTGGGTCTTGGCTTAGCTGTGACAGTAAAGAACAAAGTCTAAACAACATCGATTCTCTAGCTCACCTTGGGAGTTTGACCTCTCACTTTTCCAGCACGAGCCAGAGAACCATGGACTTTGCCTGTGGTGAGAAAAGAGGACAGCAGCAGGTTGAGACAAGTTTGGCCCAAAAGGGAATGAAACAAAGTCGGAGTTTTGACCTGTTTTACTTCAAGATTTTCCAGTTCCCGACTTTCAACAAGAACTGAAGAGCACCTTGGGGATCTGGTCTGACCTTGATTTTAGTGGGGAAACTGAAAACCAGTCAAAGGTCTGCCAAAAGACCAAGAAGGATGCTCTGGCTCATTCTCGTACACCTCCTGAGAGGCAATCAAAAAAAATTAACCTGGAATGAAGATTCTGGAAAATACTAAGTGTCTTGCCAGAGAAATGATACTGAGCTGCCAGGACTATGAATCCCACGCCCACAGGCTTATGGCAATTCAAAAAGCCCTCCTCCCCGACTTACCTCCAAGCATGCGGCCGGCTACTTCCAAAGTGGTCAGGGCCTCCACCCCACACTGGCCTAGAGTAGCCTCATCCTCCAGCGGCGTGCCTGCCAGGAGCACGACTTGATCTTCCGGGGCGATGCCCTCCAGCGAGGCTACATGAGCCTACAGGGAAAAACAAGGTTCGCATGCACTCCCGCGGGGTATGAGGGCGAAGGCACCAGAGGATGGGAGGAGTGCAAGAAGCACGGCGCAGACTCACCTTAATCTGAGCGACCGTCTCCTGGCCGGTTACTTCGAGGGTGTGTAGCTCCTGGGCGCGGACAAAGAGCTGCATGTCGGCGACTGAGGAGAGAAAGGCTTGTGTGAAAGAAGAAAAGCGCCCCGGGACTGAGGGAGTCAGGGAATGGGAAACGGAGCAGGACGATCGCGTCGGGGTGAAGACAGGCGCCGGGTCTCAACGTGGGGAAGACCGGGCCTGCCAGGAAGCCCAGATGGGACTGAGCCCGGGTCGCCGCAGAGCAGCCCCTGCGCCTCGTCCCCGCGCCTTCAGGCCCCGCGGCCGGCCTGCTACCAAGCCGTAGTCCAGGTCTTACCTGAGCCGCGGTCCCTGCTGCCGCTACGGTGAAGATGGAGTCGAGAAAGAGGAAGAAGCGAGGGCGCGCACGTCCTCACCGCCTGCTTCGTGCCACGTCACTACTGAGCGACCGCGCTGGCCTCTAATACTGGTACCGCCCACCGCCGTCCTAGCTCCGCCCCTTTACGCTACGCGCAGGCGTCCTTTCGTCCTGGACTGTGCGCGCGGGCGGGGGCGGAGGGGGCCAGACCGGGTGCGCGCGCAGACGCTAGCCAAGCGGCTGGCCGAGATGGCGGCGGCCGCACTCCGGGCGTCCCTGCGGCGCTGGAGCACCGGAGTCCGGCGGGGCTTGGGGCTGCGGCACCAGGTGAGAGCGCCGAGCCTGGTCTGAGGGAAGAGCGCTGGGTGCGCGGCTCACTGTCGTTCATTGTAGCTCTGCACTCCGCCTCCCTGTGTGGGGCCTTAGTTTCCCTGCCTAATCGGCGGCACTTGTCTCGAAGGTGAATACAAGATAGAGGGGACTCTGGCAGGTCCCGGAGTGCGCTTGGGGACTACGGGGGTTGGGATGTGGATGGAGGGGAGCGCGGGTTAGTCAGGACTGAGGGTACTGCCCACGACGGTCGCTGCCTGGGTCCTGTTCCGTGTGAGTGAGAGCGGGGGATTGCCATTCAAATGCCGCATCTGGAACTGGACTGTCAACAGAGTGTTCAGAGACAGCTTTTAAATACTGGAAAGGGGTCGGTCTTACTGTTAATTTCCTTTTCAGAAATACACATTTGAGTCCGACACAGGCATGCTGTTCAGAGTGCCTGCGCTGCTTTTCCAGTCCCGCGTGCACCCTGCACACTGGAAAACTGAAACTTGGTGCTATCCCACCTCACTCCTGTTATTTATGCCATTCTCTCTGCTTGAAATGTTTCCCTTTCTTAATGAGGTTCTCCTTTGTTGGGTGAGCCAATAGAGAGATTGTTTGTTTTGCCTCAGAGCCAGACCCAGGGGCCTCCTGATTACCCCAGCTTCGTGGAATCTGTGGATGAGTATCGCTTTGTGGAGCGCCTGTTACCTCCCACCAGCATCCCAAAGCCCCCAGAGCATGAACATTATCCCACGCCTAGTGGCTGGCAGCCTCCCAGAGGTGAGGTGGGTGGCAGGGGTGGTTTGAAGGCTGCAGGGGAGCATCTCCCTCCCCAGTGAGTTCAGGACTCATGTTGTAATCCCTCGGGATTATTGTTGTGCTCAAGTAAGGGCTCGGGGCTGGAGCCCTCTGTTCACTAGTACCCATCCATCCACACTGTTGGGATGGAGTCTTTCCACATGGGGAAAAATATGAAGCATAGAGAGACCAAAGCACTTGGACCTCTGTTTTCCCTCAGCAGACCATGTACCATCATGGGAGTCAGGCATTTTGGGGTTTGATTTTGATTCTGCTGTTCACTGCTGGTATGGTCTTGAGTTAATCACTTAAATTCTCCCAACCTCAGTTTCAGCAAAAATAATAATTTTCTCAGTATGTAAAAACACTTATGGAAAGCCCAGCATATTGCAGGTGTTCAGTGCTTGTGAGTCCTTTGTTCTAGTGATTGATTTCGGCTTCCTTCACCCAGTGGAAAGGGCACAGATTGACCTGAGAGGGGACTCAAAGATCCTCCAGGCATGACCCTGACTTCATTTTTTTCTTGAGCACTTACATGATTCCCGGCCCAGTGCAAGGCCTTGGGATACCAGGGTGAACAATTTGGTCCTGACTGTAAACTGAAGGAAAGAGAAGCCCTGATATGAAGTCTGGAGGTGGCTTGGTCCAATTGGTTACAATAACCCTCTGCTGATTTTGTGAGGGGAAGGGCCTTGACTGAGGTTGGGTGAGGCCTACAAGGAATTGGCTTATCTTTATCCATCACTGACAGATCCCCCACCCAACCTGCCCTACTTTGTGCGGCGTTCTCGAATGCACAACATTCCTGTCTACAAGGACATCACACATGGCAACCGCCAGATGACTGTGATCCGGAGAGTGGAGGGCGATATCTGGGTAAGTGTGTGGGGAAGGGGTGGCAGCAGGATCTGGTTTGGGACAGGAGTCCTCTGGAGAGGAAGGACTATTGACCCAACCTGATTTGTCATCTTTCCCCAGGCCCTACAGAAGGATGTGAAAGATTTTCTGAGCCCACTGCTGGGGAAGACACCCGTCACCCAGGTTAATGAGGTGACAGGTACCCTGCGAGTCAAGGGCTACTTTGATGAGCAGCTCAAAGCCTGGCTTCTTGAGAAGGGCTTCTGAGACCAACCGAGCAGCCTGCATGGCGCGTAGTCTCCCCTACTAGAGTTCAGGGGATCTTGGAAATTGAGAAGTATGTTGGAACCCCTGGGACAGGAAAGAAATCAGGGCTAAGGGCTTGGGCAGGGCAGAGTATGAGGGCTGAGACTATGGGCCCAGGGCTTTCTTACATCAAGAGGGAAACAGGACCCTATGCACAGGCGTCCACGAGGGGAGAGCTGTCAAGTATGAGACCCACCTTTATCAGCCAAGTTAGGAGAGGACATTGCTGTCCCTCTCCTGTGGCCTGTTACTTGGGGCTGGAAGTGACAGCCTAACCCCCTTTGGGGAAAGGTTCACAGGGCAGAGCCATTGGGCACATCCTTCCTTGGCCCTTGGGAACTCACTGCTGGGAGCATTCCTGAGCCTTTGCTGTAGGTCAGACCTGGCTCCATCCTGGGGGTTGTGTGACTCTGGCACAGGGTCCTGGGGGGCTTAAGTTCCAAGGCACAGAGTGCCATGTAGCCCAGGGAGACGTAGGAAGCCTAGTCCTGGTCCCTGCTCCATTCCAAACCACTTAGGCTTAGCTGGGTTCCATCTCTAAGAAGTCAAGTAATTAGCCTTGGCTGGCCTGACCAGACCGTAAGATGGTACCTGGGAGCTCCTCACAGGGCAGCCCCAGACCATCCCCCCAGCCTGTCGACCTGCATGCAGGAAGTTGCAGGCCTTTCACTCCTGTGGGCCCTCCTCCCTGAGCCAACTAGCCTTCACACTTTTCTCACTTTGGAGTCACACTGGCCGAGGGCCTGAGGGTCCTCCCCCTCCTCAGACTGGCTAAGACAGTGTTTGGATCTGGCTTCTGTACTTGGTCACTGACCAAGGCAGGGTACTGATTCTCTCTGGGACTCAGTTTACATGTAAAATGGGTATGTCTTTGTAGTTATTTTAATACTCCTGGAAATTACAGACCATGATCAAGTCTCTAGCCTCAGTAAGGAAAAGGAGCCCAACCCTGGTCCTGACACAAGCCCCACCAGTCGTTAATGCAAGTTTTTATTTGGCCGTATATACAATTTAAGCTATTAAAATTTGTACAATATTTACAAATTAAATAATCATCTGAAACTGTCTCCAGCAACTCTTGTAACACAAAACCAAGGGGAATAAAGACAGGGACAGGCAGGCCTCGGCTCCTGTGGTCCCTGCCTGGCCCAGAGCCTGTTCTAAACTGGAGGGGGAGCTGCACTCCTGGCTCCTCTTTCCCGGGGTCAAGCATTCAAATTCAAAAGATAAAATTTAAGCCGAAAGCCACCAGGTAAGGAAGTAGTTCCAATCCTTCTGAATTCAAGAATCTTAAGTTCTGCAAGATGAGAAGTGGCCTTCCTTGGATTCTGGGTTGCAGTGGTTAAGGAGCAGCACACTAGCCCTCAGCCCGGCTGCGGCTGGGCAGTGGCTACAGGGTGAGACCGAGTCAGCCTCACCTGAGAGAAGCTGCAGGGGAAGGGGCCTGGGGGAGGGGCAGGGCGGGGTCCCTCGGTGCTGCCCGCCTGCCCCCCACCCCCAGGCACTCCTTTCCCTGAGTTGTGTGGTTGCCAGTAAGACGTGGAAATGCCACAGGGCACAGGGGGCACAGCCACCACCACAAAGGGGCTTCTTGGGGAGATCAGGATAAGAAAAGGAAATTGGTACCAGTCTTGGCAGGAGGGCCAGGGCAAGTTCCTGGCCTGCCTTCAGCCCCTTTGGGGTCCACACTTGGGAATGGGAACTAATACTGTTCGGCACTGCAGTGTGACCCCGCACACAAGTAGGGCTTGGAGGGGCTGCCCCTTCTCCCAGAAACAGTGGGAAAGAAGGGTTTCTCAGAGGCTGAACCTTTGCCTTCACAGCTCCAGCTATGCCCCAGCAGAACACAGGGCTCTAGAGGTGGCAAGGAATGCTGCAGCTGACCCAGCATCCCCGTGCCTGCCTGGGCCTCAGGGCTGGAGTCCTGGACTGGGAACTCAGCCTCTTTTCACTTGGCCTCAGGGACGCCTCCTCTTCTTTCTCAGAGCTGGGGTAACTACTCCCTGGTGCAGAGAGGGAGCTGGCACTTGGTGGCAGGACGTGTTCCAGCGAGGGCTGCTCTAGAGAGCGGGGGGCAGGGTGAGGACAGGGGCAGTGTCAGTGGGCAACAGGGGACTCCAACTTTTGTAGGCGGCGGCGGCGGAGCTCTGCTGCATCAGGCTCCCCATCCTCAGGCAGCTCCTCGGCACCCACTGACTCAGGAGCTAAGGACAGAGGGATCAGAAGTGGAAGAAGGGTCAGAAGCCCTAGCCCCACCCCCAAAGGTTGATCAAACCTACCTGGAGGCTTTTCAGTTTCAGGGGCTGGTGGAGAGGCTCCTGGAGATGGGGTGGTGGCTTCAGAACTGGGGATGCTGGTGGAGGAGGCAGCAGCAACCACTGGAGAGGCAGTCTCTTCAGCAGGGTTGACAGAAGTGGCAGGCCGGGGGGGCCTGGGGAGAGGAGACAGAAAGCAGGTCCAGCCTTAGTAACCTAGCTTGGACAGATTGTCCTGTTCTTGTCAGCCTTGTAGGACAAGCCTAGGACAATGTGCCCCGCAGCTCCAGTGACTAGCAGGTACAAGGTAACACATGTGGAATGGATTCTCCAGTGGAGTGACTCAATGGTCAAGTGATTTTTTCCCATGGATTGTAAAACAGCCACTCCCTGTTACCTGCAGTCTCTGTGCTGGGGTATCAGGACTTCGCAGGTTACCCACTAAATAAATCGCGAAGTGCTAAAGTCTTAATTCTGGCTTCCCTCCAAGCCTGTGCTGTCACTGCTAGATGTAAGGCACTTGGTACATGTCACTTCTAAACAAGAATTAGAACTCCTCATAAGAAAAAGGAGGTCATGAAGCAAGTGAACAATGGGACTAGCACTTAAACTCAGGCCAGGCTGGCTCCAAGTGACTTTTCTTTTTTTGTGGTGCTGGGGATGGAACCCAGGACTTGGTGGTACATACTAGGCAGGTTAGACAGGTGCTTTGCCACTCAGCCACAGCCCCAGAACCCCCACCCCCAAGTTAGTCTGTTAACTGCTCCCTCAATTCAGGGGCAATTCTTAGTGTCAGGAGGGTGTTAGGTGATGAGCTAAAGCTAGGAATAATTTGAGTTTAGAAAAACAAAGTAAGATTCAAGGTCAGCTCACTAGTAAACATCATTCCTCCTTAGCTCCAGATGTGCCTCTGCAGTGGGAGGAAAAAGGCCCTGGGAATAACTCCCAGAGACCCTGTGTCTGAAGATAAGTGACCTGAGTAAGCAGGTGTTATGGGGTATCCAGGGAGACAAATGCCAAGAACAACTGTGAGGGACCTTTTCTTGGCATCTACATAGCTCCCCACTCCCTCACGAACATTCCACGGCCTCCATCCCCCCATGCAGACATACCCCAAGGAGGCCAGCACAGTGAGGTACTGGTTGATTTGCAGCATGGCAGCGTCCAGCAGAGTGTGGATGTTGCGCAGGCTCTGTAGCCGGGCCTCCAGATGTTGCCGCTCATGGCCTTCCAGAGCCCGCAGCTCCTCTGGGGTCAGCCCAGCAAAGCCCGCAGGAGGCACAGGCATTGGGGGGAAGGCTGGAGGGAGGTGGAGGCTCAAACTGGCTGCCTGGGCCTGACACCCCCTTACACCTTCCAGAACATCCCAGAGAGTGGTCCAACTTACCAAAGGGTGGCGGAAGGGGCATACCCATCCATGGGGGAGGGAAGGGAAAGCCCGGGGCAGGGCCAGCCTCTGGGGCAGGGGCAGAGCCAGGTGTTGGGGCGGAGGCACCCGTGCTAGCAGCTGTAGTTGTGGCTGTTCCACTGGGCCGGGAAAGGGCTGCTGAAGTGCAGAATGAGAAATCAGTGCTGTGGGGTCTTTGGATCCATCCCTGTCACCCTCCAGCTGCTGCAGTACCCAAAAGGCTCACCTGCACTGGTGGATGGAGGGGCTGCAGCCTCTCCTGAGCTTGGGGGAGGTGGGACAGGTGGAAAGGGACCCATGGGGGGCCACAGCGGGAACATGCCTGGAGGAAAAGGAGGCAGGAGGCCCTGGGGGACTGCAGAGAAGAGGACAGGGTGGTAAGAAGAGCGCTGAACTGACACTGACCCCACTCCCAGACAGGGAGCTTGGCTACTGAGAGCTGTGTCCTCTGCTCCCAGGGGCCTGAGCTCAACACTGGTCACAGTGATTGTAATCGGCTATTTCTTTTCACCCTCTCTGTCCCAGACTTGGAGGGTAGAGACTTGTATTCCCCAGCATCTCCCATTCCCAACTCTGGGAAAGTACCCAACACATGGTGGGTGGCCAAATGAAGGGATACTCACAGTTAGGGGGCTGAGGCAGGAGTGGTGGGGGATGAGGGGCAGGGGGTGGTCCCTGATCCGCAGGCTCAGGAGGTGGTGGTGACTGGGCTGGCAGAGATGCCCGCAGGACATCCATTCGGCAGGTAGGGCAGGTCTGCTGTCGCTGGAACCAGGAGCGCAGGCAGCTGAGGATCAAGACCAGATAGTGGTCAGCAGGTCTCCAGGAGCCTGTGATCTGATGTGCACGCCCCCCAGGGCCCCTCCCACCTGGTGTGGAAGATGTGGTTGCAGGGCAGCCTCTTGGCACCAGTCACCATCTCTTCTCGGCAGATGATACAAACATTGTCCATTGCCTGAAGTTCCTCGGGAGTGGCATCTGGATACCTGGTTAGGATGGCAGAGCATGTGTCAGACCAGAGCTGAAAGCAAGGTGACCTGGGACAGAGTTTGGGAGAGAATCTGGGACAAGCCAACTTACAGTGTGTTCATGTTGCGAATGGCTCGGCGAGACATGATAGCGTCTGTCACAGCTTTCTTGAACTGCCTGAAAGAACAGTCAGTAAATGCAGGGGAGGGCTAGGAGGGATGAGGTTAGGAGAGTGAAGGGACAGGGCTGGGCTCACCTCATGGCCAGGTACATGGGTCGAATGGCAAAGAGTGGGAAGGTGTGCACCTTGATCATGATGGTCATGAAGGCCATGTACAGCAGAACCTTGATGAAGCCTGCGGGGACGAATGCAGAAAGCTGGTCACAGGGTCTGGCAGGTGGAATAGGAGATGCTGGTCTGGGTCAGGGGTCCAGGCTGTCCTCACCTGTAAACAGCTCGGTGTAGAGCATGTACACAGCTTTATTGTCCCAGGGGTTCTCGCTCTGGAGGTCCACGGAGTGTAGCACATACTTGATGAAGATGGTGAGCACCATAGTCATCAGGATGGCATACTGGAGGGAGAGGGGGATGTAAACACCAGCTCCCCTTGCTCCAGCCACGCTCTGCAGTGCCCAGGCCTCAGCACAGCAGGGGGCAGTGGTACCAGCACAGGATCTGAACACAGCTGGTCCTCCCAGCTCCCCAACTCACTATGACTTCAGGCAGCTCACTCAACCTCAATTTGCTCATCTGTAAAATGCAGAATTAACTATTTATTCATAGCAGCATTGTCTTGCTGATTAAAAAATGCAGGTCAGGAGCTCAGCACAAGACCGGCATACAGTGGACACTTGGCAAATGCAAGTTGACACGCCTCCCCAGTGGCCCATCCAGCTAATTCTTTCCTGTCCATCCACCTATGGAGAGCCAACTCGAGTATCAGCCTCCGCCTCCAGGAAACCTTTCCTGAGCCCCAAGTCAGGTTCTCCTCTGCAACAGTCTCTTTTGTGCCCTTCTGCTATCAACTAGGAGTGTGTGACGGTACCATGTCTGACTGATCACTGTTCCCTGGTGGCCACACAGCAGGTGCTCAGTAGGGGTCTGTTCAGTTACTCAAGGCACATACGGTGTCACCTTGGACTTGTCTCCCCAAACTCCCAAGCCAGTTTTACCTCAAAGCCAAACACCAGCTGCACAGAGGCCCCACGGGTCAGGATGCTGTGATAAGCGTGGCTGACGAAGAGGAAGTCCAGGATACCCAGGAGGAACATAAGGGCTGTGGGGACCCCCAAATGGGGTAGGGTAGGATCAGCCCAGGGCCTGATACCCACTTTTGCTCTAGGACAGCCCCACCTTCAAGCCCACCATGGCCCGGCCGTCTACTCAAGTAGGCACACTGCACTGGTCTCAGCCCTCTGGGAATTCAAAGTTTTGCTGAGGGAGTGGGTTGTTGGGGCAGCCTCCAAAGGAGGAGGCCGAAAGCTAGGGCCCAGGCAGTTGAAAAGCCCTGGAGTGGAACAGGGCACAGACAATGCAAATTAACTTCCTAAATTATCTTTCCTGTACAGCTGTGGGAGGAGGGGTGGCTTGGGCTCTGGGGTACAGATCCACAGTAAGTGACTTTTCACCTTCCACTCCTCCATGGTGCCTCTCCTCCCTCCAGCTCCCTCCCTTCCCCTCCATAGATCTCACTTACAGACAATTCGGCAGTGAAAGAGCCAGGAGATATTGGGACTGCGTTCCATCTAAAGCAGAGCAGAGTGGGCCCATCAGGAGTCCTCCCATGTCCCCAACCCAGCCCTCACTGCTCCACAGCCTGCCCACTGGCCACTCCCAACTCACAAAATCCACACGGTCCTCAGCCAGCCAGTGGAAACATTTGAGGAAGAGAAGGAGAGTGAAGAGTGCAACAAAGCGAGGGCTGAAGTCATCCCGAAAAACGGTGAAGGCCAGACAAGTCTCAGTAACAGCGTACCAGGAACGCTCCAGAAGGTGCTGGGAGTTGGGCAGGGGATGATGTGGAACCCAGACATTCTGCTTGCCCCGCACCCTGCCCCTCACCTTTGGGCCAACAACATCTTACCTCCATCTCTGCTGCTCTCAGCTGCCCAAAGAACACCTTGCCCATTACCTTGCCCAAGAGGAAGACAAGGACGAAGGCCTGGATGTACAGGACCTAGGAGTGGGGAAAGGCTATGGTTTGGGGTCACTTTCTGCTTTCCTCTGCCTGGAGCTCATCATTAAGGAACCTCCCCAAGTCTTCATCAGTTTAGTTTAACTTAAGCAGCTAGTGGCTACTTCTCCCCTACTGACCTGTAGCCCCGCCTCTGCCCCAGGCAGCTCCTCCTTCCCTCCCAGAGAGTTCCGTCCTCCCTGAGCCCTGAACTCACTGCCATGCTGGGGCTGGACTTGGTCAAGTACACCACAGTGGGGTAGAACTGGTGTTTGAGGTAGTAGGCATGAGCCACCACGGCCCCGGTCAGCGCCAGGCTGGCCGCCATCATCACTGCGGTGCGGAACATTGCCCTGGCCCGCAGACCTGCGTGGGGAAAGACCATAACGTGTGTGTTGCCCATACCATGCAAATCTAGCATAGTGCCCGGCACAGCGTCAACAAGAGAAAGGAGGTAAAAACCTCACTTCACTCTCGCAACATCAGATCAAGGAGAACCCATGTTTCCCTGTTTCACAAATAAGAAACTGAGCCTCAAAGGGGTTAAGCGACCACACCGATACAAGGTCTGAAACCGACGTCAGTCTAGTTTCAGATCCAGGGCTCTTTCCACGCTGCCTGCCCAGCCGCCGCCTCCTCCGGGGAGGCAATGAGGAAAAGCAGCATTGTTGGAGGGCCGGTGGGGGTGGGGGGCTGCCACCGCTGACCCTAGGGTGCAGGTGCTGGGCTTTGAGGCAAAAGCAAAAATCTGCCCCAGAGGCGGGAACGCTCAGCCTGAACTGGACGAAGCAAAGGCGCAGAGGGGCACAGCCCGGAGAGGCGGCAGTACGGGTGACAGCTGTGCCAGGGTGGTCAGTGCGGACGCGCGCCCCGCGGGAGCGGGCGGGGTACGTCAGCCTGGAACCCTGGCGCCCCCCAACCCCCGGGGCTGTGTCAACTCGGGGCACCAAGAAACGGCCGACCAGCAGGGTGCAGTGCGGAACAGAGGGACCCGGATCGCCTTCGCAGCCGCGCACCTGTGAGCGCCAGGAGTTGTGAGCGTCGCAGGCGGGGCCCAGCTCTGTGACCGCGCCGGCGCCTAAGGTCTACCACCAGCTGACAGGCCGAAAGCAGGCGGCGGGACCGAGGGGGCGAGCCAATCCCGGTGACCTTAACAGGAAGGTCGTGGCCCCGACCCCAACCACAACCCGGGGCCCACTTCGCTTCACTCACCAGGAGCCCAGCGCCGCGAGCCCGCTCAATCTCCGCGACTGCGGCAGCCGCTCGGGTTAACAACACTCCCCACCCCCTGCGAACCGGAACTTCGGGGGTAAGACACCTCACTTCCGGTGGCGCGGGGCGCGGCGTGGACCGTACCAAGTGTGCCCCTCGTTTGCTCGCACCGCGCGCCGTGCGTGGTGCTAGGACAGTAGCCTTGCCGCGGTTTCGGGAGTTCGTGCCCACCGAGAAGGGCTAAGCAAGAGGTTGAAAAGGTGGTCGGAACGGAAGAGGGCAACGGGAAGGCGTTGTCCCTCCCCACCAGTCACAGATGGTACGTCCCTACCGCTGGGCAGACTCAACCCAGTCAGGACTCGGGCTCTCAGAGCTGCCGGAAGGTGGAGCATTTTGCAGGCCGTGCCCCTTGGAGCGGGGAGTGTGCGAGGGGCGGGCTTTACAGTAGGCCTAAGGGAAATAAAATGTTTCGGCGCCTTGTTCCAGGAATGATCGCAACAGTCTGACAAATGAGGTGCTTTCTGGGAGAACTGGATGCAGAAAACAAATTCGTCTCCTCCGTGACCACCCCTCCAGTTGTGTGGGAGTGAGTTGGGTCCCGTGGCTGCCACTGATTGGTTACGAGAAAGTTACGCGGACCAATAAGAAAAAGGAAGGCGATTTATTGGCCTATAGAAAGAGAAAAGCGGGTGAGTGGTTGCTAGGGGCGTTGCCTAGGGCTAGGTCCTTCCCAACTGCTGCGAGTAGGCCCAGCGATGTTCTCGGGCAGGTGATCCCTACCCCACCTCGGGAGGGGCGGTCAGGTGTGCGGGAACGGGGGAGAAGGCTGAGCCTTAATTCCCGCTAGTCTTGGGGCCGAGTATTCTGCGCAAAGGGATTGACTTTTAAGCGCCGCATGCCGGTGTCCCTTTCCGTGCCTACGGTTTTGCTGTCCTTATCTGAGGACACTGGTCCTGGGCTGTCCGCTCCTTCAGTCGTTGTCAGGGTCGCTGACAACTCAGTGCTCGCATTAACGAAGTCAAGCTAAAGCACCCACTTTGTGTCTTACGTTTTCCTTTGTCATCTCTTTTAACCGTCAGTCTCCAAAGTTTTATCAGCTAGGTGGTGCTATCGCCATATTAAACGTGGGACAGTTGGGATTCAGAGGCTTAAAGACCTGTCCCGGGATTCCTTAGGTCTGTCAGCCTATAAATGCCCGCGCTGTTATTCTCGGTCATCCTCCCCGCCTTCCACCTGTTGCTTGCAGGTTGAGCTTCCAACCAGTAACTGAGTTGGCTCCCCATAAGGCCTTTTGTGACTTTCTACTAACTACGATCATCAACTTTCAGTCCTTATTGACAGTCTCTCTCACTTTCTTGAAAGTCTCCTAAACTTCTGCCACCCACACACCCCTACTTTTTTCTTTCTGGCTATGCATCTGCCCCCGCCCTTTGCCCACCGTTTATAAAATCTCCTGTCCACGCTAGCCCCATTGCTACTTTTCTTGCATGATTTCTTCTGAGGGTTCAACCCCCACCACCACCACCACCCAGATGTTGATGACTCCAATATCTGGCTTCCAGCTGAGGTCTTCTTTACTTTCAAAACAATTCAGTGTCACTGGACTCCACCCACACCCCAGCTCCAGAAATCTGGGCTGCATGCTGTGTTCCTGTCTGCCCCCACCTCCATGTGGTAATTAAGCCATTTGTACCTGTAGTCTACAAGTGTGTCTCCTAGATGTGAAAAACGAAGAGCAACATATATAATATGAATGAATTATGTAATATGTTAGAAGGTAGTAGGGCTAGAGAGGGAAAGAAGAGCAGAATAAAGGGGATCAGTACTGTGTGGGGGCACGTGAAGCAGGGTGCAGTATCAACAAGGCTAGTCAGGTAAGCATCATTGAGAAAGTGACATCTGAGCAAAGACTTGAAGGAGGTGAGGGCATGAGCCAAGTGGATTTCTGGGTAAAGAAATGAAGCCAAACATGGCCTGGTCCTGGTTTGTTGGAGGAGGTGAGTGTAGCTAGAGGAGACCTAACAAAGAATGAGTAATAGGAGAGGGGTCAAGGGCCACATGGTGTTGACCATCCCAGGCTTTTATTCTGGGTGACATGAGGACCTGTTGGAAGGTGTTGAGCAGAGGTGTGATAGGCCCTGACATAGGCCTAAAGGATCACTGCATTTTCGGTGTTGGAATACACTGAACGGGGGTGGGAAGAGTGAGAGACAAGTGTGGAAGCACCCAGTTAGAAGGCTCTTGCAATATGTTAGGCAAGGAAGGAAGTCCCGTTGATTCCACCTCCTGTCTGTAGAATTCATTCTTTCCTTGCGGTCTCCGCTGCTGCCACATGCCTGTTGCAGACCATCATCATCTATGCCTGCACAAGTGGAACAGCCTCCTTCCTATACTCTTCTCCTTGTGTATTATTCATTTAGTGGCCAGAAAAATCTCACATCTTAGCCAGACATAGTGGCACACACCAGTAGCTTGGGAGGCTGAGATAAGAGGCTGAGGCAGGAGGATCACAAGTTCAAAGCCAACCCTTAGGAACATAGTGAGGACCTCAGCAATTTAGTGAGACCCTGTCTCTAAATAAATAATTTTTAAAAATGGGCTGGGGATAGAAAGAAAGAAAGAAAGAAACAAAGAAAGAAAGAAAGAAAGAAAGAGAAAGAAAGAAAGAAAGAAAGATCTGACATCTTAGTGGTAGCTTGTCTCTTGTCTCCCCTCCCCCACTCTGCCCTTTAGCCATAAGGCCTTGTTTGTGGGCACATCAGATACACCACACTCCATAGTTCATTTTCTGTTACCATAAGAGAGTACCAAAGACTGGGCAATTTATAAAGAATAAAAGTTTATTTGATTTATGGGTTTTTAAAAAATATTTTTAGTTGTAGATGGACACAATGCCTTTATTTTATTCATTTATTTAATGTGGTGCTGAAGATCGAACCCAGTGCCTCACACATGATAGGCAAGTGCTCTACCACTGAGCCACAACACCAGCCCTGATTTGTGCTTTTTCAGGCTGGGAAATCCAAGATCATGGTGCTGGCATCTGTGTGGCATCCGGTGGGGTCTTCTTACTGTATCACTGTATGGTGGAGAGCATGATATGACAAGACAGAGTAAGTGTGTGTCAGCTCAGGTCTCTCTTCCTCCTTCTAAAAGCTACCAGTCCCATCAAGGGGGTCCCACTCTGATGATTTTATCTAATCCAGCCAAAGGCCTTACCTCCAAATACCATCAACCTGTAGATACTTAAATTGGGAATTAACTTTCCAGCACATGAAATTTGAGGGCAAGGTTAAAAGTCCTAGCATCTATCATGCCCCAACCAGGCACGTCAGCTTAGGATTGGGACCTAATTTTTTTTTTTTTTTTGGTACTGGAGATTGAACTTGGGGGCACTTGGCCACTGAGCCACATCCCCG
>JAJEJO010005375.1:231461-257873 GCA_020662805.1 Glaucomys volans | reverse complement strand
GGGCCGAGCCCAGCCCAGCAGAGTTGGCTCCGGAGCGGCGACTGGGGACCCCCTATATGTGCCTTGAATATAAAATCTCGTTGAGAGTCATATTCCTGCTGTTTGAATCCCGAGCAAGTAGGAATCCACGGAGCAAGTAGGAATGCAGCCTTCCTCTAGCCCGCCATCTTGGATCTCTCCCAATTTACTGATCTTTTGTTCGAGGAACTACTACTCATATTAACAAACTATATTTTTTTAGAGTAATCATCCTATTTTGAAGAACAGTAAATTGAAATTGAACATGCAATTCTACAACATAATGTCTGGAAGGAGATGCTGAATAAATTAGTTGGTTTATATATGATGAATGGGTTTGATGGATAAAATTGGGGTTATATATTATAAAAATACAACATTTTGAAATTTTCTTAATTTACCCAATAATTATGAAATATTCCTCCATACACTATTCTCTTTCCAATTAATGTTTAAGAGTGCACTATAATTACACATAATCATGGGGTTTATTTTGACCTACTTTTACATGCATGGAATATCATTTTGTCTACTTAAGTCATTAGCATTTCCTCTTACCCTCTTCTCTGTGGGGGTTTCAGCCATGTCCAGTGTGGATGAGGGAAGGGTTAACTGTTGGAGGACAATGCTGGCTATAATCAATTAATACCTATAATTGTGTCTAATCAATAAACACACAAAAGTCAATGCACTTTTCAAATGGGAGGGAGCATGATGGATCAGGCTATACCAGATTTGGCCTCCAACAACATGGAGGAGCCCATCTCTCCTTTATTTTACAGTCACACAGGTAAAGGGGGCCAAGACTGGGAGGGGCTTCTTCTGTGATGAACACGATGGGGTGGATTTAGGGAAGTCATTTGTTTAGGGAAACTAGCATATAAGTCAGACACTCCCACACAGAGCCACTTACTTCCCAGGCTATCTGGAACAGTCCATCATGGCTGCCAGCTCAAGCTTGCCAGAGTCAAGCCTCTATAGCCCGAGGCTCAACCAAATCTGATTCTGCTAGGTATGGATGCCTTTACACACTCCTCCACTCCTCCGTTCCTTGTTCTCTACCCTACTCTCTTATCTCTGTTTATTTGTTGTCTTTTAACTTGTTCTTTAACTATTAAAGGAATTCTTTGTGGCATATGCACACATGTACCAAGGGTAATTTGTTCAATTTCATTGTGCAGTTCTTCCTTTTTCCCATCTCCCCTCCTGCCCCCTGAATCCCCTTCCTCATCTCCACCCATCTCCTCTGGATGAGTTTTTATAACTCCTTAAATATCACAGGATATTATTCAATCTGTTTAAGTTTTCCATAGTATTTTCATTCAAATTTGGCAGTTGATATGTGTTTGGAATTGTACCCATTTCTTCTAGATTTTTCAATTTATTGGAATATATGTTCAAAATGGTTGGTAATGATCCTCTAATTTCAGTATTGACTGATGTATTATTTCCTTTTTCATTTTTAACTTTATCAAGTCTTCTTTCTCCTTCTTTTGTTTAGATTGCATAAGGGTTTGTCAATTTTGTTCATACTCTCAAGAAACCTACTCTTCTTACACTGTTTACTGTTCTTTTATTCTCTATCTCAATAATTTTAGCCTTGATCTTTATTTTGTCTTTCCTTCTACTGATTTAGGAAATGGTTTGTTCTTCTTTTTCAAAGATCTTGGAATGCACTATTAGCATATTTATTTGGATTCTTCCTGATTTCTTATTGTAGGCATTCCTAGTTGTAACCTTTCTGCCATCACTTGTTTCCCAGAGATTTTGGTATGTTGTATTTATGTTCTCATTTGATTCTGAGAAATTTTCAATTTCTTCCCTGATTTCTTTAGTGACCAACTCATTATTCAAATGTGTATTGTTCAATTTTCACGGGTTTGCATATTGTCTGTTGACTTCCAATTTTTGTAATATTTTTCTTTAGTTTTAGATGGACACAATACCTTTATTTTATTTATTTATTTATATGTGGTACTGAGAATCAAACCCAGTGCCTCACACCGACTAGGTGAGTGTTCCACCACTGAACTACTAATTTTATTCCATTAATATCTGATAGATAGATTGGGATAATTTTGCTTATCTTATGTTTTGTAGACTTTTTTTGGTGTAAAATTTAATCTATTTTGCAGGAAGTTCCATAAGCAGCTGGGTAAGATGGGTATTAAGCTGCTGCTGGGTAAAATACTCTGTAACTGTTTTTTAAAGCCCATTTGTCTTACAGTATGAATTAAATCTGGAGTGTTTTATTGATTTTATGTCAGCATGAAGTATTAGTGAAATCACCAAGTATTCTCTTATTAGATTATTCTGACCCCTTATGTCAAATATATATGTAAATTGTGTGTGTGCACGCACACATGTGTGTTCTTACATGCATGAGTGTGTGTGTATGTGTGTGTGTGTGTATGCAGCCAAATCCAAAATTGGGCGTATAAATATTAACTCTCATAAATTTCATGCTGGTTTGTTCTCTTCACTGATATGTTGTGATCTTTATTTCTTTTAACTAATGTTGGCTTGAAGTTTGTTTGGTTATAATATTTTTAATCTTTTTGAGCTGCTTGCTTTTGGATTCTATTCTAATGGAATATCATTTCCATCCTTTCACTTGTAGCCTGCAGATGTCCTTGCCTTAAGGTCAGTGTCTTGTAGGCAACATATAGTGGGTCTCAGTTTAAGAGACATGCAAACATACAGTTTTAATAGGAGAACTGATTCCATTCACTTCCACTATTACTGTAGAGAGGGATGTATTACTTCCTTATGTGCTGATTTATTACTAATGTTTGCTTAAATCAAAATTCTTATTTGCTTAGCTGCTCTTATAATGAGATTTTTTACTTCCCAAACTCTGTTGATTGTTTTAATCTTCTTTTCTATACAGAATTCCTTTAGGTATCTATAGTAATGCTGGCTTAGTTGTTCCAAGTTCTCTCACTTTATGCTTTTCTTGAGAAGTATTTATTTCTTCTTTGATTATGAAAGATAGTTTTGTAGGAAAGAGGAAAGTTGGTTTGAAATTTTGCTTGTAAAGTGTTGAAACACATCATTCCAAGACCTTTTAAACTTTCTGTGTCTACTGAGTAAATGTAAGTGGACTGACCAGGCCTCACCCTCAAAACTGGTTTCCATTTCTACTCCCTTTGTGTATACCACCACCCCAGCTGAGCCAAGGTGAAAGTGAAGAAGCTCAACAAAGTTCAGTGTGAGAAGAGAAGAAAACCAGCAATCCTGGGGTTGAGAACCCATTTGCAAGGGACCCCTAAGCTGCATAAGCTGCACCTGTCGTAGTCTAGGACTCTCCACAGTAGAGAAAGTAAAGTCATTTCCATGGTAGAAGCCCAGCAGGAGGGAGCATATCACCCAAGACAGCAGGTTGCCTTGGGCTCCAGAACCACATTGCACAGAATCCTCCCAGAAAAACAGGGTGTTAGAGGAAGGCAGGAACTCCTCAGGATTGACTTGATTACTAAGGTTAAGTGCACAAACACCTACATAGGTTTGACCTATGCCATTCATGTGAATAGCAGGTACTACTCACCTGAGCACTGCTTTCAGGTCACTGCTCTTCTTCAAATACCTTCATGTCTTCTCTTCTGAGTGCAGGTCCTGAGGTCTAGGAACAGTAGAGAGGGCAGAAGGGTCAAATAAATGGAAATGATAAGCCCCAATATGTCGGGCAGCAGCAAACCTCCCACCAGCCAGAAGGCTTACAGCACCTTCATAAACAAATAGGAGACCAGGGCACCTCCATCCATCTGAAATGATAGTCCCTTCATTCCAGGGACTATCTCCCTATGGTTCCTGCTTTATGGCAGCTTCAGCTCCACTCCTGCACCTGGACACAAAGTTCCAGCACAGCTTCCCTCTCTGAGGTTCAGCACCTTGCAGCAGTGACCTGGTATTCTCAATTCCTCTGAATTCTAGACCACAGCTCCTGAGAGGTGCATGCAGCGCTCCAGAGAAAGCTTCCCTCCTTCTATTGAGATTCTACTTTACCTTTTCTTTAACATCCTTCCAGTTACTGCACCCCTTCTCCCTTTCTTAATGTATTTTACTATCAGTTACTCAAACCAATGAACATGAGATTTAAATCCCATCATGCATTCAAGTTTCAAGCACAGGTACCTGAGCACAAATCTGCCACATGTGAGCAAAGAGTGAAAGTGCAGTAAAGTCACTGTGATGGGAGAATGCCTTTGGCTTTCCAAAGCCTGCCCTGTGCAGACTTCAGTTCTCTATATGACTCCCTTTACTGAGGCTCAGAAATACAGTGGTCTTTCAGGGAGGAAATTCGTGCAGTTCTTTAATCCCAACCCTAGCTTAGACAAGAGAGGATGCTGTGCATGAAGGGTCTCACTGGGCTGTGCCTGCACGTGTAGCACAGATACATCCCACATCATAGGAGGTGGTCTGTGGGGGACTCACATCACCTTGGGCATTGAGCTTACCAAAGATATCAATCCATGGCTCTACCCAGATTTCAGATCCATAGATTTCTAGCATTTGAGCCCTGCTTCTCAAAGTGCTTGGCAGCACATTAGGGTTTGAGAGGCTTTACTTAGCTAAATGGTCCTCCTCTCTGGTTTCCCATTGGGATCACCTGCCTTGAATTATTATTATTATTGTTATTTTTTTATTGTTGTTGTTTTAAGAAGCATCACTACATCAGACACCCTATGAATAAGGACTGCAGTGTCAGTGCTCTCAGGGAGCAGGGAACAGGTATCTGCTTAGTCTTCTTCAGAGAGCCACAGAGACTTTCTTCATCCTAGTCAGACATGCTTCCAAATGTAGAGAATGGTGATTGCCTCTCAGTGACTCATGGTGTTTGCCAGCCAACTCCAGTGATTCTCAAATTTTGCTTATATTTATAGTTGCTTAGAGATTGTTTTAAATGGTCACATGCAATAGGTCACTGCTGCAAGATGCTGAACCTAGGAGAGGTAAGCTGTGCTGGAACTGTGTGTCCAGGTGCTGGAGTGGAGCTGAAGCTGCCATAAAGCAGGAACCACAGGGAGACAGTCCCTGGAATGAAGTCTCATTTCAAGTAGACGAAGAGGCCCTGGTCTCCTGTTGGCTTATGAAGGTGCTGTAAGCCTCCTGGTCAGGGATTTGCTGCTGCCCTAGGTATTGAGGCTTGTCAGTTCCCAAAGTCAAGGCCTGAAAAAGTAAGGCGAGATTTTCTATCTAAACTACTAACATTTCACAGGTTTATTGATTGAAAATGGGAAAATGCAGTGATAGAGATTTAAGCATAAAACAGGAATCAGCTTGACTGGTGTAAATCACTAATTTAGAGCCCCCCAGGTGTTCCCAGTAGGAGGCATGTAGAGAATCAGTGCCCAGAAAATAAACCTTTTGAAGAAAACTATTGTGAAAGGCATTTGTTTAGCTAAGGAAACAAAATATGGACAAAGTAGCCCACACTGGCCAGAATTTTATAAACATTGAAATACATGTTTTGAACTACTGTGAGTGACTTTAAGTAGCCACAGCAGGCAAGGACAAGAGAACTTTGTCCACAATGGTTTCATGATTACTTAGAGGCACATAGGCCTGCTTGGGTGCTGGGAGAAAAGTCAAACACAAAATTGCCATTAATACTTGTTCTACATCAAGTAAAAATTAAATCCAGTAGGACATGGAGCAACGGAAAGAAGTGTGTGAAACAATTGCAAACAGTCATTTCCCATATGAAGAAGGGCTCAATCTTACCTGCTTGGTGGCTGAGGATGAGCACCTGGACCAGGTGAGGCCTTCTGGAGGCAGCCTGGGTAACTTTAAAGGAGACGCTCTCTGGCTCTTGGATGCTGTCTTCACAAGGAGGCAGGGTCCTGCCAAGAGTGCCTTCCTGCTGGCTGGCAGGTGCCAGTGACAGTCACTGTTGCTCCTTCTGTGGCCTTGGAGGTGAGTAGAAAGCAAGCTCAGGTCTTTGGATGGGAGACTGTAGGGCAGAGGGTCTCATGTTGGTGGTACTGACAGATGGCCGCCTTGACAGAGCGAGGTCTATGACAGAGCTCTTCCTGATTACTTGCAAGTGCATTGGCCTGCTTGGGTGCTGGGCAAAAAGTCAAATGCAAATTCCATTAATCCTTATTTTACATCATGTAAATATGAAATCAGCCAAGCAACACATGGATCAAAGAAGTTTAAATGTAAAAGAATCACAGTCATTTTAAATATGAAGTAGTGCCAACCTCAGTGATGGTTAGAAAAAGAATAATTTACAGTGTCTACTTGATGCAATTCATGCCATACTAAAAAACAAAATCATTCTTTATGTGTTGTTAATTTGTAAAAGACCTTTTCTATGTTTTATGGAGAGTCACTGGCTAATGCAATTTTGAGGGCACTCTTACTGTAGTTACAACTATTGGAGGCCTCCTATTGGCCTTTCACCTCAGGATTTCATGCTCTGAGGTGCTTGAGCAGAGACTGTAATGGACTCTGTTGCTTCTGTTGTGTGAGGGTCTATTGTGTGAGTTGTTAGGTCTTGAAAATCTCTCCTCATGTGTGGCTATCTTAACATCATGACATGCAGTAAATGTAATCAGAAAGGTAAATTCAGTCACCAGCCCCAGTCTGAGAGAAGAGGAGCTGTCAAGTTCATAGCTATCCACATGTGAACAGGACTTAAAATTTACTATTGATCTCTACAACTGTGCTAACCAAACAGAAAAGTGGGAAATGAATAAACTAGAGCAGCTGATGCCTAAAGCATGAGTCACAGTGTGAGCACTACACAATGTATCAGGAGAAGAGGATGGAAAAGCAAATACAGAGGAAAGAAGTGAGAAAAGGAAAGAGACAGCAGACAAAATGAGAGGAAGAAGGGAGGAGAAGGGCAGGGGTGGAGAGGAGAAGGGAAAGAGGTCCCAAGGAAAGTTCCAGGTGACTGAGAGCATGTCATATTCAACAGAACTTGACAAAGCAAATGAGGTGAGGCTTATTAAGACACCTGAGAAGAAGGAAGCAGTGCAGGGAACACCATGGGAGATCTGTGCCTTCTCCTCGCTGAGGATTTTAAAATGGAGATGCTTCCCTGGTTCTGTTTTAACATCCCCTGGCCATGAGGGTGTTTGTGGCAGGAAATCATCTACTCCCTGTTGCTTAAGAACTTTGACCCAAACTTGTCAGGGGTCTGTCTGCCTTGGTCTGCCTGCTTCTTGCCTGCTGGTGGAGTCCTGGAGGAGAATTTCCTGTTCAGTGCAGAATTAACCCTCAGTGGGGCTCTGTTTTTGTGTCTGTGGATGGGAGTTAGCTCTGGTCACAGGTGCTGGCCAGTCCTCTCTCCTGCAGAGCAAGGTCCCAAGGCACATGATCAGGCTCTGGTCAGTTGCCCTGCTGGGGGAGGACTCTGGCAATTGCCTCAAAGCACTTCTGGGTGTAGGGGAGGTCAGGCTCCCTGAGATAGAAAGCTGAGGTTAGAGCTTCCACACAACCCCACCAGACCCTGGTCTGCATCCCCAAGGTTTTTTCCTTATCTCAGAGTTCAGACCACCTCTTGGCTTTTCTCCACTCTGCAGACCTCCAGCCTAGACTCCAATGTTCCTGTCACTTCCCAAACCTCTTGCTAAAACTATGACACAGTCTCAGTCCCATGTCCAGGTGGATTCCTGACTTCAGCAGGGACGTCAGTGAAAATACAGGAGGCATGGACACAGTGTCTTTGGTACACTAATGAAAACAATCCCAAGACAAAGAGAATAATAAAGAAAAAAGAAAAAGAAAAGAAAACTGCAGGGAGTTCTGATTTCTAGGGCAGAAAGTGGACACAAAGGGTCTTGAAGCTGTCAAGGCTTCCCAAACTCTCTAAACCTGCTGGGGAATGCTGATCTCTCCCCCATGCTGACACCTTCTCAGTGTCTGAGGTTCTTTCTGGCTCAGACTGTGAAATTGCTGGACAGCACAGCCTGCTTTTCCTCCCCCATTTCACGAGGGGCCACCACATGTCCTCAGTGAGGCCACAGTCCAACCCTTTCTGTAATCCTGTCAGTATTCTCAAAACTGATATTTCTGCTCTTCCCCTGGCCACCAGCCCTCGGAGACACCTACCAGCTCTTCCCATGTCTTCCTACTTCATCAGGTCACTGCAGAACTGTGGTTTCCATTCAGCCTTGGAGGGCAGCAGCTGTGCCCTGGGTTCCTCTACCTGGCCACTTTCAGAACACACTTGCACTGCATTCTTGACATTTCCTTTAAAGGTCCACCTAGTCAGAGCCCTACCATTTCCTTCTCTATCACACTAACAGTGTTTTGTTACACCACTTTCTTCTTGAAAACTTTCCTATATATTCATCTCTCATTGTATCTTCAAGTCCAATATTCTGCCAGGTCATTGTGCCTTTTGCCCATAGGACCCCAGTGTGCCAGATTCCTGGCCAAATTTCCATAATTAGAATAGTCAAGTGTTCTCAGATGCAGGAAGAGACACATGCAAGCACTATAGGAGCTATAGGAGCTTGATGACAAGATGTGGGGAAGAGTGTGGAGAAGACCAAATAAGCTTGAAGAGTGTAGGTTGAAATGAATCATAATGAATTCAGCAGTGAAAAGAAGATGAGGGTGCTGTTTGGGAAGTGGAGTCAATGCAGTGAAAGATCATGAATGGTAGAAATGGGAAGGGAGAGGAAATCTGAGAAGTGAGAAAGAAGACCCTGCAGTGACAGGGTGAGGCATGTGCTCTTTGACATTAGAGACTCGATCCAGGCAAATGCGGAGGTCGAGTTCCTTTCCTCAAGACACTGAGCACAGGAAGTAGAGAAGGAGTAAAATTGCTGCTGTAATATTTTCTGGTGGAGCTAATTCTTCATATTATGAGAACATTTAAATCTGTCTTGAGGTCATTTTGTAAATTGTGAATTGACCAATAATCAACAAGGTTATGACAGTAAACGAACATGTGAAAACCTGGAAGCACAGTCCCACTGAATAAGTTTGTTGGTTGTTGTTGTTTTGTGGGATGGTTATTTTTGTTTGTTTGACTTTTTGTTTTGTTCTTATGTCATTGGTTTTTAGGGGGTTTTTTGTTTGTTTTCTTTTTCTGTTTTTGTCTTTTGGCATTGGGATTGATGTCAGGGATGCCATAACATGGGTGGAGCTACATGTATAGCAGTGCTACCTTTAAAAACATAGCATGGATTTAAAAACAAATCCATGAATCATAAGCCCAGCTCATGTTTGGTTTCTTTTATTTTCATACAGCATCTCATTAAATTTCTTAGAGTCTCACTAAGTTGCTGAGACTGCCTGTGGAGACTCCTTCTGTCTCAGCCTCCTGAGTTGCTGGGCTTACACATGTGCACCAATGCACCTGGCTGCTTCCCTTTTTCCAGTCTTCAGAGACAAACGTGGTGAAATTTAATCTTAGAAATGAAAATTACAATTTATCCATGAAATTCATGTTTTCTTCAGGGTTACATTTCGATTTATAAATATTTCTTTTTCATGTGTATGTGATCCATAATGGGAAGCAGGGATGTCACAACTGATAAAGATGAATATAAAACAGGATTCCAAAGATCTCAGCTAACACATCAGCAAACTACCACACTGAGCAAACATATTTCATCCTGCTCCCCAGTCATCAGATATGAGCACCATTTCTGAACATCCTTGATATTACTTAACGTCACAGTGCATGAGAGTATGAGTAGGACCCCAGTGCTCCTCTGTTTTTTTTTTTTTTTTTTTTTTTTTTTCACGTGGCCACAACCTGGCCACCGGCAACGAGGTGGCAAGCGAGAAGCATCTGCTATGTCAGAAGACCCCAGGGCGGGGTCAGGGCCGGATTCTGCACCCCTGCCTTCTACACACAGCCAACAGGCGGGGAGGAGAGGCGAGGGGACCGCGGGCAGGACGAGAAGAGCTGTCCCATTCGCCATGAATGTCCATCCCTCGCCTGGCATGGCTTTGGCCTGTCCCAGGAGAGGGCAAAGTCACCACATTGATCAAGTCACATCGATCCTCCAGCTGTTTTTATGAGTGAAACTGTTAAGTGTTGGATTGGCAGGATGGTGCCATGGATTCCTCAAAACAGAAAGCCACTGGAGGTGATTCTTGCTTTCATGACACAGATCCTGACTTGACTGGTCCTGAGCCCATGAGCGGTGGATCTAGCTGATGGGTGAGGGAGGTTGGCAGGGAGTGAGGCTCAAGGGGACCTGATGGAACTTAGAGAACCACTGCTAACAAATTGATCAGAACAGTGAAATCTGAGAAATTCCACAATGTTTCCATCTCAGTGGAAACCAAATTCTGCATGTGGGGTAACAAAGGGGTACATATACTTCAAAATCTAAGAGCATATAGTTAACTCTGGACTCTATAGCACAATTAATGTGTGGAATTCAAATTCATCATGTATGTATGAAAGTATATAGTAGGTGTAATTCCTTCATTTCCAATACTGATCATGTTCATATCCTTTTAAATTTTGATCCTGGAATATGAATGCAAAACTGTGCCTATATCTCATAGATGAGGAGAATTTTTCTGATGATTGGAGTGGGTTTTAGACATGAATATGCAGGAATTCATGATGGAGGAGTCAGGATATTTTGTAAAAGTGCCGGGTCTCATGATTTCCTTGTTCACCCAGTTTCTCCTGAAAATTGTTTGGGCTGTGTATCTGAATAGACAGAGGAAGATTGCAGGCAGCAACATCAATGGCCAGGCACCCACTGGTGAGCAGAGAATGTTTTTTTCTATTGAAATTTCACCCCTATTCAGAGAGATGCCAGTTCTTCAATGCCAGGAGGAGTTAGTCTTGTAGCCCCAACTCTGCAGTGATCTTCATGGGTCAGAACCTCACCATCAGGCAGCTAATCTATTTCCTGTCATGACACTACTATACTATGGGACCATTCCTGGCTGTGTACTTCCACATGGCATGGGAGATACTGTATCTGATGTTCTACCTCTGACTTCATTTGAAATCACTGCTGATTAATGGTGCTCCTCATTGCAAAGGTGTTTTGATTGTGGTGAATGCAGGCCAGAGGAATGAGTGAGGGTGGAACATTGCAGCCCAACATGGAGACAGATATTCCAGCAGGTAAATTCAGCTGACCCGGTGGCACAGACATTGGACTGAGAATGAGGAAAATGAGAGTGGTAGGCTACAGAAGCCATGAGAAGTAATTTCTTTTTTCTAATTTACACTTGGAGTTTGATGGAATATATTTCAACCTGTTGAGAAGTTCCAAAAAGATACCTAAAACAATCATGATCATTCTTATTCCCAGTGTTGGTACATCTGACTAACAAACCATTCCTTCATATTTCATACTGGAAATTGTATACAGCAAGTCATATTGACTTAATAAATGTTGTGCCATTAAAATTATGCTAGTAAATAGCATAGTAGATAGAGCAAAATTTTTGAAGTGCTGAATACATGAAACCAATAATGAAACAGAGAAACAAGATCAAGATGCCAGAGACATATGGAAAGGTAGTGTTCGGAGCTCCAGAGAGAATTGAGAATTGGAGTTGAAACATAAGGATGGTCATGCTGGGACTCTGCTTCAGAACACAAGTCTCAGAGTCTTTGCCTTGTGCTGATGAAGTGTCTGTTTTTAACCTGATTCTGACCTCCTTGGTCACATCATGAGAACAGTGACTGTTCCTAATGACACCTAGATACAGGGGGTTTGTTCAGTTCCCAAGAATTTTGGGGATGGGTTCAAGGATGTCTGCATTGCTCTGGTGATAGCCTTATAGGTGATACATGTTTTGAAGATCTGGAGGAATTCATTAGCCTTTTAAACCCTCATGTTACTGACCATTTCACAGATGGGGCTCTAAAATAGATCATTGTGAAAATTTCATATGTGATGAATTGTTCAAGAATGACAAATTAGGTTGAGGTTTGTCTGTTAATTGTTCTATAAAGTTCTTTAAATTTTAGTTAAGTTTCAAGTGAAAATTTTGTAATAACCTGTCTGAAAGGTATAATTACCAGCCCTTGAAATGTTTTCATGTTCTGTGACACACTATCATGCCATATTCCTTTACTATAAATTCTGTGAACTCAATGTTGGATATCCCTAGGTTTCTGAAAGTAATAGTGTTGGGTGCTGGGAATGAATAGGCCTGTGCCCAAGCAGTTGGGCTCCCTGTACACCCAGTTTCCTTCAGCCTCAGTGCTGTCCTCTCACACCATCTTTTGGGAAATTGATGGAATTTCTCTAACTCAGTTCCTCAATAATGTTCTGGGAATCAATAACCACTGAAGATGTAATGGTAACATTCACACAAGAAGAGTGGGCCATGCTGGACCCACCTCAGAAAATGGTACACAGATCAGTGATGCTGGAAATCATCAATCATCTAATATCAGTTGGTGAGTCCCTCAATGTTATACATCAAATAAGTTAGGTATACATATTTCTTCAATCAACAAGTTTCTGGAATAGCATCTTTCTGTTCAATTACAAACTCTGACCCAAGACTCTCCTACACATTAAAACTACATAACACAAGGCCATTTTTTTCATTTACATTACAATTCATTTTGCATCGCACTAGAATGTGGTCTGCACTATAATTTCACGTATTAATTGAATCTAAATATCCTGCACAAATGATTGAAATCCATAAATAGATCTAATATTTATAAATCATTTTTCTTCTATGATGACTGTACTTGAGCAGAGAATATTGAACACAAGAGAATTCTGAATACTTTTGGTGGTGCTTATGTTGGATTCCATTTGAAAGAAATATTTAGTGGAGACATGGAATTCCTGAAAGGACTGTTGACTCAACATTCTTTGAATGTGGTCATCAGCATCAGTGTCCTTCATTCCTGCCGCCTATTATCTTTTATTCTTCTGCAATGAGGGAACTTCAATATTTCCTCTGTTAAATGTTTTCTTTCTCCTTCTATATTCTGTTCATTTTTGCTAAGTCATCTTCAAGGACTTGATTATAATGCACATGTCTTGGCAGAAGTCTTAAAAATCCAATTCCTTTCTTATGATGACTAGGGTGTCTGTTCTGTACATCAGATGTGACTTTGCATCTGCAGCATGGAGACACTCTGTGGATGGGAGCAGGATAGGGTTTTCCTCAAGTTAGGGTCCAAGTACAAAACAGACTTGTGATTCTACAGAGAAGGGTGCCAGGCCAGTGAGTGACCTTGAAAACATTAACTGACATAGTCATGAAATGAATGATGTTGTCTAAAACATATCAGGGGATAATGGGAAAAATGTCCCATGTGTTGACATAACTTCTTTTCTTTTACATTCAAATTTTGTTCTACATTTATACTTTCATTTAGGGCAAAACATGTTAATGTATTTTTGGAGGTCAATTTCCATAATGTCTCTTTTTCTGATTTTCTGCTTGAAAGACTCTTTTCAATTTCATTAATTATGCTAATTCTATCCTGCAAATCTTTGTAATAACCAGTGTCCTGTTTCAGCTACATCCTCTTTACTCTTCATATAAGATATCGCCTCTGTGAAAGTGCCAATAATGTAAAAATATTCTCATCAGATAATTGGGTTGTTTTCAACTTTGTCTCTGAATTACATGCTTGAGAAATGAAATGAATGCCATGCATGTGGGAAAGCCTTCAGGAACTCTTACAACCTTAAAGAATATGATAAAATCCATACGGGAGGGAAACCACATGGATGACAACTATGTGGGAAATCCTTTAGTAAATTATATAACCTTCAGATGCATGAGAGAACCCACACTGGAGAGAAACCATATCAGTGCCATGCGTGTGGGAAAGCCTTCAGCACATCAAGCTACCTTAGACTTCATCAAAGAACACACACTGGAGAGAAACCATACCAATGCCACCTGCGTGGGAAATCCTTCAGTCAATCATGTTACCTTAAAGCACATCAGAGAATCCACACTGGAAAGAAGCCATATGAATGCCATGTGTGTGGGAAAGCCTTCAGTCGATCATCTGGCCTGAGAAAACATGAGAGAACACACTGGAGCCAAATAATGTGCATGCACCTGAGACATAGTCCTCAACCATCACTCTACTATTAAATAATGGAAGATGACTCACCTTGGAGAGTGGCCATTGGAAAGTAGCCTTGTAGAAAGGCCTGTCTTTAAACCTGAACTTAGAAAACACAGTCACACTCATTGGAGAGAAACCACATGAATGGCCTCTATGTGGAAAAGCCTTCAGTCAATCTTATTGCCTTAGATGGCATGAGAGAATGCATAAGACATCGGTCATAGAAATGTCATCTGTTTGAGACAGCCCAACCAAGGTTCTGCATGTATGAACCCATGATGGAGAGAAGCTTGAGTTCTTATAGCATATATTCTAACCTGATATTACAAGTTGCAACAACTAAAAAGTTTCTTCTCTTTTACATATATTTCTGCTCCTACTCTTATTTTTTCCTTTCCTACTTCCTAATTTGCAAATAATTTGATTGCTAACCTAGGTTCTCTCTGATATAAGTATTTTAAGTTATAAATGTTCATCTGAGTGTTATATCATCCCAGAGATTCTGATATTTTAAGATTTTATACTCACTTAGTTTGAAGCACTTTGTATTTACTTTTCTTCTGCTTTCTTTCTTGACCTTTGAGATATATATCTGTGTGCCATTTAAGTTTCAAGTAGTTGACAAATGGGGATGGGGTTCTATAAGGTCATCAATTTGTAATATATTGAATCATGCAGGAGTCTGATGGTGGTATGATCTAAACATACATCATAAGGTGATCATAAGAAGATTGCTTACTTGAAAAGAAGGAACAGAGCAGTTTCCCTTTCAAAATATTCATTGCTATAGTTAATATCACCACGCATGATTTTCATGAATGAATTGACATAGATCCTGTCTCATCCCTCCTTCGGGACTCAAAGGTGATGGGGTGGATTCTATTTGCTGCCTTCTATTAGTTCCCCAATTTTAAGTACATTTTAGTAAATTAGGAATGCATATGTGTGTCCTAGGTGTGAACAAATGAAATAATTGGGCTTTAAGTGTCCCCGGGTAATTTGAGGCCTGACATGGACATCCAACAGTTACAAAATACTTAAAAGAGTATCCTTCACCTTTTCTGATCACAAAGGAATGAAACTGCAATCAGCAGCAAGAAAAACACTGGAAATTATCAACTATGTCAAAATGGAATGACTCCCCTTTGACAAATTCTGAGACTCTGAAAAGTGAGAGGAATGAATTTTACAAATTGCTTCTAGGAAAGGAAAATCAAAAGAGAAGAAATCAAACTTGTGGTCTTACACCAAGAGCAGCGTGGAGTAGTCCCTTAATGAGCTGCCTACTTAGTAGAAAGAAATCAGGAGTCCCAAATTACTGATCTCCTTTTTTCACAGAGAAAAGAAGAAGGTATGAAACAGGAAATCAGACACAGAAGGAGGTAATAAATGTCACAGCCCAAAAGAGAGGGACCAAAGAAGAGTGATCAATGAAACATTGACTATATTTTAGAAAAGATAATTAAATTGCCGGTCATGGTGGCACTGGCATATAATCCCAGCTCTTGGGAGGCTGAGACAGGAGGATCATGAGTTCAAAGCCAGCCTCAGCAACTTAGCAAGGCCCTAAGCAACTCAGTGAGACCCTGCCTCTACATAAAATACAAAATCAAGCTGGGGATGTGGCTCAGTGGTTGAGTGCCCTTGGGTTCAATCCCCAGTACCAAAAATTAAAATAGAAAAATAGAAAAATAAAAAATAATTGAAGTTGATTAGAAAGCTCAAGGAAATAAACTGCAGACCAATATCCTTGCTGAAAATAGATGTGTAATTTCATAGGAAATCTAGCTGCATTCAAAAACATATTTTGTAGATAATACACAGGGATCACAGTAGATTTTAAATGGAATGGAAGTTTCATTTGACAAAATAAAACCAATAAATGTATTGCTGCAACAATAGACAGCAGGTCACAAATCCCAGGATTATCCTCTTACATGCCCCCAAAACAATAGCCAGAGTCCAGCACCCATTTCTGTTTACAACACCAAAAAGTCTAGGGATAAAATGAACTGACCTCAGCAGCCCAAAGGCTCTATCTCACAAACCCAAGGGCAACATCATCCAGAACAGGGATGAACTGAGAGCATTTTCTCTAAACACAGGAAGAGGACTAGCATGCCCACTTTGCACACTCCTCTTCAACATAAATCTTGAAACTGTAGGCAGGAAAATCAAGCAAAAGATGGAAACTAAGCCCTCTGAGTAGAAACAAATAGGGAAGGAGAACCCAGATTGGCCCTGTTTGCTGAGGACAGGATCCTGTATGTAGAAGACCCACAAACTCCACCAGAAGACCTAGAAAGATCATTAACGAATTAGACAAAGTAGTGGAGACAAGACAAACATCCCCAAATCCATCAGGTTTTTATCCAAGATGTATTTTCCCTTCCTCAGTAGAAAGGCACACAATTGAAAATGAAACAGTGCTTAGCCCAGCACTGAAACCTCCCACATTCCTTTGTCTGCAATCTATTAACTTTCCAGCAAGTGTCTGAAGAACTCCTGAAAAAGGAAACCAACCTGAGATTGTCCCACTGTCCTGCTCTTTTCTCTGAGAAGGTGGTCAGACAGGGGGCTGCTGGACACACAGCACAGGAGTAGATGCAGCTTCCAGGATGTCAGGGGAAGGACTGGTGGGGGAGGGTCAGTGCCCTGGACTTTTATTCTGCCCTAGAGTCAGGTGATCCAAAACATCAGCTACTGAAACCAACAGAATCCCCCAGGGGCAATTTCCTGTCAATTGATGACTCACACCTTCTCATCACATGACTCTACTCAGGGTACCTGACTGGCCAATCATTCTGTCCTAGATACTTGCTGTTTCCCTGGACCACTTTGTCAATCTTTCTGTGGCAAACCCTTTTTAGGACCATGTTCAAATTCATCAGGTGGAATGACTTTAAGGACTTAGGAAGATGGAATCGGCAAGACGCTCCAAATGCCACTTGAGATTTGCTAAGTTTGCTTCCTGTGCTCTGAACAATTGTTGTCCCACCGTTCTAACCAAGGGAGCCTTACTTAAAAGTAAAGGATTTAAATAATTAGATTACATGTTGGATATACATCCTTATGTTATGAGGTGAATCAGATTCTCAGTTTATAGGGTAGAGTCTAGCTGTATCTATTTCCCTGTGTGATGGACTGACATATTGGATGCCATGGAAATGTTATAGGCCAGGCTGCATGGGCCACGACTCTGCAGACTCCATTTTACTTTGAGACTCCATGTTCTGTAGGAAATTTCTCCCATGGGAACAAACTGCTTCTGTACCCATCAACAGCTGCTTAGTATGGCATGCTTGGCAACACAGAATGGCAATTCCTTGATAACAAAATTTGTGCTTTTTCTGATTCTCATTTCTCCTAAGCAATGCACAATGTCAACTGTCATGTCAACAGTGATTGTGGACATGTTAGAAAAACTTCTTAATTTGGACTTAAGGAAGGTCATTTTGACCCACTTCCCACTTCTGCTAATGATATTAGATCGTATAAGATTAGTTTGTAATTTTTAATCATAGGAACATGCACTTATATTTGATATGCTGACTTAGGGTATAAAATCCCCTACCTTACTGTGGTCGGGGCTGATCTCCCAATCCCCATTTCTGGGGTGTTGTGTGAGTCAGTCAGCCAGCTAATAAAATTCTCAAATGTGGAATTTTCAGTGTTGACGCGTCTGTTCTTAAGTTGTGCCCCATAATAGTTGGAGGCCCCATGGAGATCCTTGCTGCCAGGGGGATAAGCACCTGTCACCACTTACCTGGGTGGAGAGAGGCCATAAAAGCTCTCGCACCTGGGGGGAAGGCCTCTGAGAGGAGTTCCTTGCCCCAGGCTGCCAAGGTCTGTGGAGCCCTGCCCCACGAGTGAACTAAATTCTCAGAGAGACACCTGTTTCTGTGCCCCCAGGCACCACCAGTAAGTCTGTTTCCGGTGGTTCCATATCTGGGGAAATAAGGATGTCTGGGCACAGCATTAATTTCCAAGTTCCAGACTGTGGCAAGTTGGTTCCCAGGCCATCATGTCAGAAATCAGGAGTGGCCACTTGTCCTTGTCTTTGGCATCCTACCCATTCTGTGTTTGTTCACCCTTTTCATTTATTTTTACTGCCCTTGATTGCGGACATGGGTAGGTCTCTCTCATGTTCATCATGCACTTCCCTTCAATGCATATTGACCAATTTCCATGAATTCCAGAGACGGGCCACTGACTACATGACTTGATGTGACATCTTTTCTCAACCTAAATTCTCTGGGAGAGAATGCCCAACTTTTATGGTCAGAGGGCCCCTCAGGGTACCACCAAATTTTCTTCTTGAAGAATAAACATCCTTACCAAATGTCTTTTATTCCAATTTAGAGAGAAAATGGTCAAAATGATTTTAACTATATTCAGTAAAGCTTACACTAAAATGTGAACTGTTGCCAACAGGAGCTTCCAACTTTTGGACTTAGTCCTCCAAAATACCAGGTGGAAATTGGGATGGCTGCCATCCAAGAGAACAGAAAAACTGGTTTAGAACAAGACCACAACCTGAGGGTGCTCTCCCAGGGAGAACAATGGAAACAAGCTCCCTTGCTGCCTCTTCAGGAAACCCCTTCAGGGAGCGATAAGGTGTATCTTTGACTATATCCACTGAATTCTTTCTATCTCTGATGAACAGGACCACATCAGGATGGAGGCCACAATGAGGTTGAAATTTGATTTTTTATGTTCATAATGTTGATCAGATGAGTCCAGGTTAAACTTTTGATCAAGTGAGTCCAGGTTACATTTTGGAACAGACCTAATTTATCCAACTCTAAGGCCTTTTTAATAGTCTGCTTCATTCAGAAGTCAATATGCAAGGGTTAATTCTCAATCTAATGGGGCTTAGAAAATAAGCTACAAGGCCTTTCTGTCTTTCTGTTTTATGTGCATTTACACAGGTGTGTTCTCACATCTACATACGAGTGGTACCAGAACTGACACTACGTCATGAATAAAAATGCAAAGTAAATGGTCCAAAATAGCTTACATTGACATGATTTGAATGTCAATGTGAAGTTTAATGTTGGCAAACAGGTAAAAGAAAGGATGTCTTGAAAGGTTGCTAACTCAGCAAGTTTCTCTAGGTAGTCATACAACTGGTGAAATATTATTTTCTATCAAATATCTAATTTCAATTGTTTCTAGATTTTTTGTCACAAGGGAAGAAATAGTTGGTGCTATCCAACACATTTCTCTGATATTTTGGTTTTTAGAAATAAGTAATTTCGATTTGAAATATATGGGATTAATCATGGATGTGTTTGTTGAGGACATCTGATGGATTTCAAAAGGTACGATGCTAACGGTTCAATATAACATCAAGTAGTCTTACCCCCTTAAGATCCATAGGGTGGCATACTTAAAAGATTACTGGTGTTTTCAGAAATTGATAAATAAAAAATGGGGTTTAAAAGTACTTTTTGTACTTTAATGGGTTTGAAAGGATTTGCACAGCTAAGTACTCAAACAAGAGACACAACAAATCATGGGGATAATTTTATTAGGATTACAATGAATTTGAAGGGCATGTTTGCCAAGAAAGTAAACAAACTTGGTCAGTAAGGCCAAGGAGACCATCCACAATGGCTTCCATTGACATGCTCTACAGTTAAGCCCTCCCATCCATGGCCAGGACACTGATTCAAAAAGAGAGGTCCCAGTGATCAGCCAGGGTTGCCCTGAATTCAATCATAGGGCAACAGAGAGTCATTGAGCCTCCTGCTTACACTATACTTCAATATACAAATGTGCATATCCACTCCATTTCCCACTCCATGGAAAGTCTATGAAATCCTTCACAGCCTATTTCAGAGGTCACATTGGAAACCCCATTCGAAGCTTCCATCATTCAGATCCAATGTCTGTGTCTGTTCCAGCCCTGTATGGAGTCCGAGTTAGGAGGGCCCACAATGAGGAAATTCCTATGACCTACGTGTACATGCTTCCTGCACCTTTGTGTCCTCAGTCCTACAGTTCCCTCCAAGTTACTTGAGAATAGAATGTGAGTCTGCCCTGCCATGGAGTGCCTCACTCCTTGTCACTGTCCTCAGAGGAGGCAGATACCTGAATATCCTCATGGAGGCAACTCACAGGCACATTGGAGCTGCATCCCTCAAACTTGTCAAGAAAGTTAGCAGTTGCAGCAGGAGCATTGGGCTCTGTAGGGGTAGAGACAGAGGGAGCTAAAATGAACCTGGAGCTCCAACAGTCATGGTGCAGTGTCCTGAAGACCATTTTGAAGGGCTGTCATGGAATACAGCTGCTGGAGGACTGGACTTGGTGCAGGGTGGGACAGGATTCAGGAAAGGGCTTCTCCTTGGAGACTGAAGATCCATTCTGGAACCCTGGGGTGGAGTTTTCCCGGTCACTTTGGGTGTCACTTGGATTGTGAGTCCACTTATATCTGGCAGAGATTGCAGAGACATGCAAAGGTCAAAGCCTAGACTGCCAGTGCTTCCCTGTGGAGTCAGGCTGGGGCTGAGTCTAAGTTTCTTTGGGGCATTCTGACTTCTCTTGACAGAATCCAGAGCAAGTCTCTTGGCTGGGGCCCTGATGCTGTGTGTGGGAGCCTGGCCTACTCTCCATGCTGTAGGCTTCAGGCAGGGCTGTTTGCTCACATCAGGGCACCTGGCAGTGGATTGGGTACTGAGCACCTGGCTCACACCATGCCTTTTAGAGGCAGGCTGGGCAACATTATGGGAGACACCCTCGGGCTTTCCTTCTACTTCCTTCACATGGAGGGTAGTGTTGTGGCCAGACAGCCTTACTCCTGGATGGCGGGTGCCAGGGATGGCTACTTCCTGTCCTTTCCTGGGCACAGGAATGGAGTAGAAATCAGGTGCACTTCTTTGGAAGGGTTGTGCTGGAGGGAGAATGGGTCTCTCTTCAGTGTTCTTGACAGGTGGCTGGCTCTCTGTCACATGGCCCAGGACAGAACTCTTCCAGGTTGTCTGCATGGGCAGTGGCCTGCTGGTGTGCTGGAAGAAAAGACATACATTTTCATGCAAATCATTCATTACTATTTGCTCTCTGGCAAGAAACAATGAAAACCAAATAAATAGGCGAGGTACTCCAGACACTGACGGTCAACTGTAAGATAATTCATCAGTCACCTGAACTAAAACTTGAGTGGTACAACTAGTAGAACTAGAATTCTACTGAACACCAACGACACTATCAATGTGATATTTTTCAGGAATTGGGGAAAATATCCCATTCTTCACATTGGGCCTCATGATTTGAGATGTAAAAGCTATTGCACGTTTCCTTTGGTGTGATGTAGATGGCCTATACCCCTTTGAGCAGAGTGTGAGGGCTGAGGAGATTTCCTTCTGATGCTCAGAGTGTTGGCTGACCATCAGCATGAATACTCCTGCAGAGTACATTCTATCCTTTAAGACATTGAAATAAACTTGCTACATATGTACTCCCATCCCAAATCAGGAGGAACAGGAAAGGCCTTCCTCATAATACTGGAAAGACCATAGCTAATGCACAATTTTGAGTCTCCTTGTCCTTAATGGACTATAGCAAGTCACTCAGCAGCAGGGACATGGAGGAGGAACCAATCCAGTTTACCCAAAGCAGAGAAAAGGGCAACCCACCATGGAGACACTCACCCTGAGATAGGCACTGGGTTCTGTCCCTTTCTTCCAATTGGGCTGCTGCCTCCCCTGGGATCTCCTAGGAAATTTCTGGACTAGAGCCTTCCTTTGCTGCTCTTCTTGCCTGTGGATCAAACCAAGGTATTTGCATGGATCCAGAGCAGGAAGAAAAGTTTCATGTTCTAGTTCCCTTAGTGTTTGCTGTGATATGGTTTGACTGTTCCTAGGTCTTTTCCAACCCTGATATCACACCCATGGCCTAATTCTAGGTAGACCTTCTCATTTCTCACTAAGTCAATTCACAAGTGCTCAGTGCATTTCTGACTGTCAAGGTCTTGTTTCTGATGGGCCCTGTGTCCTCTCCCTTACTGAATACACAGGAGATGCATGAGCTCTTGGTGTTGTGATGTCCTTGCCTATTTCTCTCCACTTACCCTTTCTTTGGACATGGCTGTGATAATTGTGTGGAGAAGGAGGGACACCACTCTTTGACTTCAATGCTCAATGCTTGGATCCCACCCACCCCATCACTCACCTTTGTCCCTGGTCCTTCTGTCTCTCGGGCTGCTTAAAGCTTCCTGTGTCATGGGGATTCTCAGGCTGCCTTGGTGCCTGGTTCTCCTTCTCCTGCATTGGGTCCAAGGGTTCTTTGACTTGTGCCCCGTCCCAGCACTTCATGGGGCATCTTCTACTCCTTGCAGCATGTTCAAAGGCCCCACAGTCCTTGCTCTTCACCTGTGGGTTCAAAAAAACAGATTCTCATGAGTCTGCACAAACACAGCCAGCTCTGCAGTGTCAAGGTTAAGATAGATTTTCAAGACTGAGTCAAGCTTTGTTTTAGATTAGAAACTCGGGCCTGTGCACTAGGAATTTGTAGGATGTCTAACATTTCTGAAGTTCTTTGGATATCATCTGTTTTATAACATCCCCAGAAGGAAGAGTCAGTAGTCAAATTCTGAGCCCATAGTAAAAACAATAAAAGCATTTGAGTGTATTGGTTCCTTATATGGAGGGAAAATATCTTGTCACATCATATGAAGGGACTAATTTACTTGTCAGCATGTCCCTGCCAGGTTTCAGGGGTATTGCTAGAATCGAGTTGTAGAGGCCAAATCAGCAATACTGCATCTGGACACTGACCCACACTGCTCCCTGGCTCCTCTGCTACCCAGGCCTTCACTTACCCAGGGATCCTCCTCCTCTGCCTGGGGAATCCTGTGCCCCACAGCTCCCCTCTGCTGGTGTTTCTCATTCTGGGTTTGAATGAGTCCATGGGATGGTGGCTGTGAGGAATGGCCTGCCCACAGCTTCATCTTCCTGGTGTGAGGTGCTTCTCCCTCAGAGGCTGAGATTTGGATTCCCTGAGTCATAGAGAGAAGAATACATTCATAAGCACGGAGAAATGGTATGCCCTTGGACCTTTTTCACTTTTTGGTGTTGAGCAAACCCCACAACCACAGAGGGAGATCTGTTTCCCGGAGTCTGATGTTCCCTTCTCACATGCATCTTTCTCCTCAGGTACAGGTACTAGGCCCTAGCATCAGACCTTGCTATGGAGCTGACATATCATAGATGGTTGCTTATTTTAGATTTTTACTGAGTGATTGATTCTGGAGAATATGTTCGTTTCCTTCATAACACAGTGCACTAGAAGTAAGAACAACTCTGTTTCCCCACGAGGATGAAATAATCCTGGTCACAAGATCGGGTGAATGTCAGCCCTGTACACACATACTTGAAAACTAGAAACAATAGTTTCCCTTTCAAGATATTCATTGCTATATTTAATATCACCAGATGTGATTTTCATGAATGAATTTTTATAGATCAAAGGTAATAGTCTGTATTCTATTTGCTGCCCTATGTTAGTTCCCCATTTTTAAACTACATTTTAATAAATTAAGAATATATATCTATGTCCTATGTTTGAAGAAATGAAATTATTAGCCTTTAAGTGTCCCTGTGTTGTATGAGGCCTTACATGGACATCCAACATTTACAAAATACTTAAAAGAGTATCCTGTACCTTTTTTGATCACAATGGAATGAAACTGCAATCAGCAGAAAGAAAAACACTAGAAATTATCGACTATGTCAAAATGGAAAGACTCGATCTTCGGCTGCCTGAGTCCTCAGAGCTGAGCTCCAGTCTTCCGGTGGCAACATGGTGCTGCAGCTCCTGGAGAGATCTGGCCTGGAGCAGAGGGAGTCGCCAGCTCCAGTGGGGAGTTTAGGCCCATCGGCGCTATTTTACAGTTTCCCTGTCAGAGAGTGACCACCTGCCACCAACTGAGCCCCCAGCGAGGAGTTCAGGCCTGCCTGGGCTCTCAAGCCCAGTGTCTCCATCACTGAGCACAGTTCTGTGCCCCCACCCCAATTTGGTCTAGTGCCAGGTCCACACCCTGGCCCGGGGTCTAGAACCTTGCTGGATCCGATTGTCTATCAGCACCAGGCTGCCTCTGCCCAGAAGCACTGATCATTCCCAACCTGGAGGTAGTGAAACAGCAGCTTTCTTGGGTCACTACTTGATCAAGCACCTCTCAAACATCAAGTGAGTTACTGGAAATCTGCAGGGACACTTTAAGTCTTTAGAGGGAAATTGCAATCCCTCTGATTTGCCCTACTAGAGGGGAAGATAAATGAGCAACATGAGAAAACACGGGAAGAAAGTGTCCCAAACAAACCTAGATGATATATCAAGAGAACCCAAAGACAGCATGGTAGAAGGAATGACAGAAAGGGAGTTCAGAAAGTTTATAATTAAAATGATCCGAGAAGAGAATGATGTGACGAGAGAGCAGATTCACGCTATGAATAATCAGCTAATAGAGCAATTGCAGGAAGCAAAATATCATTTCAATAAAGTGATAGATGCTCTGAGAAAAAAACAAACAAAAATCCTTGAAGGAAACAAGGAAATGAAGGAAACAATCAACCAAGTTAAAAACTCAATAGAAAGCATAATTAACAGAATAGATCACTTGGAAGACAGAACCTCAGACAGTGAAGACAAAATATTTAATCCTGAAAATAAAGTCGAACAAACAGAGAAGATGGTTAGGAATCATAAATGAAACCTCCAAGAAATATGGGACATCATGAAAAGACCAAATTTAAGAGTTATTGGGATTGAGGAAGGCACAGAGATACAAACCAAGGGTATGAATAATCTGTTCAATGAAATAATATCAGAAAATTTCCCAAATATGATGAATGAGATGGAAAATCAATTACAAGAGGCTTACAGGACATCAAACGACCAGAATTACAACAGATCCACACCAAGGCACATTATAATGAAAATACCTAACATACAAAGCAAAGATAGAATTTTAAAGGCTGCGAGAGAAAAGCATCAGATTACCTACAGGGGGAAACCAATATGGATATCAGCAGATTTCTCAGCCCAGACCCTAAAAGCAAGAAGGGCCTGGAACAACATATTTCAAGCTCTGAAAGAAAATGGATGCCAACCAAGAATCTTATACCCAGCAAATCTTACCTTCAGATTTGATGATAAAATAAAATCCTTCCATGATAAACAAACACTTAAAGAATTCACAAAGAGAAAGCCTGCCCTACAGAACATTCTCAACAAAATATTCAAAGAGGAAGAAATGAAAAACAACAATCTCAATCAAAATGGGGAGGAATTATCCTAAAGAAAGAGTCCATCAAAGGAGAAACAAAGTTAAGCTAAAAACCCCAAAAAAGCTAAAATGGCAGGAAATACAAGTCATATCTCAATAATAACCCTGAATGTAAATGGCCTAAATTCATCAATCAAAAGACATAGACTGGCAGATTGGATTAAAAAGAAAGACCCAACAATATGCTGCCTTCAAGAGACTCATCTCATAGAAAAACATGCCCACAGACTAAAGGTGAAAGGTTGGGAAAAAGCATACCATGCACATGGACTGAGTAAAAACGCTGGGGTTTCCATCCTCATTTCAGATAAAGCAGACTTCAAGCCAAAGTTAGTCAGAAGGGATAAAGAAGGACATTTCATACTGCTTAAAGGAAGCATAAATCAGCAAGACATAACAATCATAAATATGTATGCACCAAACAATGGTGCATCCATGTATGTCAATCAGATCCTTCTCAATTTCAGGAATCAAATAGACCAAAACACAATAATACTCGGAGACTTTAACACTCCTCTCTCACTGCTGGACAGATCCTCCAAGCAAAAATTGAACAAAGAAACCATAGGACTCAATAACACAATCGCTAATTTGGACTTAACAGACATATATAGAATATTCCATCCATCAAAAAGCGAATACACTTTCTTCTCAGCAGCTCATGGGTCCTTCTCTAAAATAGACCATATGTTATGCCACAAAGCTACTCTTAGCAAATACAAAAACATAGAGATACTACCTTGTATACTATCAGATCATAATGGAATGAAATTAGATATCAATGAAAAAGTTAAAAACAGAAACTACTCCAAGACCTGGAGATTAAATAATATGCTATTGAATGATACATGGATAACAGAAGACATTAGGGGGGAAATTAAAAGATTCTTAGAGGTCAATGAGAACAAAGATACAGCATATCAAAATCTCTGGGATACTATAAAAGCAGTGCTAAGAGGAAAATTCATTGCTTGGAGTGCATTCAATAAAAGAATGAAAAGTCAACAAATCAATGAGCTCACATTACAGCTCAAAGCCCTAGAAAAAGAGGAACAGATCATCACCAAAAGTAGTAGAAGACAGGAAATAATCAAAATCAGAG
>JAJEJO010005375.1:198345-221461 GCA_020662805.1 Glaucomys volans | reverse complement strand
TGTCTTACCTGTTCTGTGTTTGTTCATCTTTTTCTGTTTTTGTTGCCCTTAAGTGTGGACATGGGTCTGTCTCTCTCATGTTTTTTATGTAACCCCTTCAATGTACATTGATCAATTTCCAGGAATTCCAGAGAAGGGCCACTGACTATTAGATCTGCTCTGACGTCCTTTCTCTCTCTAAATTCTGTGAGAGAAAATGGCCAATGTTCATAGTCAGATGACCCCCCTCAGGGACCACCTAATTGTCTTTGGGCAGCCTGAACATCCTAATCAAATGTCTTATATTCAAATTTGGAAAAAAAATATTAAAAATGTTTTTAAGCATGTTCACTAATGCTTACATTAAAATGCAAACTGATGCCAACAGGAACTCCCATCTATTGGAGTTGGTCCACCAAACTGCCAGGCTAAAATTTTGATGGCTGCCATCCAAGAGACCAGAAAAACCAGTTTAAAACAAGACCCCAATCTGAGGCAGCTCTCCCAAAGAGACCAATAGAAGCAAGCTCCCTTGCTGCCTCTTCTGGAAACTCCTTCAGGGAGGGATAAGGCAAAACCTTGTCCATATTCTCTTAATTCTCTTCATCTCTAATGAGCAGGACCACAACAGGATAGAGACAAACTAAAAACCAAACCACTTTTAAAATTCTGTTTTTTGAGTTCATAATTTTGATCTGGTACACCTAGGTTAATTTTTAATCAGATCCATTTTATCCAACCACAATGCTTTCTTAATGCTGTTTCATTCAGAGGTCAATTGACAAGGTTTAATTCTCAATCTAATGGGTTTTGAAAATAAGCTATAAGGCCTTTGTCCATCTGTTTACTTTATGTGTACATACACCAGTGTATTGTCACATCTACATATATTTAGTACCAAAATTGACATATGAGCTCATAAATTTAAATTTTAAAAAATGGATCCAAATGCCTTTGATTCACATAATTTAAAAGGTGTTTAAATTGGGTAAACAAAAGTATGGCTTTCAAGGTATTAACACAGTTTTGTTTCTAGGTGGTCAAAAAAATAATAAAATGTTAATTTTATAAAATGTCTAATATCCATTGTTTCCAGATTTTTCTTCAACAGGGAAGAAATGACTGATGCTGCCTAATACACACCTCTAATATCTTGGTATTTAAAAAAAATAAGTAATTTAGATTTGACATATATGGGATTAATCATGGGACCACAGAGCTTTGGGAGGAGACACACAGACACTGACTCTGACAACTGCACACTTACATGGGCTTTCATACTGAAAGTTAGGTAACCAGCTTGTAAAGGCTTTTCCATAAATGCAAATGTGAGTAGATATGCAGAGGTATGTATGAAACTACAGTGGAAGGGAAATGTTACAATTCATCTTTGCTGTCCAAATCACTGAATTTGTGGAAACTCTGGAAAATCTCTGTGATCTCTGGTTTTTCAACAGTGCCCATAAGAGCACATTTTTGACTCTGGAGTGTGTTGGTTTTCTTAGCCTTGCACATTTGGTTATTTAAAAGTCATTATAAACATGTAATTGATGTTTATTTTCTGTTAATAAAATTTTCCCTAATATGGGATGTTGTACCTGAATTTTGACTACGAACCTATGAAAATCCCTTTCAAAATTGCTTCTGTTCACATTCATTTTCTGTGTATGGATTCTCTTTCCAACACATTGGAAACAAAATTGTAGCTCAAAAGAGTGACTGTGGCAATCAAGTTTATTCAAGTTGTGCGCTAAAATATGAATCACTATATTTTCCTATTTGACTCAATAATGGTCAAATGCTAGTACCCAAGATAGAAAAGTTCAGTATTTTGGTTTTTAGGATTTTTTGTCCATTTGTGTGTTTTTGTTTTAGGCCTGGGTATTCGAATCTTAAAAACATGCAGGTGTGTCTACATATCAGCAAATATTGGAAATCATTGCACTTGATGGGCAATGATCACAAGTCATTAGCATACAATTGACATTTTCTACATCTCTGACTAGGAACAAGAAAGCCTCTGTAGGAAAGGCTAAGCAAATGCTTGTTGCTTCCTCCTGGGTAGCATTGATATTAGCATCTGTATTCAGATACAGCATCTGGGTGATGATGCTTCTGAAACAAGGCAAGGGATCACAACGGGAAACCAGGGAGGAGAACCATGGAGCTAAACTTGGCTCCTGGGATGCCAAGGAACTTTCTGTCTCTTTGAGAAGCAGGACTCAAATCTAGGAATCAATGTCTCTGAAAATCAAGCATAGATTACATTTTTAATAAGGTTAATGCCTGTGGTGATGTTCATTCCTCTAGAACCTATTTCTTGTAGCCCTGAGCTAGGGGACGCAGGCACAGAACACTCAGGCCCTCACACCAACCATGCTTCCTCAACCAAACCATGCTGGTTCCAGTGTCTCTCACCAATATCTTTCCTGAAAGATCATTTTGATTCATCTTCTTAGTAACTGCAGATACATATAGAAAAGATGTCGCAGCAAGCATCATTTAAAAAATAATATACATTCTCACATCAAAGGGACCATAACTGCACATTTGCTCATTTCTCACATATGGTTTAGAGTGTTATGTGTGCAGTTCCATGTGCTGTGAACTCTCTACCTTATGAGAGTTAATCTCCCACTTCAAAGTGAGTAATATTTAGTGACTAAAACACAACCAGGAAAGGAAGGAAAGGGTGCAAAAGTGGGAGTTGAGAATGGACATGCAAGGAACAATGCAGAGTGGGTGTAGGACAAGTTTCTGCCTCTAAATCTGCTCTCTGGAGTCCTGAGATGTGTGCCCACCTCACAGGTGCAATGTTCTCAAGGTCAGATGTAGTGAGAACACCAGGTTGCTGCTACAGTTACCAAACCTGAGAGAGGCAGGGAGGTTCTAAATCTTTAAGTCCAAGAAGAGGAGGAGCTGATTCTTCCATAAAGCAGGCACCATAGGGAGATAGACCCTGGAGTGGGATCTGGGGTGTGAGATGGGTAGAGGTGCACTGGCTTGTTCTGTGCATGTGAGGGTGCTGTAACAAGAAAGATACCATGGGGAAGCTTGCTGCATGCACATCTGGTATTGAGGCTTTTTATAGCTTTATCATTTTGGACAGTTACTCTCAATGTTCCCTGGTCCTCAGTATCTTTCCTGACAGCAGAAGACAGGAAGATGTAGCTGAGACTTCTAGTTCACAAGATGAAGCTGCTCATACACTTGACCACAACCTTTGTGATATAGAACACATTAAGTTTTCTGTGAATCATCCAGAGTTACTTCCTTCCTCTAAAAACCTGTTTTTCCTTGACTATTGCACTGAAATGTTCACTAAAGTGTAGGAATATGTGATGTTTTACGAGTAAGTCTGTATTAAATATTGACTGTGAACTCAGTACCTATGTGTTCTGATTTTTTTTCAGAGAATCCTGTGTAGGGATGTGCCAGAGCCCCAGCCACCTGTAATCTGTTGGTGAGTCAATTCCCTACAGCAGGGGACTGTTCCATGGAAACGTCCAGAGCTGCCCCACGTGGAGAACCTGGCACTATGTAGTGTGTGTCAGATCCACTGTGGGTCCCATGCCAATGGATTTTCCATCTCTACACTGGTTGTTCTCCTTCCTCACCCCATACTTCCAACCAGTTGTGCTTTCCTCTCTCAACATAACATTGCTAGGATGCTGATAAACAAATAGGGATTCAAAATAGAAACCACCTTCTATGGGAAAGGATGGGGGCCAGGGGTCCACCTTCTATTTCCCACACTAGTAACCAGTTGTATGACATTGACCACAGATGTTACTCCTCCAACTTCCACCAACATGGACCCTGACTGAGGTTCCAACCAGAGGCTGTGTCTTCTCACCACAGCTGTTCACACAAGGTTTGCCCAAGATATGGATTTGATGCAAGATGCTATCAAGTAGTTGAAAGAAAATATCTCCACATGCATAATAAATGGTCTGATAACTTTAATTTATTTTTTACCTAAAAGTTACATGAAATCTTTAAGCTGTAGTGGCAGAAGCATCAAAGTCACACTGGGCATGAAACTTGTTACTGTGTATCAGTGACACAGGAATGGCTTCCCTAGGCTGAAGGAGGGAAGGACAGTAATACCCAGGGCATGAGGAGAAGAGTGCCAAATTCCTGTTGTGGTTTGGAGATAAGATCTCCCCCAAAAGCTCATGATAGAAAATGTAGAAATGCCTCAAAATGTTGGAGATGATATGATTAGATTAGGAGATTTGGCTATATCCTGATCAGTGGATTGATTAACCAATAATTTGAATGGGTCACTAGCTGGAAACATTTTAAGTTGGGCCATAGCTTGAGGAAGTCATCCCATAATGCCCTTGGTGAATAAGAATCTCATCCCTGGCTCCTCACGCTCTCTGCTTCCTGGTCACCATTAGCTGCTTATGTTTCCTCCATCATGCACTTGAGCCAAGATGTTCTGCCTCACCTCAGGCCTAAAACAGTGGAGTCAGGTGGCCAAGGATTGAACCTCTGAAACTGAGTCCAAAATAAAGTTCTTCTTCACTAAATTGCTCTTGTCATCTATGTTGTTCACAGCAGTAAAAACTGGCAATGGTGAAGGGAGTTTGCTCATAAATTACCACCCACTGTCAGCAAACCATAGGGAAGGCTCCTGAGAGTACCTGACAAGCTAAGTGTTTAACATGAATCTATTACTTGTGAAAGAAGAATTTCAGACAGGATCAAATCCTGAGCAGGTCTCCTTTAGGTGGAGAAGAAGCAACCTGTGGGCCTGGGGTACAATGCAGTGGCATAGCACTTGCCTATAGAAAATCCCTGAAACTCCAAACAAAAACAAACACACCCCAAATCTACAAACCTGCACAGAATATAAAGAGACATATAAGAGGAAACAGCAGCCAGGGTGTCAAAACTCAGGTCCACACCCCAAAAGACCCAGGGAGCTGCACCCTCCCCAAAGACCGTGTGATAGAAAGAGGGTCTTGAGCCTCCACAGAGATCATGACCCAGCCAAGAGCTGCATGAAATCCAGTGAGAGGCTTCCAGCAGATCCAAACTACCCTCACTTGGACTTCTGACCTATAAATCCTGTGACTTGATGAATTTTATTGTTTTTGCAACTAAGTTTCTGTCAATGTGTGATACATAATTAAGAAAGAAGATAAATATTCCTTTCTCCTTCCAACAATTAACACTATAAATTCAACATCCAAACAAGAGCTGAATAATTTACATGCAAAAGATGAAAAACAGATTGACACAGGAAATCAGGTGGAACAAGTACCATCCATATTTTTTTTATCCAGTTTGCTATGAGGCTGGTGAAAAACACAGGAAAAGTGGGCAAAAACTACCACATATATCTTCATATGTTGATGCCACCAAGACTTTCTATATATTTCACAAATTTTAGCACAAAATTAAAATTTGGATTCTTGTTCAAGAACGTGGGGGAAATGCCATTAAAGGTAACAAATTGTAAATTTACCTCTTTGTTTCATTGTGTCTCGCAAATTTTAATTGCTTTTCTATTTGGAATTATTGTTGATCTGAGTAATGATAGTGTGATTATAACATTATATTTGACCATATGTATTCCACATTTTGTAACAACAGATTAAATGGAGAGGTGGGTGAGAGAACATTAAACTTAAAAAAGGAATCCCTGAAAATGCAAATTTTTATTGACTCTTTCTCAAGGGTTCTACCTGTGGACCTGATTGAACAAATACGAATAAGGTTCAAGAAGTTCACGAGGAATACAGGGAAAGTTCTGAAAGTACAGAGGAGTAAGGTGTTTTCCCTCAGACCTGAGGACAATCAATGTCTTTTCCTGTAAAATATTCAGGTGTGTTTAAAGTTGAGAGCTGAAATTGTATACTACTACATTCTTTTTGTGATGGGGTAATAATCTCATTTTGTCTATAAGAGATCACTCATTAAGGCATTTCCACATGGATTTCATTCATATGACTTAATTTCCATAAGATTGTTTCAATAGAGGATATTATTAAATATTATTTTAATATTACTATTAAATATTATTTTTTAAAAATTTTATGCTGATTAAAGGTTCTTTGTGACCCTCAGTTTTAAATTTTACAAATATGTTAAAAGGCTACTTCACATTTTTACATGTATTATATTTTTTAATATCAGTGTAGACTATACTACAGTCTCCACCATGGGTTTATTAATGTAGAACACTTCTAGGATATCTCAAACAGATGACATTCTGATAGTTTATCCCCTATCAAGTCTCTCATGCATTCTAAGATATGGTGCCATTCATGTGGTTTCTCTTCACAGTGTATTTGATTGTGTTTTCTAAGGCAAGGGTATGAAAAGAGGTTTTTCCACATAGATGACATTCCAATGGTTTCTATCCAAGGTGATTCATCTTTCATTTTTTAATAATAGAGTGATAGCCAAGGACTATGCCACACAGGTGGCAGGCATATTATTTTACTCCACTGTGTGTTCTCTCATAAAGCCTAAGGCTAGATGATCGACAGAAGGCTTTCCCGCACAGAAGACATTGGTACAGTTTCTCTCCAGTATGTATTATTTCATGCTGTCTCAGGCCAGAGCACCTACTGAAGACTTTCCCACACAGATAGCATTTGTATTTTTCTCCAGTATGTGTTCTTTTATGTTGCCTAAGGCCAGATGATCGACTGAAGGCTTCCCCACACTCACGGCATTCATATGGTTTCTCACTAGTGTAGATTCTCTCATGGGGTCTAAGATGGATTGATTGACTAAAGAATTTCCCACACAGGTGGCATTGATATGGTTTTTCTCCAGAGTGTGTTCTCTGATGATTTCTTAGGTAAACTGATTTACGGAAGAATCTCCCACACAGATAGCATTTGTATAGTTTCTCTCCAGTGTGTGTCCCTTGATGAAATCTAAGGTTAGAAAAATCAGTGAAAGCTTTCTCACACAAATCACATATGTATTTCTCCTCTCCAGTGTGGATTCTCTCATGTACTTTAAGGTTAGATGAATCCCTGAAGGCTTTCCCACACAGATCAAATTGATATGGTTTCTCTTCAAGGTGTGTTCCCTGATGACATCTAAGGTAAACTGACTTACTGAAGGATTTCCCATACAGATGGCATTCATTTGGCTTCTTACCAATGTGGATTTTCTCAAGTTTTTTTAAGCTCGCAGCAGTAACTGAAGTCTTTTCCATGAAAATCACATTCACACATGGTTTCCCCTATGGTTTCATTGGATTCCCTAAGGTCAGAGGTATGATTAAAGTGTTTGCTCCATAGGTGATGTTCATATTTTCTCTCTCCAGGGTTACTCTTCTTGCATTTTCTAGAATTTATGCAATTCATATGTCCTTTCAAATATACATGAAATTCACATGATAGGTTGCTATAATTTTTCTTATTTCCACTAAGGTACAAATTATCACCAAGGGATTGTTCACAACATTTCTTAACCCAGTGCTCCATTGCTGGGTGAGTAAATAAATGTTGACTCCATGCAGAGTGGTAATTTAGATCTTCTCTTAAATTATTCCATTCAAAAGAATCGTCTTGGATATGACATTTCTATTTTGTGAAGAAGATAAACATTTCTTAAGTATCCAGACAAACTCATGCATTAATTATTATACATATGAATCTTAGCTAAATCTATTGTAACACAAATATGAAAATATTTCCATCTTTAATTTCATGTACATTTCCCAGATGAACCAAATATTTTCCATTTGGCTAGCATCCTAACTAAAGGGGTTCAGATTAATTTTAAGGACTTCAATATATGTCAAAGACTAAGCACATTAGTAAAGCTTATGGAAGTGTTCATTTTTTTTAAGGATCTCATATTCTCCTTTGGACTCCTTGTTAATTTCTCAAGGAATTCAAATTATCTACCATTTTAACTCAGAAAATTCTTGATGTCAACTTAATTACAGTCATAGAATTATGCTAAATTACTAATTTATTCCAATGCCAAGTCTTTAAGTTGTATGATTGGTATTCGTATCCATGTAACTTACCATTGACTTGATACTGGACATGTCCTTCCTTCCAATAAGTGTGCTATATACATTTTTACATTTTTGGGGTGGATTTTCCCTGCCTATAATAGTTGGAAAAAAATCAGAACATAAAATTAAGAGAAAGACGAAGGTGAAAAGCAACAATCTCAGGAAAATATTATTTAATAATTAGCACTTTAATGGAATAGATATATCAAATTGACAAAAATTGTAGATACTAGTAATATAGAACACTGATAATTGTAAAATATTTTCAGGATAGAATTATTTTAAAAACTAAAAAGACAATGAAAGGCTGAACAGATAAAGATAGGGGAAATCTTCAAAAGAGAAAATCATGACAAGAGACACTATGGAATTTAAATACAAAAATATAATATTATCTTTTCTCTTCAAAGAAAAAACAAACCTAGGAGCAGACAAATATTGATTAGAAGACAGACAGAATTATGTCCTATTATCCCCTTCTGTATTTTAGACAAATCATTCATTTAAAGCACTGACAGTTAATATTTCCAAGCACATGAATCAAGAAAAATTTTATGTAGAAGAAACATAGAACACTGGGAATTCAAAAAGATTTTTAGAATAATTTTCAAAAGTGCAATGGAGATGAAAGTTTAGACAGATAAAGACAGTGAAAAACTTCAAAAAACTTTATGGAAATTTACATATCCAAAACACATTAATACCCTTCACCTAAATGAGAAAATAAACATAGAAGAAAAATGTGGGTTGAAAAATAAAGGAATTATGTCAAAACATGAGAAATTTAGTCCCATTACCCCCCACTACTTTTTAGGTGGCATCATAGCACCATCAGTTAATGTTTCCAAGCTCATACTCAATGGCTGGTCACCCATCTCTGTAGAATCACAAGTCTCCATTTCTTACCTGGATTGTGGCTTGGGGAAACCTCTGCTCCTGCAACCCTCCACAGAATTCTCCTTCCTTCAGATGCAAAGTCATATTGGATTTACAAAACAGATACCATATTCATGGTAAAAAAAAATGAATGAATTTTAAGATTTCTGCCAAGAAATGTGCATTAGCATCAAGTACATGAAGTTGATTTAGCAAGAAAAAAGAGAACCTGGGGGGTGAGAGAAAACATTTTACAGAGGAAATGTTAAAGTTTCTCCCACCAGTAGAATAAAAGATGGTGTGTGTTCCCATTGCAGGGAAGACTGAAAGATACTGATACTCATGAACACACTAGAAGAATGCTGAATAAGCAATCTTTTCTGGAAGTCCATTTCTCCACCAAATATAAATTTCAAATGGAATCCAACATCTTTAAAACAAAAATATTAAGAATTCTCTTGTTTTCAGTAATCTCTCCTCAAATACAGTGATGATAAAAGGATAATTATTTATAAATGTTAGGTCTCTTTATGCATTTTTAATCATTCATTTAGTTCACTCTTTTATCCTGGATTTTGCAGATTTAGTAACAATTAATATAAAAAATTATTACCACATTCCAGTGTGGTATAAAATGTGTTGTAATTAAAGTTAAAAAATCAGAATCAAAATGCAGTCTGTAAAAATAAAAAGTAATTTAAAAAATAAATTAAATGCATTTTTGAAGAATATAAAAATAAATAGAGTAAAAAAGTCAACTTTCTTTCATGTAATTATAAAGTCTGTGAGAGAATCAGGACAGAGCTTGGAGGTGCTAATACAGAGATGCTATTCCAAATACTTGTTGATTGAAGAAATATGTACACATATTTCATGTGTAACATTGATGGACTCACCAACAGATACCAGATGATTGATGATTTCCAGCATCACTGATCTGTGTAGCATTTTCTCAGGTGGGTCCAGCATGGCCCATTCTTCTTGGATGAATCTTACAGTTACATCTTCAATGGTCATTGATTCCTAGAACATTATTGACAAGCTAGTTTAGACAGAGTAATTCCTTCAGTTTCCCAAAAGAAGGGTTTAGAGGACAGCACTGAGGCAGAGGGAAACTGGGTGTATTGGGAGATCAAACTGCCTAGGGTGCCAGCCTATTCATTCCCTGCACCCAACACTCTCACCTTCACAACCCTGAGACATCCAACACTGAACTCATAGAATTTGTAGTAAAGGAATACGGCATGATATAGCATCACAAAACATGAAAAGAGTTCAAGGGCTGGTAACTCCAACTTTCAGACAGGCTTTATAAAATTTCATTTGAAAAATGAACTAAAATTTAAATTACAATTTATTTAAATAACTTTAACAGAAGTATCACCAGGGAAACCTTAATGACAATTTATCAGTCTTAATTATGTATGAAATTTTCACCAAGATGTATCTTAGATCCCCATCTGTGAAATGGACATGAGTGTTTAAAAGGCCAATGAATTTTTTCATATCTTCAAAACCTGTATCAACTCTAAGCCCATTACCAGAACAATGCAGACACCTTTGAATTAATCCCCAGAATTCTTGGGAACTGAACAAACGATATAAATCTAGGTGTCAGTAAGAACAGTCACTCTTCTCATGATGTGACCAAGGAAGTCAGAATAAGGTGAAGGACAGACATTTCAGCAGTACAAGGCAAGGACTCTGAGACTTGTATTCTGAGATATAGTCCCAGCATGACCATCCCTATGCTACAACTCTCCCTCAATCTACCATACCAAAAAAAATTATCATGATTATTTTAGGTATCTTTTTGGAACTTCTCAAAAGGTTGAAATGTATTCCATCAAACTCCAAGTGTAAATTACAAAAAAGAAATTACTTCTCATGTCTTCTCTAGCCTACCACTCTCATTTTCCTCATTCGCAATTCAATGTCTGTGCCATTGGCTCAACTGAATTCACCTGATGGAAAATCTGCCTCCATGTTGGGCTACAATGTTCCACCCCTCACTCATTCCTCTGAGACAGAGGAATGTGGTCCTGTACTCACCACAATCAAAACACCATTGCAATGAAGAACACCAATAATCAGCAATGATTTCAAATGAAGTCAGAGGTAGAACATCAGATATAATATCTCCCATGCTATGTTGAAGTACACAGCCAGGAATGCACCAAGGTATAATAGTGTCATGACAGGAAGTAGATTAGCTGCCTGATGGTGAGTTCCTGACTCATGAAGATCACTGCAGAGTTGGGGCTAAAGGACTAATTCCTGCCTGCACTGAAGAATTGGCATCTCTCTCAATAGGGGTGAAATTTCAATAGAAAAAGCCATTCTTTGCTCACCAGTGGATGCATGGCCATTGATTTTGCTTCCTGAAATCTTCCTCTATTCACATACACAGTCAAAACAATTTTTAGGAGAAACTGTGGATGGAGAAAGAAATCATGAAACTCAACACTTTAACAAAATATCCTGATTCCTTTCTATTAAATCCTAGACATTCATAAGACTCTAAAACTTTCTCTAAGCACAAGGAAAATTCACCTCACCCTATCAGATATAGGCACAATGCTCCATTCATATTCCAGGATCAAAATTTTAAAGAATGTGAACATTATTACCAATAAAATTATGGAATTACACCTTCTATATATGCATACATACATATATGAAAAACTTTGATTTCACATGTGACTTGTCCTATAGAGTCAAGAGTTAACAAAATGCTCTTAATGCAGTATACGTACCCCTTTTTTACCCCACATGCAGAATTTGGTTTCCACCTAGAGGGAAACATTGTGGAATTTCTCAGATTTCACTGTTTCACTCTCTTTGTTAGCAGTGGTTCTCTAAGTTCCATCAGGTGCCCTGGAGTCTCACTCCCTTCCAACCTCCCTCACCCATGCATTAGACCCTCCCCTCATGGACTCAGGACCAGTCAAGTCAGGATCTGTGTCATGAAAGCAAGAATCACCTCCAGTGACTTTCTGTTTTGAGGAATCCATGGCACCATCCTGCCAATCCAACCCTTACAGTTCCACTTATAAAAACAGCTGGAGCACTGGGGTCTACTCGTACCCTCATGCACTGTGACATTAACTAATATCAAGGATGTTCAGACATGGTGCTCATATCTGATGACTGGGCATCAGGATGAAATCTGTTTGCTCAGTGTGGTAGTTTGCTGATGTGTTAACTGAGATCTTTGAAATCCTGTTTTATATTCATCTTCACCAGCTATGACATCCCTGCTTCCCATTATGGATCAAAACACATGAGAGAGAGAGAGAGAGAGATTTATAAATTTTAATGTATCCCTGCAAATATCTTGAATTTCAAGAATGAATTGTAATTTTCATTTTTAAGACTACAAATCACTCACATGATTATGTCTGAGGTCTGAATAGAGAAAAACAGCCAGGTGTATTGATGCACACTTGTAAGCCCAGCAACTCAGGGGGCTGAGGCAGGTGGACCAAAGCTCAAAGCCATCCTTAGAAACATAACTAAGATCTGAGCTACTTAGTGAGATCCTGTTTCAAAATTAAAAAAAAAAATTGCTGGGGATGGGGATGGAACTCAGTGGTTAAGCATTCTGTGTTTAATTCCCTAGTATCAAAAAAAAAAGTTTAAAAATGAGTGCTGGGAATGTAGCTACAAAGTATGGCATCTATGAGATCAGTCCAAGTGAAAAAAAAGGAAAAATGTATTAAATGTAACTGCTTACAGAGTTTCACATATTTCTTTACTCTCATAAACATGTTGATTATTGGGCAATTCACAATTTACAAAATGACCTCATGAAAGATTTAAAGATTTTCATAATATGAAGAATTTATCCCACTAGAAAACAGTCCAACACCGATATTGCTTGTTTTACTTGGATCAAGCCTCTAATGCCAAAGAGCACATGCCCTGCCCTGTCACTGCAGGGTCTTCTTTCTCACATCTCAAAGGTCACTCTCCTACCCAGTTTCTAACAATCACGATCCTGCAGGGCATTGACCCCACTTTCCAAACAGCATCCTCTTCTTGTTATCTCTGCTCAATTCTTTACATTCTTATTCATTTCAACACACACTCTTCAAACTAATTTGGTCTTCTCCACACTATTTCCCACATCTTGTCATCAAGCCCCTATGGCAAGGAAGTGCTTGCCTGTGTCTCCCCTGGCCTACATCTGAGCACAATTGACCGAGGTGTCCATCCCTGCCTACACTCAGAATCACTACTCCCACTGGCTTTCAAATTATTTAGAATCTGATATACTTTTCTAAAGAAGCCATTGTTTCATAATCCATAATCACTTTCTTCTTTGAACATCTTGAAACTCAAATTTCATCCTCTCTTACAAAAGATTAGAATTCCTGATACTTAGAATACTGTATTAGTTTACCAGCCTTGAATGGGCTGTAGGGCTTCCACAACAACTAGGCAGAGACTGGGTGTCTTTAAAATCAAGCTGATTTTCTCACAATTCTGGAGGCCAGCAGTCAGATATCAATGGGTCTGCAAAGTCTGTTTCTTCTGAGACCTGTGCTCCTGCCTTGTACAGACTGGTCTCCCTGTGTCTTTGCATGGCCTTCCCTGGTCACATCTCCTCCCTAATCTCTTTCTGTTGTAAGAGCTTTATTTTAAAAAGCCATATGTCCAAATACACTCAACTTTCAGAAGGAAAAGAGACTTAGCTACCCAAAGGAACTAAAAATTGACTTACTGTTTCTCAATGATCATTCATGCAGGCAAAATTATTCTGAGCAACCTTCCACTGCAGGAGTAGTGACACATAATTGTGAGTTCAGCACAGGTGCTGGCACAGCTTGTGCTCTCCCTCCAGGTCCCTGAAAGACACCAGGGAGGAGCCAGTCTGGGTCCTCTCTCTCAACTGAGTATCTGAGGGCATTCCTCATCACTAAGTGGCAGGCTAGGGATTTCCCAGTCCTGCCAGGGTGTTTGAACATGGATTTTGGTTCCTGGTGGCAGTGTTAGGGACCTTCATTCTCCACTCAAACTATGCTCTGCCAAGACTGTGTTGGCAAAAATACCTGACCCCTGTGGGCACTCCACTGTTCTTTTCCTTGCAATTCAGAATGATACCTTAGAAAGTGAAGCCATTCGGTTTGATTTTAGTAACCATTTCGATCACTCTGACCAACAGAGCTGAAAAGGACAATATAGAGGAGGAAAAGTTTCAGAGGGTTCAGTCCGTAGACAGCTGACTCCACAGCCCTGGGCCAGAGTCAGGCAGAAAACCAGGGGGGAACATTGGGGCACAGGAAAGTATCTCAATAGTAACCAAACCTGCTTGGTAGTGATATGAACACAGACACATAGGTCAAGGGGACAGAAGGGAAGACACCGGATGAGCCACCTTTCTACAGTCATCTGATCCTGGACAAAGGTGCTAGAAGCAGACATTGGTGAAAACACAGTCTATTTAACAAATGGTGCTGGGACAACTGGTTATCCACATGTAGAAGAATGAAACTAGGTGCTTATCTCTCATCTTGCAGAAAAATCAACTCAATATGGATCACAGATCTCAGAATTAGACCAGAAAGTATTCAATTCCTAGAACAAAATGTACAATCAATACTCCAGATTCTAGGGAGAAGCAATGACTTTCTCAACAGAAACCCTAAAGCACAGGACATAATTCCAAGAATTAATAAATAGGACAAAATAAAATTAAAAAGATTTTCACTGCAAAGGAATCAACTTGGAATGTGGAGAACACAGAATGGAGAAAAATCCTTGTGAAGGACTCTTCTGACAGAGGATTAACACCTACAATATATAAAGAACTCAAGAACTTTTGAACCAAACAAAACAAAACAAAACAAAAAAAACCCTGAATAACCCAGTTTCTAAAAGGGGAATGAACTAAACAGACACTTTTCAAAAGAAGCAGAAATGCCAACCAATGCATGAAAAAATCTTCAACATCATTAGCAACTAGGGAAATGCAAATCAAAACTACACTGAGATTTCATCTCACACCACTCTGATTGGTGGTCGTCAATTATAGAAATAAATAATAAAATTTAGAAAGGATGTTGAGAAAAAAGAACACTGTTACACTGTTGGTGGAAGTGTAAATTAGTACAACTATTATGGAAATCAGTAGGGAGACTCCTCAAACCACCATGGATGGGGCCACCATATGATAGAGGTATATCACTTTTAGTATTGATCTTGAAGAATCATTCATCTCACTATAGTGACACATGCATGCCAATCTTTATAGTAGGACAATGCAAATAGCTAAACAATGGAACCAGCCTTGGTGTCCATCAAGAGATGCATGGAGAATGAAAATGTGGTACTAATATACAACCAAGCTTTATTCAGTCAGAAAGCAAAATGAAATTATGTTATTTGCAGGAAAATGGATGGAACTAGAGACCATGATGTTCAGTGAATTAAGTCAAATTCAGAAAATTAAATTTCCCAGTTTTCTTTCATATGGGAAAGTCAGAGAGAAGAAAGAAAAACAGTTACAGGTGGATCTCCTAAAAATCAAAGGAAGATCAGTAGAGGAAAGGGACCAACGGGTGGGAGGCAGCAGTAGAGAAGGGAAATGCAGGGGGTGATACCGACCAAATTACTGTGTTACACTGTGTGCATGTGCAAAGAGGCAGCAACAAATCCCATCCATAGGTACAACTATAATGCACCAATAACAATGCAGAGGAAACAGAGAAAGCAGTGCAGGTCATAATAGCAAGACAGCAAAGAGATCCTCACTCACGAGGATAAAACATAAACCCAAAGGCTTGCTCTCAGGGGCCTGCCACCTCCAGCCACACCCTACCTGCCAACAGTCACCACCCAGTTAATCCCTATCTAGGGACTGATGCAGGGCTTAGGTTGAACCTTCATAATCCAAAATCTCATCTCGGGATTTTCCCACATTGTCACACACAAGAGCCTTTGGAGGCAACCTCATATCTTAGACATGATGTAATGGAGGTCCACTTTCTGCTTTGAATATAATCCTTGCTGGTCTGCCACCACAACTTATTTTTAAAAAGGACGTTTCTTTCTTTTTCTCACTGCTCCTCCCTAATATTTCCCCCTCCCTAATCTCAGGGGAAACATGATTATCTTTCTTTCCCATCCTAGGTAGGATTTTCTGGCCCTAAGTACACACCCACCAGAGGAAGAAGTAATCCAGACATTGCAAATCTCAGAAATGATGACCACCTAATTAACAAGTGAATTAGAACTCCAGACAAGGAACAACTGCAATGTAACCTTTGAGTCACCTCCTTAAAGGCCCCCTATATAGGCAGAATCACAGCCTCTGGGACAGGAGTTGCCTGTATTTTCCCTTTGCTAGAAAAGCAATAAACCATCTTTTTCCTCTTTCTCAAGACCATCTCCTCATTATTGGATTGGCAACAGGTACAAGGACAGAGCTTTTGGCAAACATAACACTGGGACCTCCTATTTCTCATTAGCAAAGTTGGGATGGGACCTCTTGCCAAAGCTGGGGACTCACAGTGCACATAGCCTGAGTGGTTCTTCTATCATTCCTTTTATATTCTAGCAATACAGATATAAAAAGCAGATACCACATCTCAAGGACACAACTATAGTTTTAAATACACACTAAGTTAGAAAACAATGTAAACCTGCCAATAATATAAACGGAAAATACAATCATCACACCTTGGATTGCGACAAAAACCCAGGTTTGCAAGATTTTCAACATCCAGTTCTTCCATGATGATGCTCTTGTACCCCCAAAAATAAAATCATCCAAGCCGATCACATAAAGCCAAAAGAAGCCTTTATTTTAGCTGGCCAGCGACAATCGCCCTTACACCTAAAAGCAGTGTGCCAGGTAAATTGTGTGTTAGTTCTTTTGTTGCCAACTTTTACAGGGCAAGGGAAGGGCTTCTGGTGGGGCTATAGGGAGGGGAAGGGATTGAGGTGGGCTATAGGGTGGGGAAGGCATTTGGGGTGGGCTATAGGGAGGGGATTTGGGATTGGGATGAGGCTGACTTTCCCGGCGGCACTGGAGAATCTCCCTGGGGAATATAACATTTTAATCTGTTTTCTGTGGCTGTAACATTCCCCACTGGTCTCATCCATGTTAACACATCCTTGTTTAGGAAACTAGTGGTTTTTCACTTTCCAACTTCCCAGACTCTGATGGGTTCCATTCCTCAGTTTGACAAGATTTCTTATTTTACACTAACTGCCTGTCCTTAATTAGGAACCTTTCACTGCTGTGAGGAGAGGGGGCACCGACTGCTCTTGCTGCTTCAAGTTGGGAGGGGGCAGAGTCTGGGGAAGCAGTTTGAAGTTCCTTTTAAAAATCTGGTCAATGAGGAGCAGAAGTCTGCTTGGGAAGAGCAGGTTTTAAAGTCATCTGGGGTGGGTGCTTCTATGAGAGAGAAACAAAATGACTTAAGTACCAAAATGAGATTAATACAGAATATCATGATATGGTAGAAGTCAATCTCTCACCAGGTAGAAGAACTGGGAAGTTGTCCCATAACAAGGCCTATCAAAGGCTGGAGAGGTTGAGGCCTTTATTTGGGAACTTGAATTATCAGGTACATTTTCCTAAGAATCTCTCTTATGTAGCCTCCAGTCCTATTCTAGGGGCTAACACAAGTACATCTTAAGTTACATTAAACTATTGTTTCTTTTAAATGCCCAAGAATGTCTATGGTTTGGTTTGGTTTTAGCTGTTTTGCTAGGTGTTTAAGATCAAGTTGTTCAAATTGATCTGTTCCTGTCTCTTAAGAGTCAGCTGAGTTCTCACAGGGGTCACTCATGGGGAATTTGAGAGTAGCTTCTTAGCTTTGTTCCTGTGCTTTGGTGGTGGCAGCTCCTACATTCCATCAGCCTTTGCATTCTGGGGTGGGCAGCAGAACTCCTCCTGTATTTCAGCAGCTCCAAGGCAGTGGCTTTTGCCTTGTGCACAGCTGATAGCATTTTGCTTCCATTCATGGCAAAGGGAAGCTGGTCCCTGCTCACTCCCATCAGCCCCAGAGGGCAGGGGCCAAGCCTGTCTGGCCTGCTGTTGCACCTCCTTGTTCTCAGCAATCTCTGCTGTGTCTCCAACTCTGGGGGTCAAGCCTGGAATGCATGGGTTATTGAGAAGAATCCACTCAGATTGGGTTCTGTCCTGGATGGCTCTGAGCTCTGGTGGTGGTGGCACCTGGGCCCCAGTGGCTCTTGTGCTCTGGCTGTGGCAGTTCTCACAATTTGGAGGCCAATGGCAGCTGGTGTTTCCTCGACTCTGGACACAGCAATGTCTTCTGTGCAACATAGAAACCAGGGGGTGTCTTTGCCCACTCTCTGCATGGACGAAAACTCTTAGTTTGGCAGCAGCAAAGGCAGCAGTGTTGAGCTGGTGTTGCAAAGTTCGTTAGAGAAGCTCTCTCATTACCTGGATACAGGTTGAGGGCAAGAACCAGAACTGGTTTTCTTGGCCCCTTTGTTTTATTCTCAATCCTTAAGTTTGATCTTAAACATCCAGCAAGCCAGTTTCACCAGTTATTATCTCATCTATTTCATAGGTGATGGCTTGGTATACTTCTTCAAAACATTAATCTGGCATCAGCCATAGAGCTTAAAAAGAAAATACAAAATAATCAACAACAGTAAAAACATATCTAGTTTGTGGAATAGTCATCCTAAATCCTGCCTGAGTTATATATTTCCTATTTGATATCACAGTAATTTTACAACGAAAAACAACTTTTTGAATATAATTTTAAATGAGCTGAAAGCTGACTTACTTTGGAAACATTCTGATGTAGCAGGGTGGGAGGCAGACCCTTATTTCAGGTAAGGCAGGGCCTTTTACAAACTTAGGCAGAGTGTTCCAGGTTTGAAGTTATTTTTGCCTCCTCTTAGAGCATCATTTTACACAGTTTACATGTTTTGTTTCCTAAATCTATGTGAATAGTTGTTAACACAATATAGTGCATTTAAAACAAATCAAGGTAAAGGCTGAGAGATTTTAACTTTCCTCTTGTGTGGCAAAGTGACCAAATATTTTTTGTTTCATGATATTAACCTTTAAACAAATCAGGCTCTCACTAACTTTAAACACATTTGCATTTAAATTTTGATCTCAGTGTAAATAGTAACAAATTTGCATATACCCTATTGATAGCAGGTTCTGTTACAGAATATTAAATGATAAAAATAAGTCCCCAATAAAATTTGCCATTCCCACAAACCTGAAACTACCAACACAGACAAATCTAACCTGGAGAACAGCAGCCCAACAAATTCCCTGCTCTAAAGACCTGCAAACCCTGAAGGCATGGACACGTGAATATACAAAGAGCAACCAAACCTAGTTTTTCAAGAAAAAAATCCTAGGCTCTGCAACACAGCACAGTACCCTACCAGTTATTTAACCACAATAAAGAATAAAACTTAAAGAAATCCTTGTCATTTTAACATATTGATTACACTTTGATTTATATTGACCCATTAACATTTGACCTTAGGGGAAAACTTTAAACAGTTTCTAATTGATGGTCTCCCATACATATAACTACTTAATTACACAAAAACTTGTTGGAATTTGCCCTTTACCTACACACAGACTTTTTTACCTAGAAATATTTTCCTTTTCCTTTTGCTGAATATATTTTCATACCTAGAACTTTCCACTTTCCCCTTCCCATCTGTTGACTCCTTCCTTGTTTGTATTCCAAAACAACTCCTATGAAATTTCTGAATTTAGATAAATTATTAGGATTTCACAGTTAGTAACCTTGCTCTCAGGGATGATACAAAACAATTTCAAATCCCTTTATTTACCAATCCATGAAAACACCAATAATGCTAAAGCATGTCACCCCATGGAATTTAAGGTGCAATATATTAACTCTAATTTACTTATTTTACTCTAATAACCAAGTTCAGACAAGTATTTTGAATAGTATTTGCCATCTCTTTCCTGTGGAAAAGTCCTAGAAAAACAATTGATATTACACATTTTATAGACATCAACATTTCTTTTTTTAATTGGCCACCTACAGACTTGTGGGGTTAGATATATTTTACCTTCATTTATTTACCAAATTTAAATTGAACCTTTTTAATCACATGAATCAAATATACCTGGACCCATTTTTTCTTTTAGCATTCTCTATATTAATCTCTAATATCATGTACATGAATTTTGGACACAATATACACTTAAACAAAGGCCTTGTAGGTGTTTATCTCCATTGCAATGTAACAAGATGTTCAAAAATCTAAGTTGAATAAAAAATAGGACTGACCAAAAGTTATGAGCTCAACAAGAACTCGGCCGGCAGTTAGTTATTCTCAAATAAAACACTCTTTTGTTTTGTTTCCCCCCTCCTTGGGTTGGAAATTGCTCTTCTACTGGTCTTTCTGCTTCCTCTATTATCATTTCAATATAAGTTTTACTTGAGATTTGGTTCCAGCAGAAACCTGATATCTCAGGCACTTTAACCATTTCTATCAGGACAGGGTTTGAATCCTTAAGAGCTCTGTAATGAGCTTCTGTTATTCCTTCTGGGTGGAGGCACATGTCATATTTACATATTGTAAAACAATTCGCTGTGGGGGTGTTGTAACATTGGGGGGGGCTTTGGACCTGGTTCCTCCTTTCCCTAGGGAGGGCGAGAGGGCGGGTGCCCCTGAGCCATCTTCTCCCTCCTTCGGCCCCTGGATTTGGAAATGGCTTTTGGCAGAGCTACCTGAGTCTTGAGGGATTGGTAGCAGCGAGAGCTGCATTTAAGTCTGGTCTGGCCTTTGCCATCAAACCAGTGCAGCCTCTTCTAGTTCCCAACATAGGGGACACAGAATCTGAAAGACAATGCTTAAGCCATAATCCAAATTTGAATGTAAGGCACCCAGTCTGGATGGTTTGGCAGCCCAATGCCCTGAAGGCCCCAATCAACCTCAAAAGTGGGTCATTCTGATTTACAAAACTTTCTTAAGTTACATCCATTAACAAAAGTTCAGCGGCATGTTCTTTGAAGTCCTGAAAATCATCTAAATAACAAGTTAGAACAGTGGGGCACACAGTTCACTGATTCTGTCCCATAGCAGACTGTCCTGGAGAGATGCAACACAGAACGCAAAGCCAAAACACAGAAAATACAAATGGCCATTAACCAGACAAGACAAATACAGACAGAGACAACAACCGACCAGATTAGTCCCCATGCGGCCTACCAGACTGGGCCTGCACAGAGGTCCTACTGGACTCCACACAGAGGCCTACTGGACTAGACCCAAGCCACATGTGGCAGCTGAGCGGCCCAGGCCCCAGGCGGCGGCCATGCCAGAAGCCATGCAGTGGTTATGCTGGTAGCCAGCCACGTGGCAGCTGAGCCAAGTGGACCCCACTTGGCCAAGAGCAGACTAACAAGACAAATACAGACAGACACACAACGGCCGACTAGATTAGGCCCCATGCAGCCTATCAGACTGGGCCCACAAGGGGGCCCACCAGATTGAACCCACAAGGGGGTTCACCAGACTAGGCCTCACGAGGAGGCCTACCAGGGACCAAGAACGATGTCTCACCCTGACCTGGGACTGGTGTAAGCGACTGAGTCCAGTCTGACCACAACCCCCAGGTACAGATAGTCAACTCACTGAAACAGGATACCAGGTGGCATCATCCAGAAGAGCAACATGAAGATGGGCTGGGGTCCCCCCAAGAGTGAGGCTGAGGTACGTCTCTCAGAAGCTCCCCTCTACCCAGGGTAGGGCTCCCAGGCAACCATCACAGGAGGTCAATTTAGGGGTGAGGGCTTAGAGAAATCAAATCTCAGTGGAACCTCCAAATGTTGGACCCAAAGAAAATAAAATCTTCCAAGCCAATCACATAAAGCCAAAAGAAACCTTTATTTTAGCTGGCCAGTGATGATCACCCTTACACCTAAAAGCGTTGTTCCAGGGAAATCGAGCTTTAGTTCTTTTGTTGCCAACTTTTACAGGGCAAGGGAAGGGCTTAGGGTGGGGTAATAGGAAGAGGAAGGGATTGGGGTGGGCTATAGGGAGGGGATTTGGGATTGGGGTGAGGCTGACTCTCCCGATGGTGCTGGAGAATCACCCTGGGGAACACAACATTTTAATCTGTTCTCTGTTGCTATAACAATGTGGCAAATGGAAAAACATAGGATGAAGGGTGAAATTATTTCATAATTCTGAATAGAAACCTATGATTTGAATCAGAAAAGCTTTTTTGGTTTTTGTACTTTGTCTTTGGTACTGGGGATTGAACCTAACAATGGTGTACACAGTCATATCCCCAGTGATTTTTGTATTTTGATTTTAAGACAGGGTCTCCCTTAGTTGCAGAAGACTCTGGTAAAGTGCCTAGGAAGACCTGGAACTTGCAATCCTCCTATCTCAGCATTGCAAATGAGAAGTATTACTAGTACAAATTAATCCATTTCCATTTCAATTATGTCTTTTAAATTTATCACCACTTATTACTGGTTCTTAGAAGTAGCATAGATGGAAAATCAAGGAAGAGGAAACTAAAAAAACAAACAAAAATGAAATAGAATCAAGACAAAGGGAAATGGTTCCCTCATAGTCAAAACAAAAAAAGTGGAGAAGTCCCTGTTGAAACAGTAAAATTTAGAGATCATAAAAGCTGCTCTGATGGTCTAAATGCCTAGAGAGACGGGAATTGTCTCACTGTGAGGCAATGAGGCTCTCATCCCATGGTCTGGAGAACTCACCAGGAAATAAGAGTTGGAGCAGATGGAGAAGCCAGCCAGCAGGGTTTCTCAGGTGAGCAGGACTTGCTCCTCTCCCAGGCTCTGGGCTCTTCAGTGCCTCTTCTCTGGGAAAAGTACCTGTTTGACTTCCCTTTATATAGGACTAATCAGGTGGTAAACCTAATCAGGGCCAATTCCAGGGACACACCTGACTTCACACACACTGAACCTAATCAGGTCTTCAGCTGGGAGAACACCATCTCAGATTGACGGGATTTTCCAAACTACTCTGAAGCCCTTTCGCACAAACAGGTGGAGACCAATGAGGTAAGGCCACCACTGAAGGGGAATTTGGAAGATAGCTCAGATCTTCACTCACTTATCAATAGCCCTGTGAGCATCCTGTGGACTGGAAGCATATTAACTATGTGATTTGGGCAAAAGGCACCATGGCCTTGCAGAGGACTGGACTAGAAAATACAATGAGAGATGGACACATGAGAATGCTTCCAATAGGAAAGTGATGTAAGAAAACATTGCTACTGTGATGGAGAGG
>JAJEJO010005375.1:139211-198245 GCA_020662805.1 Glaucomys volans | reverse complement strand
AAATGGTAGGGCTCTGGCTGGGTCATACTTTGAAGAAAATACCAATAATTCAGTGCAAGTGTGTTCTGAAAGTGGCCAGGCAGAGGAACCCAGGGCACAGCTGCTGCTGTCCAAGGCTGAATGGAAAGCTCAGTTCTTCAGTGACCTGACGAGGTAGGAAGACATGGGAAGAGCTGGTGGGTGTCTCCAAGGGCTGGTGGCCAGGGGAAGAGCAGAAATGTCAGTTTCAAGAATAGAAACAGAATTGCAGAAAAGGATAGACTGTGGTCTCCTTGGGGACATGTGGTGGCCCTGTGTGGAAGGGGGAGGAAAAGCAGGCTGTGCTGTCCAGCAATTTCACAGCCTAAGCCAGAAAAAAACTTCAGATACACAAAGTGCAAAAGGTCTTGGATAATGTGTTTGAAGACTTTACAGGCACAAATATAGAAATATTATAAAATATATAAACCATTCTTCCTCTGTCCTTCAAAACTCTCTCTCAAAATCAAATAAGAAATAAATACTTCTCAAGAAAAACATAAAGGGAAAAACTCACAACAACCAAGCCAGCATTACAAAAGATACCTAAAGGGATCTGCGTTGAAAAGAAGATTAGAACAATCAACAGAGCCCCAGGAAGTAATAAATCTCATTAGAAGAACAGATAAGCAAATGAGAATTAGGATTTAAGGAAACATTAGCAATAAACCAGCCCAGGAGGAAGCAATACATCCCTCTCTACAATAATAGTGGAAGTACGTGGAATCAATTCTCCTAGTAACACATGTAGACTGCCATCTCTTAAAAACTGAGACCCACTATATGTTGCCTACGGGATACTGACCTTAAGGCAAAGACACCTGCAGGCTGCAAGTGCAAGGATGGAAATGATATTCCATTAAAATAGAATCCAAAAGCAAGCAGGTCAAAAAGGTTAAAAAAACACACTTAAGCTGCTATAAACATTGCTGTGGCTGTGTTTCTGTAGTGTGCTAATTTTAAGTCCGTTGGGTATAAACCGAGGAGTGGGATAACTGGGTCAAAAGGTGGGTCCATTCTAAGTTTTCTGAGGAATCTCCATACTGCTTTCCAGAGTGGCCGCACCAATTTGCAACTCCTCCAGCAATGCACAAGTGTGTCTTTTTCCCCACAGCCATGCCAGCATCTATTATTGTTTCTGTTCTTGATAATGGCCATTCCAATTGGAGTAAGATGAAATCTTAGAGAGGGTTTAATTTTTCTAATTACTAGAGATGTTGAACATTTTTTCATGTGTTTATTAATCTTTCATATGTTTATTAACCTGTACATCTTCCTCTGTAAAGTTTCTGCCTGCTTCCATGGCCCATTTATCGATTGAGTTCTTTGTATTTTTGGTGTAAACTTTTGTAAGTTCTTTATAAATTTTGGAGATTAGTGCTCTATCTGAAGAGCGTGTGGAAAAGATTTTCTCTCACTCTGTAGGCTCTCTTTTCACATTATTGATTGTATCCTTTGCTGAGAAAAAGCTTTTTAGTTTGAATCCATCCCATTTATTGATTCTTGCTTTTATTTCTTGTACTCTGGAAGTCTTGTAAATGAAGTCTGATCCTAAGCCAACATGATGAAGATTTGTGCCTGCTTTGTCTTCTATTTGATGCAGGGTCTCTGGTCTAACTCTAAGTCCTTGATCAATGTTGAGTTGAGTTTCGTGCAGGGCGAGAGACAGAGGTTTAATTTCATTGTACTGCATATGGATTTCCAGTTTTCCCAGCACCATTTGTTGAACAGGCTATCTTTTCTCCATTGTATGTTTTATAGCAGCTCAATTCAAAATAGCTAGACTGTGGAAACAACCTAGATGCCTTCAACAGATGAGTGGCTAAAGAAACTGTGGTATATATACATAATGGAATATTAGTCAGTCATAAAGAGTAAATAATATGGCATTTGCTGATAAATGGATGGAATTGGAGATTATTATGATAAGTGAAATAAGCCAATCCCAAAAAACCAAAGACCAAATGTTTTCCCTGATAAGTGGATGATGATATATAATTGGGTTGGGGTGGGGCTGAGAGAAGAATGGAGGAACTTTAGATTACATAGAGGGAAATGAGACAGGGAAGAGGCGGGGTATGAAAAATGGTGGAATGAGACAGACATCATTACCCTAAGTACATGTGTGATTACATGAATGGTATAAATCTACATCATGCACAATCATAGAAATGAAAAGTTGTACCCCATTTGTGTACAATGAGTCAAAATGCAGTCTCTAAAAATAAAAAAAAAACAATTATAAAATGTAAACAGACTTCCAGTCAATATTACTTAAAAAAGACAAAGATCACTACATATCAGTGGAGAGAACAAACCAACATGAAATTTATGATAGTAAATGTTTATGCCCCAAATTTTGGATTTGGGGCACAAACACACACACACACACACACACACACACACACACACATATATATAAGCTTGACATGGGGTCATAAAAATCTAATTAAAGAATACTTGGTGATTTCACCAACAGTTCATGCCATAAAGTACAGACAGAAAGCCGACAAAATTATTGAAGAGTTAAGTCATACTCTAAGGCAAATGGACTTAAAAGGCAGCTACAGAATATTTTACCCTGTGGCAGTTTAATGCCCATCTTACCCAGCTGCTTATGGAACTCTCTGCAAAATAGATTATGTTTTAGACCACAAAGAAAGTCTTAGAAAATATAAAAGCGCCAAAATTATTCCAATCTACTTATCACAAATTAATAGAATAATATTAGAAGCTCAATGGTGGAGACTCACCTAGCAGGTGTGAGGCACTTGGTTTTGATACTTAGCCTCACATAAAAATAAAATAAAGATATTGTGTCCATCCAAAACTAAAGAAGCATATTTTTAAAAAATTAGAAGTCAACAGAAAATATGCAAACCCATGGAAAATAAAAAATATACTTTATTAATATTATTTTTGATTCATTGTACACAAATTTGGTTCAAATTTCATTTCTGGTTGTATACAACCAGAAATAGACAATGGAATACTGTCCCACTATTTGTATAATCATACATGTACATAGGGTAATGAGGTATGACACATTCCATTACCTTTCCTTCCCCACATCCCCTCCTCACAACTCGTTTCCCTCTACACAATCCATCCTACCTCAATCCATCCTACCTCCATTCTTCCCTTACCCACTCCCAATCCCCCATTATGTATCATCATCCACTTACCAGAGAAAATATTTGACCTTTGGTTTTTTGGGTCTTGCTTATATCATTTAGCATGATATTCTCCAACTCCATCCATTTACCTGCAAATGCCATAATTTTAGTCTTCTTTATGGCTGAATAATATTCCATTGTCTATATATACCACAGTTTCTTTTACCATTCATCTATTAAAGGGAATATAGTTTTGTTCCACAATGTAGCCATTGTGAATTGAGCTGCTAAAAACATTGATGTGGCTGTGTCCCTGTACTATGCTGATTTTAAGACATTGGGTATAAACTGAGGAGTGGGATAGCTGGGTGAAAAGGTGGGTCCATTCCAAGTTATCTGAGGAATCTCCATACTGCTTTCCAGAGTGGCTGCAACAATTTGCAATCCTGCCAGCAATGTATGACTGTACTTTTTTCCCCAAATCCTCACCAATACCTAGCGTTGCATGTATTCTTAATAATAGCCATTCTAATTGGAGTGAGATGAAATATTAGGGTAGTTATGATTTGTATTTCTCTTATTACTAAAGATGTTGAACAGATTTTCATATATCTGTTGATTGTAAATATTCTCCTGTAAAGTGTCTACTTAGTTCCTTAGCCCATTCATTGACTGGGTTATTTGTAATCTTGGTGTAAATTTCTTTGTGTTCTTGATAAATTAGTAATCTATGTGAATTGCAAGTGGTAAAGCTTTTCTCCCACTCCATAGGCTCTCTCTTCACATTGTTGATTGTTTCCTTTTCTGAGAAAAAGCTTTTTAGTTTGAATCTATCCCACTTATTGATTCCTGCTTTCTGATCTTGTGCTTTGGGAGTCTTGTTAAGGAAGTCTGCTCAGAAGCTCACATGATGAAGATTTGGGCCTACATTTTTCTCTGTTTGGTGCAGGGTCTCTGATCTAATTCCTAGATTTTTGATCCATTTTGAGTTGAGTTTTGGGCAGGGTTTGGGGATTGGCTTATTTCACTTAGCATGAGAGGTGAGAGATAAGGGTTTACTTTCAATATGTGGCACATGGATTTTCAGTTTTCCCAGCATCATTTTCTGAAGAAATTACCTATAGGGTACACACCCTATAATGGCGACAGCAAGGGTGACAATACCCTCATAGCAACCTCCTTCCCTTACGTGATGCGGCCTGACTCACTACCTAGGATTGGCTAGTAGAACTTCCACGAGACTCTTGCCTGCGTGCACACCCCATGCCTTGTAGACCCTCAATCTGATTGGATTTCACTGCATCCTCACCCTACATAAAAGCCGTGTAACTTCCCTTAATAAACGAGTTCATGCTTTGACAGACCTCCCGGCTCTGGTGTGGTTCCTTGGCCGCCGACACTCATCATCCTGTTCGACCCGTATTCTCCTCCAGCGGGTCCTGAGGAGATACACCGAACCTTGTTGCCTGGCAGGGAGCAACAGCTACCTTTTCTCCATTGTATGTTTTTGGCACCTTTGCTAGTAATAGATAACTGACAAATTATCTGAAAGGGAAATTAGGAAAACCATCCCATTCACAATAGCCTAAAAAAAAAAAATACTTGGGAATCAATCTAACAAAAGAGGTGAAAGACCTCTGCAATGAAGGCTACAGAACAGGAAAGAAAGAAATTAAAGGACACCTTAGAAAATGGAAATATCTCCCATGTTCTTGGATAGGCAGAATTAATACCAACAAAATGGCCTTTATACCAAAAGGGCTATAAAGATTCAATGCAATCCAATTAAAATCCCACTGACATACCTTGTAGAAACAGGAAGCAATCATGAAATTCATTTTGAAGAATAAGAGACCTAGAACAGCCAGAGCAATACTTAGCAGGAGGAGCAAATCCAGAGGTATCACAATACCAGGCCTTCAGCTACACTACAGAGCAATAGTAGCAAAATCAGGATAGTGTTGGCCCCAACATAGGTAGACCGATGGTACAGAATAGAAGACACAGAGACAAATCCACATAAACAATGCACTTTTGAATAATGAGTGGGTCTCTAAAGAAATCAGAGAAGAAACTGGAAATTTCTCAGAATCAAATGAGAACAGAAATACAACACACCAAAATTTCTGGAACACAGGGATGGCAGGAGGATTATAGCTAAGAGTGCCTACATTAAGAAAACAGAAAGATTCCAAATAAATATGCTAATGATGCATTCAAAGGCTTTAGAAAAAGAAGAACAAACTCTTTCCTAAACCAGTAGAAGGAAAGATGAACTAAAGATCATGGCTAAAATTAATAAGGTGGAGAATAAAAGAACAATCAATGGGGTATAAAGAGTAGTTTCATTGATAGTATGAACAAAATTGGCAAACCCTTACCCAAACTAAGCAAGAAAAGGAAAAAGAAGACTCAATAAACTTAAAAATGAAAAAGGAAATATTACAGCAGTCAATACTCACATTAGAGGATCATCATCAACCATTTTGAAAATATATATTCCAATAAATTGGAAAATCTAGAAGAAATGGGTACATTTTCAGACACATATGAACTGCCAAATTTGAATTAAAAGCTTGGGGATAACCTAAACAGAGTCAATAATAACCAGTGAGATTTAAGCAATATTAAAAACCAATCCAGAGGAGATTGGGTGGAGAAGAGGAAGGAGTTGAGGCGGAGGAAGGGGAGATGGGAAAAAGGAAGAACTGCACAATGAAATTGAAAATTATGTTTTGTATATGTGTGCCTAGGCCACTAAGCATTTCACCCTAGATGCCCTTCAGTTGATGAATTGATAAAGAAACTTTGATATACATACACAATGGAATATTAGTCAGCCATAAAGAAGAATAAAATTATGGCATTTGCAGGTAATAGAAAGAGTTGGAGAATATCATGCTATGTAAAATAAGCCAATCCCCCCAAATAAAGGCTGAATGTTCTCTCTATACATAATGGGAGTGTGTGGAGAGGGAAGAATGGAGGAAAGTTGGATTGTGTAGAGGGAAATGAGGGGTTGGGAGGGGTCCAGGGAATGGAAAGGTAATGGAATGAGATAAACATCATTATCCTATGTACATGTATGCTTATACAAGCTGTGTGACTACCTTGTGTACAACCAAAGAAATGAAAAGTTGTACCCCATTTGTGTATAATGAATAAAAAAAGAGTATAAAGAAAAAATTAAAGAACAATAAATAAGTAGAAAGAAGGCAAGTAGGGTAGAGGGTAGGGAACAGGGGAGTGGAAGAGAGGAAGGTAAGAGGAAGCAGTGGTGAATGAAGTGGAGGAAATGAAATTCCATGCAGGTAAAATTAGGTCAAAATAGGCCCCATTATTATGTGTAATTATAGCACACTATAAAACATTAATTGAAAAGAGAATAGCATATGGAGTAGTATTTCATAATTATTGGGTAAATTAAGAAAATTTCAAATGTTGTGCTTTTACAATATATAACCCCAACTTTATCCATCCAACCCATTCATCATATGTATACCAAATAATTTATTCAGCATCTCCTTCCAGACACTATGTTGTAGAATTACATGTTCAATTTCAATGTCCTCTTCTTCAAAATAGGATAACTACTCTCAATAAAGATAGTTTGTCATTATGAACTGTAGTTCCTCAAAGATCAGAAAATTGAAGCCCATGAAGAAAATGAGGCTCTTTTTTTTTGGGGGGGGGAGAAAAATTTAAATGTTACTCTGAAAAAAAAAAAAAAAACAACACATGAAGCCTTCCAAAAGAAAAGAGGCTTAGGATCCAATAGTTTCACAGCTGAATTCTAACAGACTTTTAAGGAAGAACAAATACGAATTCTACTCAAATTATTCCAGGAAATAGAAAGGTAACACTTACATCCTCACTCTATGTAGCCAGAGTAACTCTGATGCCAAGTCCAGATAGGTACACTTCAAAGAAAGAAAGCTCTAGACCAGTATTCCTCAGCAACACAGGGGCAAAAATCCTTAACAAAATATGAGCAAATCACATTCAGCATCACATTAAACAGATTGCTCTTCACGGTCATGTTGGGTGCATTCTGGGGATGCAAGAATGGTCCAACAGAGGTGAATCAACTAATGTAACAGGCTTCATAAATTAAAACTAGGACAGAAATCACACAAACATCTCAACAGGTACATAAAACCTTTGACAAAATTTGACATCCATGTGTGATAAAAGCCTGGACTAAACTGTGACAGGCTGACAGATATGGCTCTATGGAAATGTTGTAGCTAGACTCTATGGGCAATGACTAAACAGACTCCATTTCACCCTGAGACTCCATGTTACATAGGAAATGTTTCTCCATGAGAACACCCTGCCTCTGTACCCATCAAGAGTGGCTTAGCACAGCATGTTTGGCAACACAAAATGGCAATTCTTACATAATGTAAAATTGTTCTTTTTGATTCCTATTTTTCTTCACCAATGTACCTTGTCAACAGTGATTGCCTAGATGTTAGTAACCATTCTTTAACTTGTACATAAGTAAGGTCATTTTGACCCACTTCCCTTCTGCTTATGATTTTAGATCTCATGATGTTAGTTTGTAGTTTTGAATTATAGCAACACTGACTTATGATATAAAAACCCCTGCAACCCTATGGTCAGGGCTGTTCTCCCAATAGCCATTCTTGGGGCATGGTGAGAGACAGTCAGCTGGATGGCTAATAAAGACTCTCAAATTTGTACTTCTCAGTGGTGATCTGTCTGGCTTAAGTGGTGCCCCATAAGAAAACTAAGTATAGAAGGAGCTTACCTCAACATTGTAATGTCTCTACATGAGAAACACAAAGCCAAAATTGTAGTAAATGGGAAAAAACTGGAAGCTTTTCCTCTGCAATCAGAAACAACTAAGGATGCTCACTCTGACCACTCCTATTCATTACAGTGTGTGAAACTCCAGCCACAGCATTTAGGCAGGAGAAGGACATAAAAGGGAAACAGGTAGAAAGGAAAGAAATGAAAAGACCTCTCAGTGGAAACTGGCACACACACACGCACACACACACACAGAGAGAGAGAGAGAGAGAGAGAGAGAGAGAGAGAGAAATCTAAGAAGCCATGAGAAGGTGAACAAAACTTCATTATTCATGGGAAGGTACTATTGATTTTGTTAAAATGGTCAGACTGCCATAAGCATTCTATAGGTTCCATGCAATCCCCATCAAAATAGCAATAATATTCTCCTTAGATATAGGAAAAGTAATCTTAAGATTTATATGGAGGAAAAAAGAGTAATAATAATATCTAAAGCAGTTCTGGGCAAAAAAAAAAAATCAGGTGGAGGAGTAAATAAATGACCTCAAATGTAATACAGGGCCATAGTAACAAATATAGGATAAATGTGGCCTAAAAATAAAGATGTGGACTATTGAACCCGAATACAAGACACAGATAAATGCCTGCATAATTAGAGGTTACAGTCATCTAATTCTTCACCAAGGTGACAAAATCTTGTGTTGGAGGAAAGATAGTATATTTACTAAACGGTACAGGGAACATGCTTACTGGATAGGCATGTTAAAAACAAACAAAAAATACCCTAAAAGAAATATCTTTCCCCCTATAGAAGTCAAAAGCAAATGGACCTTAAAGTAGAGGGGCTGGGGATATAGCTTAGATGGTAGAGTGTTTGCCTCGCAAGCACAAGACCCTGGGTTCTATCCCCAGTTCTGAAAAAAAAAATTAAAGTAGTAGGTACTTTGCAATTAATAGAATAGAACATGAGGGAAATAGGACCAGGCAGAAACTTTCTTTATATCTTATAAAGAATTCTGTAGCTCAGAAAGCACCACCAAGAAGCAATAAATGGAAGGAGCTAAAATGCTTTGGCATGGTGACAATTAGCAGTATGAAGACAGAACCTCACAGAATAGAAGATCTTTGCCAGCTCCTCTTCCAAAGGAGCATTAATAGCTATAGTATATAAAGAACTCAAATAACCTACCACCCACAATACAACTCATTCAGTAAATGAACAAATGAACTAGACATTTTTCAAAAGAATAAGTACAAGCCGGGCACGGTGGCACATGCCTGCAATCCCAGCACTTGGGAGGCTGAGACAGGAGGATCATGGGTTCAAATTCAGTTTCAGCAACTTAGCAAGGCTCTAAACAACAGTGAGACCCTGTGTCTAAATAAAATGCAAAATAGGGCTGGGGATGTGGCTCAGTGATGGAATGCCCCTGGGTTCAATCCCCAGTACCAAAAACAAAAACAAAAGAAAAGAAAAGGAATAAGTACAAATAAATGTCAAACAAATACACAAAAAATATGTTAGAAATCTTTAACTAGACAGAAATGCAAATCAGTGGAATAATGAGATTTTATCTCACTGCATTTAGAATGGCATCAAGAACACAAATAAGAGTAAATGCTGGCAAGAATGCAGAAGAAAACAAACACAAAGATTTAAGGGTCTGAGTTGTGAAGTCAGAAGTGAGCCTTATTGGATTACCTCTAAATGTGACCTGACATTTTTATCTCACAGCTTTTTATATTCTTTTCTTCTCTTCTTTGTTAGGCATTTGGAACCAGATGACACACAAGTATTTAGTGAACTGACATTCATGAAAGTGAGGTAGCCTGGGAACTTGTTATTCAAAATATTCTGACGTTGTGCAAAGACACAAATGTATTTAATCTAAGTTCATGACATAGTTCATGCCACACACAGAAACACACAAGTATTTATGAACACAGTCACTCACACAGGAGTAAAAAAAAATTGTGTTTGACTATACATATATCGGGGTGGCTTCTAACAACTTAGACCTCTAACATCTCTACTAATGTTTGTACATGATTAAATGGCTTCCACTTACAAATCAATGGTATTTTGGACTCTGTCTTTAGCTTTGAGATCCTTACTATCCTATGGTTTTTAGGGAATGGCTTGTCATACCAATTGCTTTTGTGATAATTGTACACAAAACACTATGCTTTGTTGTCCTATTTATTATTGTCCTAGCAAGATCCACCTGCCACTTAGACCTCTGCATTGCCATGATGCTGCATACCCTCAACTGTCTATGCCCCACCTGATAGAGAACAAGGGCTTTGGGTCACTCTACCCAACTTCACCCTTTCTCATCAGGAAAAAGTGAGATTGAATCAGTACCCAAAGAATTTAGGTACCTGAGTGTTAGAGGGTGGGAACGTCATTTGGTAGTCACTTAGTAGTGTTTTAGTGAGCTTCATTCACTGCTCTGACTAAAAGACCTGAGCAGAGCAATTTTAAGAAGGAAAAACTTGTGTGGGGGCTCAGGGTTTCAGAGATCTCAATCCATAGCTCCACTCCTTGTGGTTCAAGATGTGGCAGAATATCATTGCAGAAGGGTGTGGCAGAGGGAAGCAGCTCACATGGTGATTGTGAAGCAGAGAGTGAGTGCATTACCAAAAGGCATGTCCCCAGGGACCCAGGTCCTCAGGCCACACCCTCCTGTCTACAGTTACCACTCAGTTAATCCCAATGGAGAATCAGCTCACAGATTGGGTCAAGATTCTCATAACCCAATGATCCTCTAATCCATAACCCTCTAATCCTTCTTGCATTGTCTCACACATGAGTTTTGGGGAACACCTCATGACCAAACCTTAGTCACACATGGGAGAGCAGGGTGAGGATAGTGAGGTGACTGCCTATCACAGGGAGCCTCCTCTGACAGGAGAGCCCCTGGAGATGAGACCTTGTGTGTCAACACCTTCCTCAACTCTGATCACATCCCCTTCAGAAAACTTGTGTTTTAAGATCAGGTCACGCCCTACCCTGTGGCCTGACTCTGTCTTCTTGCCAAAGCTGTCTCAACTCCAATCACCCTGGAAAACAAAGCATCAAAATTCTAAAAAAAAAAAAGTTCATGAGGGCTTCTCAAAGGATAACAAACCACTGAAGGAGCAGGAAATTGAGGGACAAAGGGCAACTCAAGTGCCTTCAAAGTTCCAACTCTGGCTCTGCATTGAAGTGCAAGTCTGTAATTCCCGAGACTCCAGAGGCTGAGACAGGAGGATTGAAAGTTCAAAGACAGCAACAGCAATTTAGTGAGGCCCAAAGGAGCTTAGAAAGCTGTACCTGTCAAAGAAAAACTTAAAATGCTGGGATGCAGCTCAGTGGTAAAGTGCCCTTGGGACAGCAGATAGTTTGTTTGTTAAAAAGTGGGGAAATGACTTGAATACAACCTTCCCAGAAAGGTTGGGAAACAAATGGGAAACAAATGACCAACTAATTAATGAAAAAGTGCTTGATATGTTTACTTATTAGGGAATGAAAGTGAAAACTAGACCACGATACCACCTCACACCAGTTAGGATGAACATCACTGTGATGGGCTGACAGACTTGGCTCCATAAAGATGTTCCAGGCCATGTTGCCTGGGAAATGACTAAACAGACTCCATTTGCTCTAAGACTCCATGCTATGCAAGAAATGCTTCTCCCCTGGGAGCACCCCCGGTCTGTTGCTTCTCCCCTGGAACATCCCTCCTCTATAGCTTCTCCCCTGGGAACACCCTGCGTCTGTACCCATAATCAGTCACTTAGCATTGTTATACTTCCCAGAAAGATTCTCCAGTGCCATCCAGAGAGAGAGCCAGCCCCACCCTAATCCCCCCTCCCTATAGCCCAATCCTAAACCCTCGTGCGCTGTATAGCTCCACCCTAATCCCATCCCGAGCTCTATAAAAGTTGGCAATGACACAATTAACACGCAATTTCCTGACACCCCGCTTTTAGGAGTAAGGGCAATTGATGCTGGCCAGCTAAAATAAAGACTTCTTTTGGCTTTATGTGATCGGCTTGAATGATTTTATTTTCTTTGGGTACAACAGTTGGAGGCTCCAGCAATATTTAATTTCTCCAAGCCCTCACACCTAAATTGGCCTCCTGTGATGGTTGCCTGAGAGCCTCCACCCTGAGTAGAGGGGTGTTCCTGAGAGACGTGCCTCAGCCTCACTCTTGGGGGGACCCTAGCCCATCTTCAGGACGCCCTTCTGGATGAAGCCACCTGGTATCCTGTATTGGTGAGTCGACTTTCTGTATCTGGGGGACTTTGGTCAGACTGGACTCATTTGCTTACACCAGTCCCAGGTCAGGGCGAGACGTTGCTCCTGGTTCCTGATAGACCTCCTTGTGAGGCCTAGTCTGGTGAACCACCTTGTGGGTTCAATCTGGTGGGCCCCTGTAACTGATACCTAATTAATGTTTTGAAGAAGTATACTAGGCCATCACCTATGAAATAGATGAGATAGTAACTGGTGAAACTGGCTCGCTGGATGTTTAAGATCAAACTTAAGGATTGAGATTAAAACAAAGGGGCCAAGAAAACCAGTTTTGGTTCTTGCCCTCAGAGCCAGCCTGCGTCCAGGGAATGAGAGAGCTTCTCTAAGGAACTTTGCATCTCTGGGTCAACACTGCTGCCTTCGCTGCTGCCAGAACTCAGAGTTTTTGTCCATGCAGACAGTGGGCAAAAGACACCACCTGGTTTCTGTGTTGCACATAAGGCATTGCTGTGTCCAGAGCCAAGAAAACACCGGCTGCCATCAGCCAGCCAGAGCAAAAAGCCACTGGGGCCCAGATACCACTGCCATCAGAGCTCAGAGCCATCCAGGACAGAACCCAATATGAGTGGACGTTTCTCAATAACCTGTGCATTCCAGGCTTGTCCCCCAGAGTTGGAGATGCAACAATGATTGCTGAGAACAAGGAGGTGCAAAAGTGGGGCGGACAGTCTTGGCTCCTGCCCTCCTGGGGCTGATGGAAGTGAGGAAGGACCAACCTCCCTTTGCCATGAATGGAAACAAAGAGCTGTCAGCTGTCCACAAGGCAGAAGGCACTGCCTTGGAGCTGCTGGAATCCAGGAGGAGCGCTGCTGCCCACCCCAGAATGCAAAGGCTGATGGAATGTTGGAACTGCTGAAATGCAGGACCACCCAAGCACAGGACTCTCAAATTCCCCACAAGTGACCCCTGTGAGAACTCAGCTGACTCTTAAGAGACAGGAACAGGTCAATTGGACCAACTTGATCTTAAACACCTAGCAAAACAGTTAAAACCAAACCAAACCATAGACATTCTTGGGCATTTAAAAGAAACAATAGTTTAATGTAACTTAAGATGTACTTGTGTTAGCCCCTAGAATAGGACTGGGGACTACAAAAAAGAGATTCTTAGGCAAATGTACCTGATAACTCTTGTTCCCAAATAAAGGCCTCAACCTCTCCAGGCTTTGATAGGCCTTGTTATGGGAACAACTTCTCAGTTCTTCCACCTGGTGAGAGATTGACTTCTACCATGTCATGATATTCTGTATTAATCTCATTTTGGTACTTACATCATTTTGTTTCTCTCTCATAGAAGCACCCACCCCACATGACTTTACAACCTGCTCTTCCCAAGCAGACTTCTGCTCCTCATTGACCAGATTTCTAAAAGGAACTTCAAACTGCTTCCCCAGACTCTGCCCCCTTCCAGTTCGAAGCAGCAAGAGCAGTCGGTGCCCCCCTCCTTAAAAAGTTCCTAATTAAGGACAGGCAGTTAGTGTAAAATAAGAAATCTTGTCAAACTGAGGAATGGAACCCATCAGAGTCTGGGAAGTTGGACACTGAAAAACCACTAGTTTCCTAAACAAGGATTTGTTAATGTGGATAAGACCAGTGGGGAATGTTATACTTCCCAGAAAGATTCTCCAGTGCCATCCAGAGAGAGAGTCAGCCCCACCCTAATCCCCCCTCCCTATAGCCCAACCCTAAACCCTCGCGCATCCTATAGCCCCACCCTAATCATGTCCTGAGTCCTATAAAAGTTGGCAATGACACAATTAATGCACAATTTCCCAGCACCCTGCTTTTAGGATTAAGGGCAATTGATGCTGGCCAGCTAAAATAAAGGCTTCTTTTGGCTTTACGTGATCAGCTTGGATGATTTCATTTTCTTTGGGTACAACAGCATGACATGTTTAACAATGCAAAACGGTGATTCTTATATGATGAAAATTGTTCTCTTTTGATTCCTGTTAGTAACCATTCTTTAATATGTACCTAGGTAGGGTCATTTTGACCCACTTCACTTCTAACTAATGATTTCATGATGTAAGTTTGTAATTTTGAATCATAGCCACAGACACTTATGATTGATGTGATTTTTGGTATAAGAACACCTGCAACCCCATGATTGGGGCTGTTCTCCCAATAGCCATTTTTGGGACACAATGTGAAGACAGTCAACCAACTGGCTTAATAAAGACTTTCAAATTTGGACTACTCAGTGGTGAAGTTGCACCCAAGAGTAATCACCAAAGAAATGAAAATATTACAAATGGTGACAAGGATGAAGCCTTGGTATGTGAATACCTTCCTCAGCTATAATTACATCCCCTTAAGGCAGATAAAAGTGTTTCAAGATCAGGTCACACCCTACCCCTTGGCCTCCAGTCTCTCTTGTTGCCAAAATGTCACAAAATCCAATCACCATGTCTACCAAAGTAACAAGATCCTCAAAAAAAAAAAAAAAAAAAACCAACAAAAATAGGAAAAGAGTTCACTGAAGGGGCTGGTCACAGGATAACAGGTTAGTTTTAAAGTTAAAGTTTGTATTAGTGAGGCCACGTGATAATCAACAACATATCTCTTTGTTCATGAGTTAGAAACAGTCAAAATGAAACTGGTGTTAGTGTGTGTGTGTATGTGTGCATGTGCATGCAAGCAGGTGGATAAGAATTCCAACAAAGTTGGGAGTCTATAATAATTAACATCTCTGATGTGTGGATGAGGAATGTTTGAGGCGCTGGTCACAAAATTTTGATTTGTATACTGTTTCCTTTTTATAGTAGATTCTAGAAAGTGAAATGCTAAACTCTCTGTGCAAGAGCAATTTCACCCCAATGGGGCAAATTCCATTTTGACTTGCTATTGGCAAGGGTGCCAGACACCAAAGTGTGGACTCCCCTCCTGGCACTTTGTGGAACGAGGACCAGTGATGGTAGAGGGCTGAGTCTTTGCTCTAATATGTCAAACTTACTTGTCCTTTCTTGAACAGCTTGTTTCACTTAAAAGGTGTCCTCCAGTTCCACCCATGTGGGTATGACAGTAATGACTGTGTATTTCAAAATAGATGGAACAGTGACTTTGGCTGTTCTTACTACAATGACATGGTATCTTTGAGGTTGTAGATTTACTCGGTGTATACAGGTGAGGAAATACCAGATTGTACTCTGCAGGTATATACAATTACTATGTCAATTAACAGGAAAATAGAAAGACAGAGCTGTTTGTGAGTTCCCTTCTCTTTATTTGCATTCAATTTACTTTGTTTCACACTTCAGTACCTTGATAAATACTAATGTGTTGGACACAAATGTGGTGGGATCCCATAGTTTGATCAACCATTAATTTCTAGATAAATTGTAACTTTTCCTTCGTATTAATCTTTAGTCTGTGAACCATCTAAATATAATTTTAAATTTCAAAATCTGATGCTTTGCCTATGTTTTTGATCTCTATTTCTAAGTACTTTATGTCAAATCTCAATAATATAACTTGCAAAATGTGTATTGGAAAATGTATGTAATTTGCTTTTATCCAAAGAAAATTAATTTTATATATTTTCAGGAATATATAAGAGGAACCTCTATTCCCTCCCATGATTAATAAAATAATCATAATAGACCTGTATTTTCATATTTTAATAATCTCATTTATATCAATATTAAGTTTATAATTTCTTTAATTTAAATCTCTAATTAATGTATATTTTTAGTATTACAGATTAAATAAAATAAGGATAGTTCACAGGCACTAGAGGAATTTTTCACTGAAGCACTAGACCAATTTAAGGTAGAACTGTCTCCCTATCTACATACAATTGCTCTAGAATGCACTTTGATGAGGTCACCTTTCAAGGTCACATGACCACACTCATACCTACTTGCATCAGATCTCATCATCTCTGGAATATTTAGAGACTTATTGCTTAACATTTTTCATATTAAACATTTTGATACATACACATTTGAAAACTAAAAGAAATATTTTGTACATTTTTCAATAAATTGTTTCATCCTTCACCTTGGATTTTCAAATACATAAAAAAATAAATTAACATGCACTGGACACGGGCATACACACTTTTAATCTCAGGGATTCAGTAGGCTGACAGGGGGGTTGCAAGTCTGAGGCCTGCCTCAGGAACTTCTTCCACACAGTGACCTTCTGCTCTCCAGCCTGCACAGAGACAGTGTGAGCTGCTCATATTCATGGGGAAGCTGCTCAGGGCTCAGGAGAAAGTCCTGGGACAGAGATGATGGAGAATGGCCTGAGTGGTGGAAATGCACTTCCTGGAGATTATTCCTCACAGTTGATTTTCTTCCAGAAGGAAGCCAGAAGGAAGGCTTTTTTCAACATGTCTGTGTACCTATGATTTTGTCTGGTTTGGTAAAAGCTGGGGTTTGTCTATTGTAATGTGGGAAATGTGGAAACCAGACTCTGTGGCCCACGGATTTATCCTCATAATGTTCTCGTGTTTTGAGGACTGTAGTTGCCACAGGTCATGTGATTTCCAAAACTATCTTGCAAACTCTGACCTCTCATGTGTGCTCATTGAGGTCTCAGGGCCTTTAGCTTGTGCTCTACTACTGTTTTGACTGGTTGTCTCCACAATGGAAATAGGAAGACATCCCTCCAGGTGAGCCAACTGGATGAGGGTTAGGGGAAAAGAACAGGAGGGCCACAGGGCAGGGAAGGTGGACTCCCCAGCCCAGAGCTCAGGGGTCCCCTTAGTCAGAAGGAGAGAATTTAGGAACTTAAGGGCCACACCACAAAAGGACTTGAGGATCCATAGGGGATCTTAGCAAGTCTGCTGTGAGCATAAGTCAGAACCAGGGAGGGTGGTGCATGCCTGTGCTCTCTTGAAGGAAATGGTAATGGTGAGACTTGACTCACTGGTGAGTGTGACCTGTCCCTGTGTGGGGTGAGGTGGGAGATGGTGAGGACAGAAAACAAGGACAGGGGAAGGGAGACAGTTTAGTCAGCTTTTTCACTGCGGTGACTAAATGATCTGACCAGCACAATTATAGAGGAGGAAAGGTTTATTTGAGGGCTGATGGGTGTCAGAGGTCTTAGTCCAAAGAAGACCAGCTCCAATTCTAAGGGATTGAGGTGAGGAGCACATCACAGCAGAAGAGTGTGGCAGAGGGACGCATCTTGCATCATCCGGAAGCAGAAAGAGACTGCACTCTCCAGATACCAAATATATGCCCTAAAGCCACGCCCCAATTCCAATCTCCTCCAGCCACACCCCACCACTACAATTAATCCAGCCACACCCTACCAACTTAATAACCCCATCAGGGACTAAGTCACTGATTGGGTAATGCTCTTACAACCAATGATTTCTCCTCTGAACTTTCCTACATTGTCTCACATGTGAGTTTTTGGGAGACACCTCAGTTCCAAACCGTAAGAGGGGATGAGAATGGGAGGGACCCTAACCAAATACAGCAGGTGCAGAAGCACACACGGCCTCAACAAGTGAGCAGAGACCACGAAATTCCTCGAGACCAGTCCCAAACTCTGGATTCCACGCGAGGAGAACTGGGCAACAGGCGCCCAGACAGGCAGTTGTGAAAGGAGCTACTGATGTTCACTGGGAAAGAGGAAAATCTGCCTCAGGGACAACAGGAAACTGGCCCTGAGGAGCGTGGCCAGAGTGGGCAGGGCCCGAGGCTCCTCCACCCACTCTCAGGTCCATGCAGGTCCACCCCTCCCTCCTCCAGCCCAGGGCATGAGTGTCTCTGTGTCCCTGGAGCTCAGGAGCAGGCTTGGTGTCCGGGAGAGCTGGGCAGCATCTGCCATGAAAGTTAAGGGTTTCATGTCCCTTTGACATGACAATTGAGAGTCCTGAGGACATTAATGTTGAATGTGCATGTGTTTTCCTCTCAATGTTTATTGTGTAGAGGGAAATGAGAGTGTGGGAGAGGGCAGGGGTAGGAAGACAGTGGGATGACACAGACATCATTGCCTTATGTACATGTATGATCACACGAATGGTGAATCTGTACAACGATAGAAATGAAAAGTTGAACCCCATTTGTGTACAATGAAAGAAAATGCAGTCTCTAAAAAGAAAAAAGAAAAAAACATTTTTTTAAATATGTCCAAATCTGTATCTTGAACAGTCCTGTCAGAACTGCAAAGGTGACATGATCCAGCCTCATGTTGGGCACGTTGGTCAGGATCCATGTGGGTAGTGGATGAACAAAGGAACTTCTGTGGGTCATGCATTCAGACCAGTTATTCAGTTGAGGGAATGCAGGTGGACCAGCCTGGGCCTCACCCAGAAGCCTTCTTCCATTTCTACACCTGTGTGTATGCCAGCAGCCCAGCTGAGCCAGGGTGAAAGGGAAGTTCAGTGTGAGGAGGGGAGAACACCAGCAGGCCTGGGCCTGAAAACCCACTAGCCTGGGACCCCTCAGCTGCATAATCTGCACCTGTCAGTCTCCACAGTGAAGCAAGTAAAGTCATTTCCATGGCAGAGGCCCTGCAGGAGGGGGCATGCCACCCAGGGCAGCATGGGGCCATGGGCTGCAACACCACATCACTGCCCCCACTCCTCTGAGAAGAGTCAGCACATCCAGGGACTGAACCCACAGTCAGGATGTGAGGTGGATTCCTTCCTGGAAAAGGACACAGGATTGCTTTATGTCCGTGTCCAGTTCCTGCATGTCTGTGAGCAGTTCCTTACAGTAATCCCAGAGAAAAAGAAGGGAGGACATCTTCAGGGATGTCTTGAGGAGGTCTTCACTCTAAGGTTTGGTCAAGTGTACAAACACCTACATGGGGTGCCACACACCACTCATGTCAATGGCAGGTGCTCCTCACCTGAGCACTGCCTTCAGGTCACTGTTCTTCTTCAAACACCTTGTTGTCTTCTCTTCTGAAAGCAGGTACTGAGGTCTAGGGATAGTAAAGAGGGCAGAAGGGCTAAATAAGGGAAATGACAAGCCCCAATACCTAGGGCAGCAGCAAATCTCCCACCAGCCACCAGGGATACAGCACCCTCACAGGCACACAGGAGGCCAGAGCCCCTCTGCCCATCACTTCATCCCAGGGGCTGTTAACCTGGAAACAGTGGAACTTTATGGAACTTCAGCTCCACTCTGGGTCCTGGACAGAAAGTTCCAGCACAGCTCACCTCTATGAGGTTCAGGACTCGGCAGCAGTGACCTCCTTTTCCCAATAGCCCTGGATTCCTGACCATGGCACCTGGGAGGCACATGCAGCACTCCAAAGAAAGCTTCCCTCCTTCCACTGGGATTCTCCCTTTCATGTCCTTCTCATCCCTCCAGCATCTGCACCCCTTACTTTCTCTCTGAATTTTTTTCACTATCAATGACTTAAACCAAGGGACATGAGAATCACATCCACCAGTTCATGGGGTTTCAAGCACAGGTCATTGAGCACAAGGCATCCCCAAGGCATATGTGAGCAAACAGTGAAAGTGCAGTAAAGTCACTATGATGGGAGGATGCATATGGCTTTCCAAAGGCTGCCCTGTGCAGACTTCAATTCTCTATATGACTCCCTTTACTGAGGCTCATAAATACAGTGGGGTTACAGAGAAAAATTTGGTGCATTCTCTGGTCCCAATCCTAGTTTAGAGAAGAGAGGATGCTTTGCATGAAGGGTCTCACTGGGCTGTGCCTGCACCTGTAAAAGGGATGAGCCTGCAGTCCTTGTCACAGGAAGTAGGGGTCAGGGGTCCTAACATCACCATGTGTCGTGGCTCTATGCAGATGTCAGCATCAGAGATGCCTAGAATTTGAGCCTTTCTTCTTAGAGTGATTTTCTGCTCATTAGAATTTGACAAGCTTGTTTAGTTACATGTTTCTCTCTGGTTTTCCATTGGGATCCCCTGCCTTGTTTTAGTTTCTATTTTTTAATTGTTACATGCGTCACACGTCAGACACTGTATGAATAAGGACTGCAGTGTCAGTGCTCTCAGGGAGCAGGGAAGACTTTTCTGCTTAGTCTTCCCCAGAGAGCCACAGGGACCTTCTTGATCCTAGTCAGACATGTTCTCAAAGGTAGAGACTGGTGACTGCCTCTTAGTGACTTGGGGTCTTTGCCAACCAACTCCAGTGATTCTCAAATTTTGCTCATTTTAAAAATCATTCAGAGGTTGTTTTAATTTCCTAATGCCCAGGCCTGAAAAAGTAAGGCACCTTTTCTTTCTCAGAGACAAGCATTTAACTCGTTTTTTAAGGTAGAATGGGAAATGCAGTGATACAGATATAAGCATACTACATGAACCACCTTGATTGCTGTGATCCCTATTTTAGAGCCACCCAGGTGTTCCCAGTGTGAGGCAAGTAGAGAATCAGTGTGCAGAAAATAAACCTTGTGTAGAAAACAAAATATGGAAATGGCATCCCACCCTGGGGAGAGTTTTATTAACATGGAAATAAATATTTAGAACAACTACTGTAGAATGACTTTAAATACCCACAGCGGCCAGGCCAAGAGAACTTTATACATGGTGGTTTCCACTGACGTCCTCCATGGTAGAAGTCCCGGAGGTCACCAGAGAATTGCCTCAGGACACTTCTGGGTGTGGGGGACGTGGGGCACCCTGAGCTAGAAAGCTGAGGTCAGAGCTTCCACACAACCCCACCAGACCCAGGTCTGCATCCCCATGGCCCAGTCCCTTATCTCAGATTTCAGACCACTTGGACAGGGAAGTGCCCTTGGCTTTTCTCCACTCTGCAGACCCAGAGCCTAGACTCCAATGTTCCTGTCACTGCCCAAACTTCCTGCTAACACAGTCCCCTCCCATGTCCAGATGGACTCCTGACTTGGGCAGGGAAGTCAGTGAAAATGCAGGAGGCATGGACAATGCTTCTTGGGTGCACAAATGAAAGCAATCCCAAGACAAAGACAGAATAACAAAGAAAACAGAAAAAGAAAAGAAAACTGCAGGGAGTTCTGATTTCTAGGGCAGAAAGCGGACACAAAGGGTCTTGAAGTTGGCAAGGCTTCCCACACTCTCTAACCCTGCTGGGAATGCTGATCTCTCCCCCATGCTGACACCTTCTCAGTGTCTGAGGTTCTTTCTGGCTCAGACTGTGTGAAATTGCTGGACAGCACAGCCTGCTTTTCCTCCCCATTCCACATGGGGCACCATATGTCCCCAGGGTGACCACAGTATATCTCTTTCTATAATCCTGTTAGTGTTCTCAAAACTGACATTCCTGCTCTTCCACTGGCCACTAGCCCTAGGAGGAGCCTGCCTGTCCTTCCCATGTCTTCCTACCTAATTGGGTCACTGCAGAACTGTACTTTCCATTCAGCCTCAGAGGGCAGCAGCTGTGCCCTGGGTTTCTCTGCCTGGCCACCTTCAGTACACCCTTGCTCTGAATTATTGGTGTTTTCTTTAAAGGTCGACCTGGACAGAGCCCTACTGTTTGTCCTTCATAGTAACAATATTCTTGTTACACCACTTTCTTACTGAGAATTTCCCTGTGTGTTCATCTCTCTTTGTATTTTCAAGTCTGGTATTCTGCCAGGCTGTGATGCCTATTGCCCATGGGACCCCAGTGTGCCAAATTCCCATAATTAGAAAGCTTCCAGTCCACAGGATGCTCACAGGGCTATTGATAAGTGAGTGAAGATCTGAGCTATCTTCCAAATTCCCCTTCAGTGGTGGCCTTACCTCATTGGTTTCCAACTGTGTGTGGGAAAGGGCTTCAGAGTAGTCTCGAAAATCCCATCAATCTGAGAGGGTGTGTTCCCAGCTGAAGCCCTGATTAGGGTGAGTGTCTCTGAAGTCAGGTGGGTCCCTGGAATGTGGCCCTGATTAGATTTACCAAAGATTGGCCCTATATAAAGGGAAGTTCAGCAGAGGTGGCATTTCCCAGAAAAGAGGCACTGAAGAGCCCAGAGCCTGGGAGAAGAGCAAGTCCCCACTCACCTGAGGAACCCTGCTGGCTGGCTTCTCCATCTGCTCCAACTCTTATTTCCTGGTGAGTTCTCCAGACCACGGGATGAGAGCCTTATTGCCTCACAGTGAGACATATACCATCTCTCTAGGCATTTAGACCATGAGAGCAGCATTTATGATCTCTAAATTTTACTGTTTTAACAGGGACTTCTCCACTCCTTCTGTTTTGACTATTAGGGAACCATTTCCCTTTGTCTTGAGTCTATTTTACATTTTTAGTTTCCTCTTCCATGATCTTACATCTGTGCTACTATTAAGAACGTAGCCAGTGGTGATAAATTTGAAATGACTCATAATTAAAATGGAGATGAATTAATGTGTACTTGGAATACTTCTCCTTTGCAATGCTGAGACAGGAGGTTTGCAAGTTCCAGGCCTTCCCACACAATTTGCCAGGGTCCTCAGCAACTTAGCAAGTCCCTGTGCAAGAATGAAAATACCAAAATGACTGGGGATGTGGCTCAGTGTTAGCACTCTGTTGTGTTCAATTCCCAGTAACAAATGCAAAACGTAAACACCAAAAAAGCCCTTCTGATTCAAGTGGTCGGTGTTTCTATTCAGAACTATGAAATAAATTCACTTTATTCTACATTTTCCATTTGCTGAATTTTTATGGATGAAGTGCATGTTGAAAATATTGCAAAGCTGGGTTTCGTGTTGTAATTCAATGTGTGATGATTGGATTTTCCATTTTTATTGAGATGGGTTCATAGTGATTTCTCACTCACTTTAAGCTGTTGTTGTGTACTCTAGATTTGGTCTCTGCTTCTTTGCCTGCATTGCTAGAATACTAAAGGGAAGAGGGAAGAACCTCTGGCTTTGTGCGCTGTGAATCCCCAGCATTGAGAAGAGGTCCCATCCCATTTCTATTGCTGAGAAATAGGAGGCCCAGGTGTTCTTGTTGCCAAAATCTCAGTCCTTTTTCCCGATGCCAATCCAAGAATGAGAACACAGTTTTGAGAAAAAGGAAAAATCAGGTTGAATGTTTTGCTATGAAAGGAGAAACTCCTGTCCCAAAGGCTGTGCTTCTGCCCATCAGCAGGAATGGGGGGCTTTCAAGGAGGTGACTCCAAAGCTACACTGCATATGTTCCCTGTCTGGAGTTGTAATTTACCTGTTAATTTGGGAGATTGTCATTTCTGAGGTCTTACTTTGTTCCTATGGTGGGTGTGTACTTAGGGACAGATAGCTCTACCTAGGATGGGGAAGAAAGGTAATTCTGTCTCCCCTGAGATTAGGAAGGGGGAGTGATTAGGGAGGAGCAGGGAGAGAGGAAGAGAAAGAAACATGCCCATCTTAAAAGTGAGTTGCAGTGGCAGAGCAGCCAGCCTGAAGTGAACCAGGGTGACATTCTGTTTAGGATATGAGGTTGCCCCCAGAGGCTCATGTGGGAGACAACCTAGGAAAATCTAGAGGTGAGAGACTGGATTATGAAGCTTCAACCTAAGCAGTGCATCAGTCCCCTGATGGGGATTAACTGGGCTGTGACTGCTGGCAGGTAGGGTGTGGCTGGAGGTGGGAGGCCCCTGAGGGCGTGCTTTTGGATTTATGCTTTATCCCTGTTGCATGAAGATCTCTTGGCTGTCTTGCTATTATGACTGCACTGCTTTCTCTGTTCCCTCCACATTGTTATTGGTGCATTATAGTTGTAGCCATGGATGGGATTTGTTGCTGTGTCCTTGCACATGGCTCACAGTGTAACAGCTTAATTTGGCCAGTATCACCCCCTGCATTTCCCTGCTCTACTGCTGCCTCCCACCCCTTGGACCCTTTTCTCTACTGATCTCCTTTTGATATTTAGGTGATACACCCCCACATTTTTTTCTTTTTCCTCTCTAACTTCCCCATATGAGAGAAAACAAAGGACATTTAATGTTTTGAGTTTGACTTGATTCACTGAACATCATGGTCTCTAGTTTCATTGATTTTCCCCCAAATGACATGATTTTATTTTGCTTTCTGGCTGAATAAAACTCTATTGTGTACATGTACCACATTTTCTTTCTGCATCCTTTTCTTGATGGACACTATGGCTCATTCTATACTTTAGCAATTGTGGATTGTGCTGCTGTAAACCATGGTAAACATGTGTCACTTTAATATGATGATTGAATTCTTCAGGATACATGCACTTTTAGTGTAGCTGTGTTTTCTCCACTTTTAGGTGTGGCTGGGTTATATGTGGTTCCAAGCCTGGTCTTTTGAGGAGCCTCCCTACTGATTTCCAGAGCACTGGTCTAATTTACAGTGTAACAGTGTTCCTTCTCTCCATATCCTCTCCAGCTTTTATTCCTATTTCTATGATTGATGACAACCCTTCTGACTGGAGTGAAATGGAATACCAGGGTAGTTTTGATTTGCATTGCCTTAATTGCTCATAATATTGAAGATTATTTAATTGGTCATGATATTGAACATTTTTTTCATGCATTTGTTGGCCACTTCTATTTCTTCTTTTCAGAGTGTTTAGTTCATTCACCATTTTAGAAATTTGGTTATTCAATTTTTATTCTTGTGAATGTTCTTGAGCTCTCTATATATTGTAGATATTAATGCTCTGTCAGAAGCGTCCCTAGCAGGATTTTTCTCCCATTCTGGGTTCTCTCTTCACATTTCAAATTGATTCCTTTGCAGTGAAAAGCTTTTTAATTTCATTCTGTACCATTTATTAATTCCTGGCATTATTTTCTGTCCTTTCAGGGCTTCTATTGAGAAAGTCATTGCCTCTACCTAGAAGCTGGAGTATGGGCCATACATTTTTTTCTAGTTATTGAATAGTTTCTGGTCTCATTCTGAGGCCTTTTGTGCAGGATGAGAGATAAGCACCTAGTCTCATTCCTCTACATGTGGATAGCCAGTTGTCCCAGCACCATTTGTTAAAGAGACTGTCTCCAATGTATGTTTCTGGCTCCTTTGTCCAGGATCAGATGACTGTAGAAGGGTGACTTGTCCCATGTCATCCCTTCCGTCCCCTTGGCATATGTGTCTGTGTTCATACCACTACCAAGGAGGTTTGGTTACTATTGAGCTGCTTCCTGTGCCCTACTGTCCCCGCCTGGTGTTCTGCCTGACTCTGGCCCAGGGCTGTGGACTCAGCTGTCTGAGGAGAGTCCCCTGAAAATTTTCCTCCTCCATATTTTTCTTATCAGTCTCTTTGGTCAGAGTGATTAAAAAGGTGACAAAATCATACTGAATGGCTTCACTTTCTATGTTTCAGCTCTGAATTGAAAGGAAAAGGACAGTGGAGTGCCCACAGGGGTCAGGCATTTTTGCCAACACAATATTGGCAGAGCATAGTTTGAGTGGGGAATGAAGGTCCCTAATACTGCCACCAGGAACCAAAATCCATGTTCAAACACCCTGGCAGGACTGGGAAATCCCTAGCCTGCCACTTAGTGGTGAGGAATGCCCTCAGATACTCAGTTGAGAGTGAGGACCTGGCCTGGCTCCTCCCTGGTGTTTTCAGGGACCTGGAGGGAGAGCACAAGCTGTGCCAGCACCTGTGCTGAACTCACAGTTATGTGTCACTACTCCTGCTGTGGAAGGTTGTTCAGGACAATTATGCCTGCATGAATGACCTTTTGAGATTCATTAAATCAATGTTCAATTCTCTGAAAACTCCAGTGTAGTTATGTCTTTTTTTTCAGAAAATTGAGTGTATTTGTTCATATGGTTTATAAAAGAAAAATTCAATTGAGGGAACTGGGTGGACCCTACTGCAATATGATCAGTTCTCCTACAAAAGAAAGAGTTTAGGGAGGAGATGTGACCAGGAAAGATCATGCAAAGACACAGGGAGACCAGCCTGTACAAGGCAGGAGCCCAGGTCTCAGAAGAAACAGACCCTGCAGACCCGTTGATCTCAGGCTGCTGGCCTCCAGAATCATGAGAAAATCAGCTTGATTTTAAAGCCACCCAGTCTCTGTGTAGCTCTTATGGAAGCCCTACAGCCCATTAAAGGCTGGTAAACTAATAGGATATTCTTAGTAGCAGGTGTTCTAATCTTTTGAATGTGAGAATGAAATTAGAAGGTGAGTTTCAAGGGACTTGGAGGAGAAAACTGATTATGGATCATGAAATCAGGCTTATTTAGAAAAATGTATCATATTCTAAATATTTTGAAAGCCAGTGAAAGTAGGGATTCTGAGATTAGGCAGGGATGGACAACACAGTCCGGTATTCTCAGATGCAGGAAGAGACACATGCAAGCACTCCCCTGCTATAGGGGCTTGATGACAAGATGTAGGAAAGAGTGTGGAGAAGACCAAATTAGCTTGAAGATTATGTGGTGCAATGAGTAAGAATGTAATAAGCTGAGCAGTTAAAAGAAGAGGATGCTGCTTGATAAGTGGGGTCAATGCACTAGAGGATCATGAATGGTGGAAACTGGGAAATAAGAGTGAACTTTGGGACATGAGAAAAGAAAAGACCCTATGATGACAGGGTAGGGCATGTGCTCTTTGACCTTAAAGGCTCTATCCAGTAAACTTGGAGGTGTTGTTCATATCTTGAAAGACACTGAGCTCAGGAGGTAGAAAACAAGTAAAGTTGCTGCCATACTATTTTCTGGTGGGATAAATTCTTCATATTATGAAAATCTTTAAACCTTTCATGAGGCCTTTTTGTAAATTGTGAATTGCCCAATAATCAACAGGGTTATGACAGTAAACAACTATGTAAAAATCTCTAAGCACAGTCCCACTGAGTAAATTTGTTGGTTTCTGCTGTTTTGTGGGGCAGTTATTGTTTGTTCGATTGACTTTTTGGTTTGTCTTTGGTTACTGCTTTTGTGGGTGTTTGCTGTTGTTTTCTTTTCTTTTCTTTTCTTTTCTTTTCTTTTCTTTTCTTTTCTTTTCTTTTCTTTCCTTTTCTTTTCTTTTCTTTTCTTTCTTTTCTTTTCTTTTCTTTTCTTTTCTTTTCTTTTCTCTTGTTGCTTTGGGATTGATGTCAGGGATGTCATAACAAGGATAAAGCTACGTATCTAGCAGTGCTTTCTTTAAAAAAATAAATATATAAGAGCATGGATTAAACCCAGGTGTGCTTAACAACTGAGTCATAACTCCAGTCCACATTTGCTTTCTTTTATTTTCATACAGGGTCTCATTAAATTACTTAGAGCCTTGCCAAGTTGCCTAGGGTACCTGTGAACTTGGCATGTTTCTGCCTCAGGCTTCTGAGTTGCTGGGCTTACAAGTATGCACCAATGCACCTGTCTCTTCTCCTTTTTTTCAGTCTTCAGACACAAACATGGTGAAATCTAATCTTAGAAATGAAAATTACAATATATTCATGAAATTGATATTTTCAGGGGTATGTTACCATTTATAAATATCTTGCTCTCATGTGAATGGATTCATAATGGAAAGCAAGGATGTCACAGCTGGTGAAGATGAATACAAAACAGAATTTCTAAGATCTCAGCTAACACATCAGCAAACTACCACACTGAGCAAAAGGATTTCATCCTGATCCCCAGTCATCATATATGAGCACAATTTCTGATTATCCTTGATATAAATTAATGTCATTGTGCATGAGAGTACGAGTATGACCCCAGTGCTTCAGCTGTTTGTGATAAGTAGAACTATAAGGGTTGGATTGGCAGGATGGTGGCATGGATTCCTCAAAACAGAAAGCCACGGGAGTTGATTCTTTCTTTCATAATATGGATCCTTGACTGGTCCTGAGTCCATGAGGGGTCGTTGAAACTCATGGGTGAGGGAGGTTGGAAGGAGTGAGGCTCCAGGGGCACCTGATGGATCTGAGAGAACCACTGCAAACAAATAGAGCAGAACAGTGAAATCAGAGAAATTTCACAATATTTCCCCCTGGGTGGAAACCAAATTCTGCACTTTGGGTAAGAAGGGGTACCTATGTTTCAAACTGTAAGAGAGCTGTGTGACTTCAGGCTCTATAGCACAAGTCACATGTGAAATGCATGGTTTTTCATATATGTAGAAATGCATATATAGGAAGTGTGATTCCATCGATGTTATTGGTGATCATTACCACATCCTTTTAAATTTTGATCTTGGAATATGAATGAAGCACTGCGCCTATATCTTCTGGAATTAAATGAATTTTTGGGGGGGTTTGGAGTGAGTTTAGATTATGAATGTGTAGGAATTCATGATGGAGGAGTCAGGATATTTTGTAAAAGTGTTGAGTCTCATGATTTCTTTCTTTGTCCACAGTTTCTCCTGTAAATTGTTTGGACTGTGTATGTGAATAGACAGAGGAAGATTGCAGGAAGCAAAATCAATGGCCATGCATCCACTGGTGAGCAGAGAATGGCTTTTTCCATTGAAATTTCACCCCTACTGAAAAAGATGCCAATTCTTCAGTGCAGGCAGGAGTTAGTCCTGTCACCCCAACTCTGCAGTGATCTTCATGGGTCAAAACTCACCATCAGGCAGCTAATCTGCTTCCTGTCATGACACTACTATACCATTTGACCATTCCTGGCTGTGTTCTTCCACATGGCATAGGAGATATTGTATCTGATGTTCTGCCTCTGACTTCGTTTGAAATAATTGCTGATTAATTGTGTTCTTCATTGCAATGATATTTTGATTGTGGTGAATGCAGACCAGAGGAATGAGTGAGGGTGGAACATTGCAGCCCAACATGGAGGTAGATATTCCAGCAGGTGAATTCAGCTGACCCGGTGGCACAGACATTGGACTGAGAATGAGGAAAATGAAAGTGGTAGGCTACAGAAGGCATGAGAAGTCATTTCTTTTTTCTAATTTACATTTGGAATTTGATGCAATACATTTCAACCTTCTGAGAAGTTCTAAAAGGATACCTAAAACAATCGTGATCATTCTTATTACCCAGTGTTGGTGCAACTGACTAATAAACCATTCAAAGTTGTATAGAGCAAGTCATATTGGCTTAATTGATGTTGTGCCATTAAAGCATACTAGTAAACAACATAGTTAATAGAGCAAAATTTTTGAAATCAAACTTTTTGAAACCCAATACCAAAACAGAGAAACAAGATCAGGATGCCAGAGACATATTCATAAGTAGTGTTTGGAGCTCCAGAAAGAATTGAGAATAGTAGTTGAATCATAGGCATGCTGGGACTCTCCTTCAGAACACAAGTCAGAATCTTTGCCTTGCTCTGCTGAAATGTCTGTCCTTAACCTTATTCTGACCTCCTTGGTCACATCATGAGAAGAGTGACTGTTCTTACTGACACCTAGATACATGGATTTTTTTCAGTTCCCAAGAATTCTGGGGATTGGTTCAAGGATGTCTGCATTGCTCTGGTGATAGGCTTATAGGTGATACATGTTTTGAAGATATGGAGAAATGCTTTGGCCTTTTAAACACTCATGTTACTGAGCATTTCATAGATGGGGTTCTAGGATACATCATTGTGAAAAGTTTATACATAATCATTGTTTAAGACTGACAAATTGTTAAGTATTGCCTGGTGATAATTCTGTAAAGTTGTTTAAATAAATGGGGATTTAAATAGTACTCAAAATGTTTCAGTTGAAAATTTTAAAATAACCTGTCTGTCTGAAAGTTATAATTACCGCCCTTGATATGTTTCCATGTTTTGGGTTGGGTGCTGAGAATCAAGAGGCTGGTGCCATAGGCAGTTTGGTCTCCCTGTACACCCAGTTTCCCTCTGCCTCAGTGCTGTCCTGACAACCCTTCTTTTGGGAAATTGAAGGAATTGCTTTGTCTAAACTAGTTTGTCAATAATGTTCTAGGAATCGCTGACCATCGAAGATGTAACTGTAAGATTCACCCAAGAAGAGTGGGCCATGCTGGACCCACCTCAGAAAATGCTACACAGATCAGTGATGCTGGAAATCATCAATCATCTAGTGTCAATTGGTGAGTCCATCAACGTTATACAATTCATTTTGCACCACATTAGAATGTGGTCTGCACCATAATTTCATGTATTAATTAAAATTAAATCTCCTGCATGAATAATTTGTAATCCATAAATAGGCCTAATATTTATAAATAATTACTCTTATATGGTCACTGTGCTTGAGGAGAGAATTATGAAAACAAGGGAATTCTCAAAAGTAATATTTAGTGGAGACATATACTTCCTGAAAGGACTGTTGATTCAGCATTCCTTGAATGCGGTTATGAGCATCAGTGTCCTTCAGTCCTGCCTCCTATGGGAACATAGTCTATCTTTTATTGTCTGGCAGTGATGGAACTTCAATATCTCCTCTATGAAATGTTTCCTCTCTCCTTCTATATTCTGTTCATTTTTGCTAAGTCATCTTCATGGACTTGATGAAAATGCACTTTTCTTGGCAGAAATCTTAAAATCCAGTTCCTTTCTTATGATGACTAGGGCATCTATTCTGTAAATTAGATGTGACTTTGCATCTGGGGTAAGGAAAAATTCTGTGGCTGGTGGCAGGATTAGGGTTTCCATCACCTTAGAGTTCAGGAACGAAATGGAGTCTTGTGATTCTACAGAGAAGGGTTCCCAGCCAGTGAGGATGAGCTTGGAAATATTAAGTGACATAGCCATGAAATGAACAGTGCTGTCTAAAATGTAGCAGGGCATAATGGGACAAAATGTCTCATGTGTAGACATAGCTCCTTTTCTTTTACATTCAAAATTTGTTCCACATTCATATTTTCATTTAGGACAAAATATGTTAATGCATTTTTGGAGGTCAAATTCCATAATGTCTCTTTTTTGATTTTCTGCTTGAAACAGTTTTTCCCATTTCACTTCTTAAAGTAATTCTATCCTGAAAATTTTTTGGAATTACCAGTGTCCTCTGTTTCTGCTACATACTGTTTGTTCTTGGTTTAGAACATCTCCTCTGTGAAAGTATCAATAATGTAAAAATATTCTCATGAGATTGTTGTTTTTCTCAATTTTATCTGTCTCTGAATCTCATGCTACCAGTTTGTATTTCCAACTATTCTAGGCAAGCAAAATGCACATCAAAAACATGAAAGGATATGCAGAGCACTTATGAACACAAAGGACACACCCCTCAACATGTCGATGGTAAGTTTCAGGGATGGGAACATTGATTGTGCAAATGTAAGATCTGTCCGTGGAATAAATTAGTAATTGAGTGCAACTTCATGGCTGTAATTATGTTGACATCACACAATTTCTGAGCCAAAATCTCTGTATAGTTTGCATTCTGTGAGAAATTAACAACTAGCAGTTCTCATGTAGTTAGACTATGAAACATTGAAGTCCATAAAATTAATCTGAACTATAAATAGCATACTAGCAATGGATAATACTTGGTTCACCTGGGAATTATGAACTACGTATATGGAATCAAAAGTGGAAAAGTTTTAGTTTTCACATTAAAATGGATATGTCTACCATTCAAATGTAGAGAAGTTAGTTCATGAGTTTATTCGAGGAAATCATTAAGAAATGTTCATCTTCTTTACAAAACAGAAATCTCATGTTCAGGAACATTCTCTGGAATGCAAAGACTTGGAGAAATATCTATGTCACAAGTCTGCATCTATTCAACCTTTGTTTACTCACACAGCTGAGAATCCCGGGGTCAATCAAAGTTATGGACAATCCCTCACTGACAATTTGTACCTCAGTGGAAACAAGAAAAATGATAGCAGTATGTCATGTGAATGCCAGGTATGTTTGAAGGGACATATGATTGGCTTACATCCTGGAATAGGCAACAAGAATAATTCTGGAGAGATTCAATATGAACATCACCTATGTAGCAAATCCTTTAATCAAACCTCTGATGCAAGGAGACTCCATGCAACTACCACAGGGGAAACGATATGTGAATGCAATTTTTGTGGGAAAGACTTCAGTTACTGTTCTGAGCTTAGACAACATGAAACAACCAACACAGGTGAGAAAGAAAATGAATGCCTTGTGTGTGGGAAAGCCTTCCAGAACTCTTACAACTTTAAAGGGTATGAGAAAATCCATACTGGAGAGAAATCACATGGATGCCAACTGTGTAGGACAGCCATTAGAAAATTATATAACCTTCAGATGCATGAGAGAGCCCACACTGGAGAGAAACCATATCAGTGTCATGTGTGTGGGAAAGCCTTCAACAAATCAGCTCACCTTAGATGTCATCAGATTATACACACTGGAGAGAAACCATATCAATGCCAATTGTGTGGGAAATCCTTTGGTCGATCATACTACCTTAAAAGACATGAGAGAACCCATACGGGTGAGAAACCATATGAATGCAATGTGTGTGGGAAAGCCTTCAGCCAATCAAGCCACCTTAGATTTCACCAAAGAACACACACTGGAGAGAAACCATATCAATGCCACCTGTGTGGGAAATCCTTCCGTCAATCATGTTACCTTAAATTACATCAGAGACTCCACACTGGAGAGAAGCCATATGAATGCCATGTGTGTGGGAAAGCCTTTAGTCAATCATCTAGCCTTAGATGCCATGAGAAGACACATACTGGAGAGAGACCATACAAATGTCATCTATGTGGAAAAGCCTTCGGTAGGTGCTATGTCCTGAGACAGCATGAGAAAACACATACTGGGGAGAAGCCATACAAATGCCATGTGTGTCCAAAAGCCTTCAGTCAATCATCTAGCCTGAGATACCATGAGAGAACACACACTGGAGCCAAATAATGTGCATTCCACCTGTGTGGCATAGTCCTAACCAACACTCTAACATTAAAAAAATGGAAGGTGACTCAACTTGGAGAGTGACCATTGAAATATAGCCTGTGTGGAACAGTCTCTCTTTATACCCTAACCTTAGAAAACACAGTCAGATGCAGTGGAGAGAAACCACATGAATGGCATCTATGTGGGAAAGCCCTCAGCCAATCTTATTGCCTTAGATGGCATGAGAAAATGCATAAGATATCAATCATAGGAATGTCATCTGTTTGAGACAGCCCACCCAAGGTTCTTCATGTAGGAACCCATGATGGAGAGCAACTTGAGTTCTTATAGCATATATTCTAACCTGATATTATAAGCTATAATAACTAAAAATTTTGTTCTGTATTTTATAAACTTATGATCCTTATTTTTTCTTTCCTACAACTTAATTTGCAAGTAATTTGATTGCTAATCTAGCTTCTCTTGGATATAAGTACTTTAAGATATAAATGTTCATCTGAGTACTATATCATCCCACAGTAGTAATATTTTAAGGTTTTATAATCACATAGTTTGAAGCACTTTGTATTTACTTATCTTGTGTTTTCTTTTTCGACCTTTGAGATATGTATCTGTGAGCCATTTAAGTTTGAAGTAGTTGACATATGGGGATGGGGTTCTATATATCTTAAGGTGATCAATTTATAATATAATAAATCATGCAGGAATGAGTCTGCATGATTTCAAATTTTAAAAAAGTAATGGAAATTCTTAATATAATTATCCTTTCCATTCTTTCTTTAATATTTGAAATATAAGATTGTATAGGTTACATACATGCCAAAGCTGATCAAACTGCATGCTTCAAATATGTGCATTTTATTGTTCAACTTTAATTCAATAAAGCTATGAAAAAAAATGTGAAGCAACCTTCAAAGGTACTTGTAAAATCTAAAGCTGAGGACTAACATATTGAAGAACCACCTTTAATTAGTATGAAATAATGTTAAGTAATGTTACTCCTCTCCTGACATACACAAGTTCATGGAAAATAAGCCATATGAAAGAGATTGTTTAGAAACACCTTAATCAGTGATCTTTCTTAAATGGCATGAGGTCATTACAACCTCTGTCACAAAAAAGCATGGAGTAGTCTACAACTTCAACTCTCAGCTGTAAACACGCCAGAGTAGTTGGCAGGAGAGAAAGACTGACTATCTCCAGGTACTAAGAGAGGTTTCCTTAGTCCTGTGTGCTTTCAGATCCGACCCCACCCCTCCCATGTTTCTTATGAGCTTCTTCAGCTTCATTCACATTTGCTCCTTTGTGTCCCCCTATTTTGGTGGAACTTTTGAGCAGAAAACAATTAAAATATGCATTTTTAAGGATTCCACTCTCTAGTTTAATGTCCTCTTATCTCTCCATTTAATCTTGTGTTCTGAAATGCAGAGCAAGATGAATGGTTGAATTTACATTAATAAGTTACAGTTGTACTTTTTTTACTCAGATCAACAATAACTACAAATAGAAAAAACAGTTATAATCTGAGCAAGACAATGAAGCAGAGTTAGGTTTGTAATTTGTTACCTCTAATGATATTCACCCCATATTCTTTGAACAAGAAACAAATTTTAATTTTTTTGCTGAAATTTGCAAAATATGTAGAAATTCTTGATGGGGCCTTGATAAGGAGATATATTTGGTAGTTTTTTGCTCCTCTTTACTGTGTTTCACCAGCCTCAAAATCAATTGCATCTAGAAAATAAGAATGGAATTTATTCCACATGATTCTCTTTTTCAGCCTGTTCTCCACCTTATACTTGTAAATCATTCAACTATTGTTTGGATGTTGAATTTATGGTGTGAGCTGGTGGAGGGAGAAGGGGATATTGTCTTTGCTTCTTTTCTATATATGGATCATGTTGCCATGATCATAATCATGTTGCCGTTTGCTATTGGTAGCAAAAACCAATAAAATTCATCAAGTCACAGGATTTATGGTCAGAAGTCCAAGGGAGGGCAGGTTGGATCCTCTGGAAGACTCACAGGACCTCATGAAGTTGTTGGCTGGGTCATGATCTCCAGAGACTCATGATCCTTTTTCTATCACATTTTTTGCGGAGGGTGCAGTTCCTTGGGGCTGTGGGGCCATGGACCTGAGTTTTGACACCCTGAGTTGCTGTTTCCTATCATATGTCTCCGTACATTCTGTGTCAGATTGCATTTTTGGGTGTGTTTGTGTGCAATGAGTTGCAGGGGTTAATCCTTTGTGCTGACTAGAGAAGAACTATACCACTACACTGTACCCTAGGCCCACAGTTTGCACCTTTTGTACCTAAAGGAGACCTGTTCTGGGTTTGATTCTTTCTGAAATCTTCCTTTCTAAAGTAATAGATTCATGTTAAAAGACTCAGCTTGCCAGGTATTCTCAGGAACCTTCCCTATGATTAGCTGACAGTGGTAATAATTCTGTGATCAAACTCCACTCACCAGTACCAGTCGTTGTTGCTGTTACCAAAATACATGAAAGGAACAACTTGGAGAAGAATTTTATTTTGGTCTCCATTTCAGAGTTCAATCCAAAGACACCTGACTCCATTGCTTTAGGCCTCAGGTGAGGTAGAACATCATGGCCCAAGGGCATGACAGAGGAAAAGTATCCAGCTAATGGTGTTCAGGAAGCAGAGAGAGTGAGGAGCCAGGGATGAGATGCTTATTCCCCAAGGGCATTATGGGATGACTTCCTCAAGCTATGGCCAACTTCTCACAGTTTCCATCCAATAACCCATTTTAATTATTGGTCAATCAGTCCTCTGATCAGGTTACCATCATCTCCTAATTTAATCATTTCACCTCCAACATTTTGGAGCATTTCTATATCTTCTAATATGGTATTTTGGGGGACATCTCATTTTGAAACCATAGTCACTCGTGGGAGAGCAGCAGGAGGATAATGAGGTGACTGCCCAGCACAGGGACCCTCCTCTGATAGGAGAGCACCTGAAAATGAGGCCTTGCATGTCAACACCTTCCTCAGCTGTAATCATATCCTCTTAAGAAAAACAGTGTTTCAAGATCAGGCCACATCTACCCCATGACCTGGACTCTTTTGGTAAACTGTCTCAACCACAATCACCCTGGCAACCAAAGTCTCAAGACCCACAAAAAAAGAAAGAAAGGAAAAAAGGGGGAAAAATGTTCACTGAGGGCTCTTCAAAGGATAGCAAATCAAGGATCAGGAAATTGAGCAAAAACAGGGGCACTCAATTTCCTTGAAAATTGTAACTCTAGCTAGGCATCCAAGCACAAGCCTGTAAGCCCAGAAATTCCAGAGGCTGAGGCAGGAAGATCACAAGGTCAAAGCCAGCCTCAGCAATTCAGTGAGGCCCTAAGCAACTTGGATAGACCCTGAGTCAATAAATAAAAAGGGCTGTAGCTCAGAGGTAAAGTCCTTCTGAGAGAGCATAAAGTTTGTTATTAAAAATGAAAATGACTTGAACAGACACTTCCCAGAAGAAGAAATGCAAATGGCCAACAATCACTTTAAAAAGTGCTTGATATCATTAGTTATCAGGAAATGCAAATGATAAGTAACAGAACACAATTGACAGAATGAGAAAAAAATGAAAATACAACAAACATTGGCAAGGATGTAGAAGGTTCATGTTTTAAAGTTAAAGCTTACAGTTGTGAGGCCACTGGTGATAATAACATATCTCTTTGTTAACAAATTGGAAACAGTGGAACTGAAACTGGTGTGTGTGTGTGTGTGTGTGTGTGTGTGTGTGTGTGCGCACGCGCGCATGTGCACACGCAAGCAGATGGAGAAGAGTTCCAACAAAGCTGGGAGTCTATAATAGTTAATGTCTCTGATGTGTGGATGAGGTCTGACCATGAGATTTTTATCTTGAATACTATTTGCTTTGTTTTGTAGGAACTAGAAAGTGAAATGCCAACCTCTCTGTGCAAGAGCAATTTCACCCTACTGGGACAAATTCCATTTTGACTTGCTTTTGGCAAGGGTGACAGAGACCAAAGTGTGGACTCACCGCCTGGTGCTTGGTGGAACCACCAACTGGGCAGTGATGGTGGAGGGCTGAGTCTTTGCTCTAACATGACAAAGTTACTTGCCCTTTCTGAACAGCCTATTTCACTTAAAAAGATGTCCTAGGTAATGATTTGTATAGTATGACAGTAATGATTTGTATAGTTCAAAATAGGTGGAATAGGAGCTTTGGGTGTTCTCACCACTATGACAGGGTATCTCTGAGGTCGTAGATTTACTCAGTGTACACAGGTATGGAAATATCAGACTGTACTCTGCAGGTGTACACAACTATTGTGTCAATTAATAGGAAAAAGGAAACACAGACAGAGCTGGTATGTAAGTGCCCTTCTCTTTATTTACACTCAATTTACTTGTTTTACAATCCTGTACATTAATAAATTCAAATGTCTTTGACACAAATGTGGGTGGCATTCCAGAGTTTTATCAACTCATTAATTTCCAGATACATTGTGACTTTTTACTTATATATCTTTTTGAATTTTTATTTATTCTATTATATATGATAGTAGAATGTGTTCAAGCATTTTTAATATCATAATAAATGGAGTAGAACTTCTCATTTATCTGATTGTACATGTTGTAGAATCATCAGTCATGCAGTCATACATATACATAAGTTAATAATGTCTATTTCATCTGCTATCTTTCCTACCCCCCTGCCCCCTTCCCCCATTCCACTCTCCTCTACCTAAACTAACTCTCTTGTACTCTAGTGCCGCCCCCACTATTATGAATTAACATCCACATACCAGAAAAAAAAAATTCTGTCTTTGGTTTGTTACAATTGGCTTATTTTGCTTAGCATGATACTCTCCATTTACATCCATTGACTGGTAAATGCTATAATTTCATTTTTTTAAAGCTAAGTAATGTTCCAGCATATATAAACCACATTTTCTTTATCTATTCATCTATTGAAGGACACCTAGATTGAATCCATAGTTAGCTATTGTGAGTTGAGCTGTATATTTCTCTTTATTCTACAAGCTATCTCAACATTATTTTAAATTTCAAACCCATCCTTAGATGTTTATCCAGTTTTTACAGAAACTTTTTTTCTTTTTCTTTTTCTGTGGTACTTCAGATTGAAACCATGTGCACTTAATCACTGAGACACATCCTTGTCCCATTTCATTTTTCATTTTGGAACAGGGTCTCACTGAGTTGCTTAGGGACTCTCTAAGTTGCTGAGGCTGGCTTTGACCTCGCCATTCCCTGCCTCAGCCTCCCAAACTCCTGGACTTACAGCTGTGCACAAGTGCACCTGCTTTTTGAGCATCTTTTCTGGAAGAGACTGTCATTTCCCCAATGTGTATTCTTGGTGCCTTTCTCCAATATAAATAAATAAATAAACATCTCTAGCTGTCCCTATATCTATACACACATACTTTCATGAAGTTCTGACACTGTGGAAGTGCACAAGGAACCTTGGTCAAAGTTAATGACACAGCTTGCTCCCAGCACATGCACTGTGCATTCAGAAACATGCCCTGCTACTCACTCTGCTCCCCCACCAGCCACAGCCGCAGCTCCTGCAGCTCCAGCAACTTGACCTTCCTCTCCCCCTTGTCCTGGGCCAGCCAGCTAATGGACTCCTCCTCCTCCAGGTGTTGCTCCTTCAGCACTGCCCTCTGATTTGGGTAGAGGGCAATATACTCTGCAATGGTGTCTATCTCTCCAGAGAACTGGGTGCAGCAATGCTCCAGTTCCTCCACCTGCTCCTGAAGCTCCACCTTCTCCTCATGACCTCCAGGAAGTAGCTTGGCAGCTTCTCCATGGCCACATGTAGAGCCTGGGGGTTCTGCACATACATAGTGCTGTCCCCACTCCTGGGGACCAGGGCTTGCTCTGTGGGCTCACTCTGGGATGGGGCTGTCAGGTGAGCCAGCTGCTCCCTCAGCTGCCTGCACAGCCATGCCTTCCCTTCCTCAGCACTGGCCAGAGCTGCGTTAAAAAATGCCACCCTGGCCTCTTGGCTCTCTAGGTCCTCTGGGATAGTCATTCTCTTGGTTCTGGCCCAAGAGCCTCCTCATCCTTTCCTTCCTTATCTATTCCATCCTCTTCCCCAGGGTCAGCCAGGAGGCTCAACTGGGTCTATAGCTGTTGGGTCTGCTGACTGGTGGCTTCTGGGTGAGTCTCCTGCAACTCCTGGAGTATCATCTCCACTGCCATCTTGCCCTGCACCTCCTCATGCTCCAGCTGGTCTGTGAGCTAAGTCTGTGGCAGGACATGCTTGTGCAGCACCTCCTTTTCCAAGGTCAGCTGCTGATAGGAAACGATGCTGGTCCTGCTGCAGACCCTGAGCTTCTTGACTCTTCAGCTGTTCCAGATTCTCCTGCAGCTGAGCCAACTTCCTGGCCAGCCCCTGGTAATCTACATGTTCTCATTAGTCAGCCTGTGGAAGCTGTTTTGTAGCTAGGCTAGCTGCTCCCTGAGTTCATGTTCAGCGAGAGCCCATGGCTGATGGGGGTGCAGACTTTCTGCATGCTCCCAGGATCTGCTTGAGCTCCATGGCTGTCACCCCAGTGCTCCACTGCCTGTTCCAGTTCCAGCAGCCTCTCTTCCTGCTCTAGGTTCAGGTGACTCAGTCTATAATTATCCTACACCTGGGCATGGAGCTGCCCAGCCAGGTTCTCTAGCTCTTTCTGCAACTGTTAAGCTCTACCTGCAGCTATTGCTCTGCCCCAGAGGATCCTGATGAGGGCTCCACCATCTAGCTTCTCAGTCCTGCCAAGTTGGTCTCTGGCTCCTGGACCTGACTCTTGCTCTCTTCCTTCTCCTCCCTCAATGTGCACATCACCAGCAGTGACTGTCTCAGGGCTTCCCCCTTTTGAACCTTTTTATCCTTTTTCTTCTTCTTTGCTCCTGCAGGGACACCAGCACTGCTGTTCTGCTGTTCTGCTAACTTCTGCATGGCTGTGCCAATTGGCTGTCTGGTAAATAGGGTGCTGCATCACCAAGAAGCCAGCATCCAATGCTTCGGGCAGCTGCAGCAGCTCCAAGGGAGATCATGTATAAAAGGAGGACTGGGGATGTGTCTCAGTTAAGTGCCTGCCCCTAGGTTCAATTCCAGGTTTTAAAAAAAAATAACTATATATATTAAATAAATAAATGAGTAAATAAAATTTAAAAACACTATAGAACACTAAAGAAATAAATTGAAGACAACCTTCAAAGATGGAAAGACGTCCCATATTCCTGGATAGGCAGAATTAATACCATCAAAATGGCCTTACCACCAAGAACTATACATATTCAATGCATTTTTCATCAAAATTCAAATGATTCTCTTCACAGAACTAAGAAAAGCAGTTATGAAATTCAGCTGGAAATATAAGAGACCCAGAAAAGTGAAGGAGGAGGCATCACAATACTGAGCCTCAAATTATGCTACAGTATCCAGCAACAAAAACAGCGTGGTATGGGCACCAAAACAGGCAAGAGGACCAGCAGAATAGAACAGAAGTCACAAAGACAAAACAACATAAATAAAACAACAGTTTTCTCATACTTGACAAAGGTGCAAAAATATACATAGGAGAAAGAGAGTCATTTTTTGTGTGGGGTTGGGGTGGGCGGCAGTACCAGGGATTGAACTCGGGGCGTTCAACCACTGAGTCACATCCCCAATCCTATTTCTTGTATTTTATTTAGAGACAGGGTCTCACTGAGTTGCTTAGTGCCTTGCTGTTGCTGAGGCTGACGTTGAACTCACAATTCTCCTGCCTCAGCCTCCCGAGCCACTGGGATTACAGAGTCACTGTACCTGGCCAAAAGATAGCCTTTTTAACAATTGGTGCAGGGAAAACTGGAAATCCATTTGTATTAGAATGAAATTTAACCCTTATCTCTCACCCTGCACAATTCTGAAATCAAAGTGGATCAAAGGCCTAGGAATTAGCTCACAAACCCTGAAACATCTAGAAGAAAATGGAGGCCCAACACTCCAAAATGTGTGCTCGGGAACTGAGTTCCTTAAAAAAGTTCCTAAAGTGCAAGAAGTAAAATTTAAAAACCATAAATGTCATGGCATAAAATCAAAACAATTCTGTGCAGCAAAGGAAACAAGAAAGAGCATTCAGAGAGAGGAAACGGAATGGGAGAAATCTTTGCCACCAGCTCCCCAGATAGTCATAACTTTTCAGGATATGCAAAGAACTCAAAGAACTTAACATCAAAAAAACTAAAAGCCCAATTGATAAATGGACAAAGAAGCTAAACAGATACTTCTCAAAAGAAGAAATGCAAATGGTCAGCAAATACATGAAAAAATGTTCAAAATTCATAGAAATTAGAGAAAAGCAAATTAAGACTACTTTGAGATTTCATCTCACTTCAGTCAGAATGTCAGTTATCAAGAATACATGTAACAATAAATGTTGGTGAGGATGTGAGGGAAAAGGTCCACTCATACATTGCTGGTGGGACTGCAAATCTGGAAAGTGGTATGGAAATTTCTCAGAAAACTTGGAGTGAACCACCATTTGACCCAGTTATTCCCACTTAGATGTCCAAAGCACACATAGCCAGTCATATGAATGTTTATAGCAGCAGCACAATTCACAAAAGCCAAGCTGTGGAACCAGCTTAGGTGCCCTTTCATAGATTAATAGATGAAGAAAACATGGTATATATACACAATGGAGTATTACTCAGCCATAAAGAATGATCTTATAAGTGTTAGGTGCAGAGTTCTTGGGTAAGTTTTGTTTGATTTACTCATAAGTATTTGATGGGTTAGAATGTTGTAGTTTTAAATTTCTTTTACAAAATGATTCTTCCTGATTTATGGAAATATAATTGATTTTTGCATACTGACACATCCTGTAGTATTGCTAACTACCCTAATCTTAGTAGTCTTTATTTTCTCTTAGATTCCTTGGGATTTTCTACACACACAACCATGTAATCTACAATTCAGAACAATTTCTACTTCTTCCATTTGGATTTTTAAAAAAGTAATGAATTTGTGACATTCATTGGTAAATGGAACAGAGTCTATCATGGTAAGTGAAATAAGCCAGTCTCAAAAGTCAAAGGTTGAATGTTTTATCTGATATGAGAAGCTAATCCAAAATGGAGAGGGGTGGAGATTAAAGAAACCCAGAGTAGAGGAAAGGTCAGTGGTGTAGACAGAGGAATGAAGAGAAGGGAAGAGAGAAAGGATGGGGTAAGGCAGAGGAAAGAGTCTAACCTAACTTTCCTTGTAAATGATGTATGCACGATGGTGAATTTCACCACCATGTACATCTTCAAGAGAGTAATCAAAAAACTATACATAAACAGCAGAAAGTCAGTAGAGCAGAGAAAAGGGATCAGAGGGTGGGAGAAGTGGAGGGAAATGAGAAATATGGAGAATTAGAACAAATTATATTCCATGCTTTTATAATTTGGTCAAAATGAATCCTATTGTTAAGTATAGCTAAAAATGCCCAATTCAACTTTATTAACCAAAAAAGGTGGAGGAAGTAATCATAATATATAAAATGAGAGATGACAAAGGAGATATTACCACTGATACTACAAAATGTCTTACAATCATCAGCAGTTCTTTTTCTAGAAAAATCTGTGCTAATAAGCTGGAATATCTAGAAGAAATGGATGAATTTACCAACACATATGACCTACCAAAATTAACTCAGAAAATACTTTGAAAACTAAATATAGCAACACCAAATGCAGTATTGATTCTCCCAACAGAGAAAAGCCCAGGACTGGATGGGTTCACTGCTGAGTTTTACCAAACTTTGAAAGAAGTACTAACACCAAGCTTCTGAAACGCTTCCATAGAATTGGGAGGAAACCTTTCCAACCCATTCTGTGGGGACAGCATGGTTCTTTACCAAAACTGACACAGGCACAACAGAAAAAGGAAATGATAAATATTCAGCTACAGAGAAAAATGAAATTCTGTCATTAAAAATAAATAAAAAATGCATGGAACTGGAGGACATCGTGTGCTGGACAGATAATCAAGTGTTTCCTCTCATGTGTGGAAACTAAGGGGAGAAATGATCAAAAGGTAGAAGAGGGATTGCTAGGGACAGGAGTAGAGGACAGAGGGGAGGGGACACAGGTGGCCAGAGGCTGGGAGGACATGACTCAGGCTTACATGTGCATGTGTGGAGACAGCTCAGTGAATCCCACTAACTTCCTCAGTTTACATGTGCTCGTCACTGTCATTTCCAGCACCCATGGGAAAAATCACCAGTTTTCACATCCATTCACCCCCTGCCCATAGGGATCAGAATGCTGGAGGAAATGTGCTGAAAATTTGATTTTTCGGTGATATTTTAAATATAGAATGATTTATTTTATCCTCCTCAGTAGAAAGAAACACCATTTAACATGGATCAGTCCTTAGCCCAGCACTTAAACCTCCAGCATTCCTTTTTCTCCAATCTACTAATTTTTCCAGCAAAAATCTGAAGAATACCTGGCAAAGGAAACCCACCTGAGATCCCACTGTCCTGCTCTTCTCTGTCAGCAGGTTGTCAGACAGGTCCTGCTGGACACACAACACAGGAGGAGACTCAGCCTGCAGGATGCCAGGGGAAGGGGCACTGAGGGAGACACTGCCCTGGACTTTATACTGCCCCAGGGTCCTGTGATCTAACTCCCAGCTAATGCAGTCTACCTAATTCCCCAGGTGGAATTTCCTGTTAATCAAAGACTCACCCCTGTGCATCCCATGGTTCTACTCAGGGTGCCTGACTTGCCAATCATTGTGTCCTAGTTCCAGGCTGCTTCCCTGGACAATTTTGTCAATCTTTCTGAGGAAAAGCCTGTTTAGATACAGATTCAAAATCAGCAGTTAAAAGGATTTTGATAGTTTTAAAAGATTATAAATGCAAGTTGTTCTAAATGATATTTGATTTTTATGAATATTGGTTTCTGTGATCTGATTGGTTTCCTGCCATTTTACTTAAGATGCCTCTGTTGAAAATAATAAATTTCAATGATTCATTTATTTATGATTTGGCACCTGCATTGGCTGCTGGCTTCCACACATCCCAGCAGGAAGATTCCCATGAATTTCTGCTCTTCACACTCAATGGCTGGTAGAAAGCATGTCTGCGTGGACAAGGCAGCCAGGTGCTCACTGTCTTCCATATGCAGTGCATTTCACTGTCTTGAGTTGTCCCTCTTGAAAGCAGGTTTTGAGAATAAATGACAACATCATATAACTCCTTGCTCAGCTCTGAACACTCCAAACTGCTGGTAACCAGTGAGAAGTTCACATACTCATGATGGAAATAAATTCACACTCAGCAAACTAGCACACAATGCAGGAAGCCCTCTAACCCAAGCACAGCACATGGGAGAGGAAGCCAAGAGTGAGGGGGCCATCAGCAAGGCCAGGAAGGCTGGGAGGTGCTCACTAACCAGAAATCTTATCTCTAAGCTAAGCCAACTGGTCTCTCAACAATGCCCAGCTCACTGTAACTTAATACAGACGGATCTGTGTTCAGAAACTTTGATCCATTGCCAAGATGTTTGTAGATGATGTTCCTATTTAACAAGGTTTGCTGGTCAAAACTGCATCCACATCCTTTCCAAACAGAATGTCCAAGAAAACAAGGACTCAGCCTTTCCACGAAGGCCATTTTGTGTGCACAGAACACCTCTATCCATAATCCCCCTGGTGAGGTACAGAAGAGCAGCTTACCAAGACATCCCCCTGGTGCTAGAGCTGCAGATGTAGCTCTCGCTGCCTCCTGGAGATGAAGTCAAGCTTTCCTCTTCCTTCAGCCATGAGGATCGCAGTCTTCTTTGCCGTTCTCCTCTTTATGAGCCAAGTTATACCAGGTAACAAAATACACTCTGCAGGAGCTTTATTAAGTGAAGAGTGCCTGAGGTCACATGGGGAGCCAATACTCAAAGAAAAAGCACCATCACCTCTGGCCAGGATATGGGTTGTCCTTGGAATTCTGGAAGGTGCGCTACCCGAGACCTGCAGCTGCCTGATCCACCAGATCTCAGCAACTCTCAGTTGGATGAAATGAGGTCAAGGGTTCCATGGGTTGAAATCCTCTTAACCCACCACTAAATCTCAATGTAATTAGGCAAGTTTACTAGCAGTTTCTAAGCCTAGATGACAAAAAAATGGGGCAGTATTTTACCAAATCTTGATCTCCAGCACTCCTTTATTACTTTTAGCAACAGTTTATCATTGAAAGATAATGGTAGGAGAGCCACACCAGAGCCGTAGTGGGCACAGGCAGAAGGATTTGGCGGGAGCAGCTCCTTGAGAGCATTGCTGTAGTCTGAGAACCCTCAGTCCATCACCCTCTACACTGTTGGCCCCCGGGCTCACTCTGCTCCTCAAGGCTCACCCCTCCCCTGACCCTGTCTCTGTCCAACATTTAATCTGCTGATGTAGACCTCAAACCCAGGGGTCATGGATGACCTGACACAAAGGGCCTCCTCCTGACTCAGCATGCACACGTGAAGGACAGGTGTCAGTCACCTGCATAGACAGGCATTGAAGCAACCTGTGCAGGGCCTCCTGCTTTGACCCCAGGTCCCCAAATACTGAAAACAGATCAGGCCGTTGCCTACAGCTCCTGAGTAAGTAAGCACCAGGAAGACTAAGCAACTTGTGGCTTGACCTTAGAGAAGTATCTTCTCACCTTTTCCTGAGAATGCAGGACCTTGAGAGCCAGGAAGGGCAGGAAAGTGGTCATGGACATGTGAGATGAGGACAATGCTCTTCTATCTTCTAGAAATATTGAAGTCTGTGCTTTACTCTTCTTAAGAGACACTTTATGGCCAAAAACATACTGGGAGATATGCCCATTTCTGGTGAATCCAGAGTTTCCTATCTAAGTATGCATTTTAAAGGACGATTTCAAACTTGATTCAGGAAAACAAATCTGGAAGAAGTAAGAGAGACAGAAGTAGGGAGAGGATGGAGGTGGAAATCCAGTTCCTTCCTCAGATATTTACTGAGCATCCACTGTCAGTGGGGCCTTAGTAGAAAGCAAGAAATCACAGCAAAAACCAAGTCTGTGTGATGGACCCCTGCCGTCCAGGTGAGGGTCACCACACCCCTCACATGGAGCCCTGGGGAAGGTCCAGGAGAGATTCCCTGCTGGGAGCCACGAGACAGACAACACCTGGAAGGCAGAGGCCCAGGTTAAGAGGAGGTTTCCAAGCCTGAGTGTCTGAGCTTTAAGAATGGGTGGCAGGAGCAGGCTCTGGAGGGAAACCAGAGGCTGTGTCAGTCCTGCCAGTGTGACGGCTGTCCATCCAATTCCATCTCCACCTTTTGGTGGCAATACTGTGTGTATGTGTTTCTCTATTTCTCCCTTCTGTGTGCGCGCGTGTGTGCGTGAGTGTGTGTGTGTGCGTGCAGTACATCCTCCCTCCATCTCTCCACATGTCTTGGGGGGAATGAATGGTTGGTCTGGAGCCAGGTCCCCAGGGCTGAGGTGAAGCTAGTCCTTCACACTGTGAAGAGCAGATGTGGAGATTAACTGAAGTTCTTATGTGTTGCCTCCATAATGGTTTCTCTTTTTTAAAGGGAAGATAAAGGTTTTTAAGCTGATGCAAAACTATTTTTAGATGCCTTTCAATAGATGAATGGATAAAGAAACTGTGGTATATATACACAGTGAAATATTATTCAGCCATAAAGAAGAATAAAATTATGGCATTTGTAGGTAAATGGATGATGTTGGAGACTGTTATGCTAAGTGAGATTAGACAATCCCAAAAATCCAAAGGCTGAATGGTCTCTCTGATAAGTGAATTACGATGCATAATGCGGGGTGGAAGGGTGGCAAGAATGGAGGAAGGATAGATAGCATAGAGGGAAGGGAGGTAAGAATAATAACAGAATGTGTGACAGACATTGCCCTGTGTACATGTATGAATGCACAGATGGTGTGACTCTACTTTGTGTACAACCAGAGAAACAATAGCTGTACTCCGTTTGTGTTCAATGAATCAATAAGTAAATAAAAAAAAAGAAAATTCAAGTACTGTTACCCATGCTACATTAGCACGGGAGCTACGATAGCTGCAGATCCTATAAAAGCAGAGATGACCTGGTCCGCCTATCCTGTTCTACGGCAGGGACAATTATGGTCCTGTAGAGCAAAGTGCCTCCCCAGACTGAAAGCCTAGCTGCAAGCCAGAGTCCAGGCTGCGGCTTCCCATCCTGATCCTCTATACATTCCACTCCTGGGTTCTGTGGTCCTTCCTTTGCATGACCCCAGGGAGACTGTTTACAGGGAATTCCAGGTGCAATTGCAATTCCAGGTGCTCAGGTGCACAGAAGACTGGTGAGATGCTGTCCTCATGGCATTACTAACGACCCATCCAATTGGTACATCCTGAGCAGTCACCTCGCTGAAACATGGGTTTGAAGGAAAAAAATGAAAAATATTAAAAATTCCCATACGCAGAAAATGAATGCTTCTAATCTAGCTTTAGCACTTCAAATTCAGAAAACCTTATTTTTTATCATTGTCACTCAAACTTTTTTATTATTGTCACTCTAACAAGACAAAGGAATGTGATGTGGTAGAAGGGAGAGGCGAGGTCATTGCTTATGGTCAAGATGGAATGCAGTCAGATGGGAGAAGCACTACTGGTGTCAGCAGGAGGACGGGACCTCTCTGGCGTCCTTGGGTAGACCCTGGGGGCAGGGCTGCAGATTTGCTGCAGTGGAAGTTGGGAGAGGTGAGGGGGATGCTGAGAGGAGTAAGAGGGAGAAACAGAGTGGGGCTCAGACAGAGGTACAGCTCTGTCCCTCTCAATCAACACCTGTCAAGAGCCTTGGGGACCAGAGCAGTCCTCATTCCAGTGCCCACTCAGATCTCTGGGGCTGTCCCAGCACCAGGCAGAGAGCTCACTGTGGTGGAATGGACTGATATTTCAGCCTGCATCATCACCAGCGAGGACATGGGCCCTGGTATGCCCTGAGACTATGCAATTCATTATGGCTGTGAGAGCCAAGTGCACCCTCGCTCATCATCAGCCCAGGTAAGGAAAGTACTGCCTTCAACAATACTCTGCAATACCAGGCCCCATGCTCAGGGAAGGTCAGGATAGCAAGCCTAGGACTTTGTCCTGGAAGTTCCTGCCAGTTTAGTGAAGCCTAACAATAGGCTGCCCTATGTACAGAGCCTCTGAAACATCCCAAATGCAAGGGGAAGGCATAAACCCCCAGTCTAGTAGATGTCTCGTCTAGCTACTATCACCCCAGACTGGTTGCAAAATCCTGGGTGAAAAGTCACTTGGGCAATTGCCAACTTAAAACAGTTTTAACATTTGTGCTACCCCAGTGCTAAGCTGCCCTTGGCAGGTTACAGACTCAGGGTTTGTATGACACAGCTTGGTGGTGTTTATCACTATGGGTATGCTCTTAAAGTGTGGGGCTGGTCCATCCTTGGTGACTGTGGTCAGAGACAGAATTCTAAAATGACTGACCACAGGCCAGCCAGGTCTATTAGGCATCTGGGCCTACCCTGGGCAGCCTAAAGGCTTGCAGACATGAACCACTCTCCCCAGGTACCTTCCTGCTTCATTCTGAACAACATAGCAAGAGTGCATTTGGAAGAAACCGGAGCTTGAACTACCTTCTCATACTGAAATTCCAATGACACACCCTGGTAACTGTCAATATGGGTGCCACCATTGCTGAAATCGTGGAAATGACTATAGCTGAAGAGAAAGAAAGCAGCCTTCTTGGAATTTCTGGAAAGGTAACTACAAATTAAGCCATGTTCAGAAGACTGGAGTGTATGCCTTATCCTTCAAAACCCAGGGGGTGGTGCATGTTCATAAGCACCAAGTAAATCTGTGCTCCAAAGATAACATGAAGTCATCACTTCACTTAACAGTAAGAATAAGGAGCCAGAAATTGACTGGATAGTGATCAATTTAAGAGAACTTGCAGATAAATAATTTAAAATGATTTTTAAGAAAATGGAACAATTCAAAGAAAAGCCAAGAAAAATTTTTAATGCTTTAACAGAGCAACTTAACAAAAAAGTTGCAGGAAATTAAAAAAAAATAAAGCAGAAATTCTTGATCTGAAAAACCACACAGCAAAACTAAATGCTTGCTGAAAGTATCTATAGCAGGACAGAACAAACGGAGGATGGAATTAGTGAGGTCGATCCCAGGCTGTTTGAAAATGCACAGTAAGAAGAGGACAAACAACAATGAAGGGGGCAGATGAAAGCTGTGTGAATATTGAAACAATGCTAAAAAAGCAAATATCCAAGCCATTGGGGTTCAGTGACTCTGACATGATTTTCCTGCTTACACCCATGAATACACCACAGTGAATCTTGTCATCATGAACATCCATCCACAAGAATGGGGTTGTTATTAGAATAAGATACCTTCCATGCTTCTGTGATTATACCAAACTGGATTCTACTGTCAAGTATAACTGAAAGGAATCTTAGAAAAAGGAAATTCCCCAATGCTATTGAAGGATACAAAGATACATGTAATTGTAAGCCAACAACCATTAGCTAGATTCAACTAAGTGGTTGAATTCAAATTATTTTTCAGTGAGCACAGATGTACCACACTGTAGGACATGAAGCAAGTCCTAGTAAATATAAGGAGATTGAAATCATACAAAGTTTGTGTTGACCAGATTATCATATACTGATCACCAAGGCCAGGGTAGGACTCCAATGGTTTATGAGGGCCAAGATCATCACTATGTGAAACAGGAGGAATAGAAGTCCAATCAGCTCTGCTCCCTACACTTTGATGTCAAAATGCCAAGGAAAACAGCAGAGTCAAGCACTGGATGAAACCATATTTTCTCTCAAATAGTGAAGAGGCAGAGCAAGGTCATCTTCAGAAGTGCTGCTCAGATGCCCCTGGCCTGCAGGTCCACACTCCCTCCTGAGCCCATGAAGAACAGCCATTGTCTTGTGCTCTGCCTTTTCACACCACTGTACAGGACCCCTGACCTTCTCCATGGAGTCTGAAGCACTGAAAGCAGGGGACATGCCTACATGCCACTGGCAAAGGTGCTTAAGGAGAGCAAGGGCATATGCATTAATTCTGAAGGAAGGAAAGATATGCCCACACAACGCAGTCAGCCAGACAGGCTAGGTGGGCCCTTCATGACTTGGCAAGGAAGTAGTCTCAGGCCCAATGCCCTTTCTTATGTGGTCAAGTAAATCTGTGCTCATAAGATTGCTTTCCTCATGGTGTGTTCTCATGCCACAATGGAATGAAATTAGAAAACAACAATGAGAGCAATTGCATAACATTTGGAAATCAGCAAAGAAATTTCTAAATAATGCATAGACTGAAGTGGAAAGCACAATAGGAATTAGTATTATGGACTGAATGCACATGAAACCAAAGCCTATTAAACGTATAGGATGCATTTGAAGCAGTGCTTACTGGGACATTTAGAACTTCAAATGCATCTACTAGAAAACAAAAACAAAATTAATTCTATAATCTGAGCTCTCAGGAAAAATCACAAACCCAAGCTGGAGAAAGGGAATCTAAAATGATGCAAAGTAGAGGGGAGGTCAATGGAGTAGAAAAAAATCCAGTAAAGACAGTCAGTGGAAAGTTGGTGTGGATTCTTCAGAAATATCAGTAATATTGACTGACCTTAAATAAACCGACATGGAATAGAGAAGATTACATTCCCAAGTCAGGAATAAAATGGGGACCAATTCTACAACCTTAGAGAAAAGATCTTATAGGACATCTGTAAGAAAAATTTTGTGCCAACAATCTATATGATTTATAAGGGCACACATTACTAAAATGGACCCAGAAAGCAATAGAAAACTTGAATAGACCTACAGTAAGAAGGAGAATAAATTAGCAATTTTGGAAGTTCTCAGGTATAGAAGTCACTCGACCAGATGTATTTCTCTTTCTCTTTCTCTCTCTCTCTCTCTCTCTTTCTCTCTCTCTCTCTCTCTTTTTTGAATAGTAAAATATCAGAAAATATAATTAAGACCAAAGTTTTCATTACAATCAGAAAGAAATCATTAAGAATAAGGTTAGTAAAAGGGCATTTTGTTCACTAAAACTTCATAATATCACTCAGGAAAATTAAAGCAAACCTTAATAATTGCAGGGAATTTTCATGCTTAAGAATTAGAAGGCATTACTTTAAATACAGTAGCTCAAAACAATTATTAGAATCACTGAAATGTGTAATAAAATTTCAGCAGGCTTCTCTTCCATAGATGCTCCACAAGATCCTATAATGTATGTAGAATTCCAAAGTATATATACTTATCAAAACAAGTAAATAATAGCTAATGATCATTCACTTCCCAATTTCGCAATGTACCATACAGCCATAGTTATGCAGAGAGTGACCTTCAAAATCAAGGTACATCAGTACCAAAGGAAAGGAACTGATTCAAAAAGAAATTCTTAAGTTCAGTCAACTGATCAATGTTTTGAGAAGTTTACTATTTACAGGAAAATTGACAGAATTCCCATACATCCCTCACAGTCCCAAGTTCTCTCTACAACTGAGCTTGCATTAGCATATTTTATGTTATCACTGATGTACCAATAATGATTTATTACCTTAATTCAGTCCTTTACACTGTGTGCTGAAGGTTATGTCATACAATCTATGGATGTCAGATAAAATGGTTTCATCTACAAAAAATGTGCTGTGCTTCACCTATTCATTGTTACCTCTCCCCCAAACCTTGGCGACCACTGATTTTTTTAAAAAAATAGTCTGTACAGTATTGTCTTTCCTGGAATGTCATGTGGTTAGAATTACTGAATGTAATCATTGTGGGTGACTTTTTATACCTAACCATATGCACTTAAGAATCCTGAATAATGTTTGTTGACATGGTAGCTCATTTCTTTTTATCAATGAATAATTACACTTTGCATGAGTGTATAACAGCTTCCTTAGATTCTCAGATGTTGAATGGTAACTCTTTTGCACCCAACTTATAGCAATTATAAATAAAATCTGTACAAACTATCATTCATGTGCAGATTTCATGTGGACATGAATTTCCCATTTTGCTTTGGGTCAGTCACCCCAGGAGTATGTGTGCTGAGCCGTGTGGAAGGGCACACTGTACCCAGCATTCCCACACGTGGCCAACTGGCATTTGACTTCCACCATTACTGAAGGAATGTGCCAGTCCTTCCACCTCCTGTCCAGCACCAAGACCTCTTGGCGCTCAGACCTTCACCATGCTGATAGGCAAGGGAAGGGAAGCCATTTGAATGTGCCATTCCCAGTGAGCTGTGTTGTTGAGTGCCTTCCCAAGTTTTTATTTCCATCTCTTTATTAGGTATCTGTTCAGACTTTGGGCTCCATTTTAAATGGGTCAATAGTTTTCTTAGAGTTTTTTTTTTAATGTTTGTGTATTTTGAATACAAGTGCCTTATATCAGGTATGTGTGCTGCAAATAAATTTCCTAGTCTATGGCTTCTCTTTTCTTTCTCGGAACACTGCTTCTGATGTAGGCAAAGTTGCTAGTTTTAATGAAGCCCAAGTTATCAAGTATTTCTCTCATGGATCTTGCTTTTGGGGTTTTATCTAAAAGATCATTGTCAAACCCAAGATCGTCTAGAATTTTCCTGTGTGACCTTCTAGGAATCCTGTGGTTTTGTGATTACATTTAGGTGAATGAACCATATTGAACTCATTTTTGTGGAAGTTGTGAGTTGTGTCCCTGATGTATTTGCCTGTATGTGGAAGATCTGGGTCACACACCACTGCTTGTAAGGATTAGCTCTCCTCCTCCAAACTGCCAGGGCTCCATGATCAAACATCAGTTGGCTATGTTTCCCTGCTCTGCCTCTGGGCTTCCTGTTCTCTCCCTGACCCATTGGCTCCCCTTGATCAATACTACCTATCCCAATTATTGCAGATTGACGGTGAGCATTTGACTTAGTAGTGTTTGCCCCTGGCTTTGTTTCCCCTTCAGTGTTACACTGGCCAATGTGGGTCTTCTGCTTTTCCACCATTGATTTTGTGCCATATTCATGCACTTTTTTGTGTCTGGAAATTTCATGTGTGGGACTAAGTTATTCCCTTTTGTTAGGCTCTGCTGACCAAGAACAAACCACAGGCCCAGGAGCAACATATAAAACCTGCAGACTCCAGGCCCTGGTCCCACACTCTAGCCTCCACCTGTGTAGCTGCCTCTCCTCTTCACTGGCCCTGCAGCCATGAGACCTCATGTCTTTTTCTACATTTTCCTCTTCTTTTTGACTTTCTTACCTCCAGGTAAGTTGGTGGCTGATTATAGGGGTCAGCAGTTGAGAAAGCTTCCTGGCAGGTCAGACCAGAGCTTGGAATCAGTTTGACAGCCTCAGAAACCTAGCAGGAACAGGTTAGGCAGGATGATAGTAGGGCAAACAGGGAAGAGGTATTCCACTGCCACTCACCAAGCCACCAGATGATGGCAAGTTCTGCTTTATCCTTACTGTGCATCCTGGAATTTATTCCTGAGGCATGCAGTTATTTATGGGTGGTTTGATCTGACAGGACTCTTCAAGGCAGCGTCTATTATTATCTCCACTTCTTAGATCAGAAGAAATAGATGAATCCCATCAACAGAATCTAGTGCTAAGTGAGGGTCACCAGGATCTGAACGTGTTATGGGAAGAGCCAAACACGAAAAGGATGATCATGCCCAAAAGTGAAAAGTCAAAGAACATTTGTTTGAAAAGATGGAGTTAGAAAGACATAGCTCTCTCTATAAGACATTACATAGTATAAAATCCAAATAGAATATAGGCTTTACAAAAGTCTTGATTTTGTACAGTTATAGATATTAAATGATTTGCAACATACATACAATGACTAGAGAGAGACAAGTTAAAGGAACTTCCAACAAATAATGAGGAAGACACCAAAATGCAATGATTATAGTTTACCACATAGTAATGGATAATACAAAACTATGGATGTGAGAAAAGGTAATGTTTAAATGTAATGTGTAAGCATGTATCTTGGAATTTTGGAAAATACAGCATAATAAGCCTCCAATAGAAAGAGATAAGGGAACAATAGTACAAAAGTTGATTTTTTAAAGTTTCCTTGCAGTGGCAGTTATCACCTACCTCTTTGCTCACTTTGCTCCATTTTGCCTGTAGTTTCAGTCTCCAGTTCCTCTCCTTTCCTTCTCTTAAATATATCCCATGCAGGAATCATTCCCATTCCTTCCACTCTGCTAACACAACTCTTCTATCTTACTCAACTTTCCAAATATGCTTCTATCCCCCAGAGAAAATGCTTCTCTTGAAGTTACCATTCACCTCCATGTTGCTGGATCCAATGGTTCTTTCTCTCTTCAGGTTTAATTCGCTTATTACCAGAATTTCACACAAGGCCACTTATCTCTTCCTAATATACCGTCTTCATTTGCCTCCAGGTAGGGCTTGCTTGACTCTCAGCCTGCCTCTGGAGGCACCTCCTCTGTGTCTGTTGCTGCTTCCTCCCCCTCTCCCATGACCTTCCTGTTGCAGAGTCTCAGGGCTCCACTCCTAGTCCTCCTCCCTCCTTTCTCTCTACACACTCTCAATGATGCCAGCCATTCCCATCCCTTTGAATTCTCCCCAGGACCTCTCTTTGGAACTCCAGACAGACAAGAGTTGTCCAAAGACACACCTGATATCTCTCTAGGATGCTAAACTTTAAGGGTAACATCTCAAAGTGACCTCATGATTTCCCCTCACAAACATCTGCAAGATGTTTCCCCACCACAGAGTGCCATGGCCGGCATTCCACAGAGGCTTTCCTGGCTCTCCTTCATGCCCCCTAAGAAAGCCTACCCTGCTCCACCACCTGGGGCTCTCTTAGGCCCCTGTCCCTCACTCAGCCTTAGGAAGCCCCTGTGTCACACTCACTGTAAGGCCAGGTGCACACACTCCTCAGTTGTCCTGCCCTGCCTTAGACCTCATTGTGCATCTGTTTCTTCCCTGGGAGTGGGGATCCTCTCATTCCCCTGCTCTGACCCCAGTGGCAGTGGTTGCTGCCTGCTACTGAGTAAGGTCTTGAAGTTCTCCTGCTCTGAGCTCAAACCGCAGCAGCCCTTGCTCACATGGTAGTCTTCCCATGACTGCTTCACTCAAACCTGCTTTGGAACACTCACTGGAAGGTCATCAAAAGAGCTTGTGAGTCTGAGTGTTACTGAGACCCTGGTAAGGCTACTATCCCAGAAGTCCACACTGCGCTTTCAAACCATTGTTTGAGGCTCTGCATCTTTGTTTTCCTCTCTTTTCAATGGTTCATTCGTCCTTCTCCTGATGCTCACTCACACAGGAAAGCATCTATGAGTGCCCCTTGAGTAGGATCTCCTCACACAGAATCCTGGTTAATTCACTCCCATCGAGTCCTCAGAGTTGTGCTGCCCTTTAGAAACCTAAGATGTATTATCCAACTTACTCTCTGTGTCAGGGCCAAAACAATTCCTTCTGTCACCTGTGTCCTACTCAGAAGGAGAAGCATTCATGCCATTCATTTCAGATCCCTATGTGCCACAATGGGTGTCACTACCATAAATATAATGGTATTCACTCAGAGTTCCAACCTGACTCTGAGGTCCCCACCTGTGGTAAATCCTTTCTTCCTGTTCTTTCTTTCTCTTTCTCTCTCTCTCTCTCTCTCTCTCTCTCTCTCTCTCTCTCTCTCTCTCTCTCTCTCTCCAGAATTTCCTTGCTGTAGATGTCTTGGTGGCAAACCATTTTAGTTTTTACCTGTCAATCTCTTACTATCAACTTTCCTGAAGGTGGAATTACTATGTAAACAATTCAGTGTGAACAGTTATTTTCTCTCAGCATTGGTTGGTTCAAGTCCACTTGTTGTTGGTTTTCATTACTGTTGTCATAGCTTTATTATAATTCCATTATAAATTATCTGTTTTGTTGTTGTATGTATGTATGTATGTATGTATGTATTTATTTATTTATTTTGGAGTTGGGGATCAAATTCTGGTCCTCATGCATGCCAGGCAAGCACTCTACCACTGAGTTTCATCTCCAATCCCACAGTTCAGTTCTTTTATGATCTAGTATTTCTTTATAAGGTTTAGAGCTTAACTAATTTGCATTTTACTTCACGTCTTAAAGTGCTTTTCTTTTAATTGATTGACATATTTTGCATGACTTACTTTAGAGGATTTCCTCAAATGTTCATCACCTTGCTCTTCTCTCCCCCTGGGATTTGAATTAGATAATGTTAGTCCTGGTATCTCAGGGCTATGCTCTGGCATAATTTGGATGTTTCTCTTTATTCACTGATGCTTTTGTTTCCTGAGTCTCCTTTGTCAATAACATATTCTACTTGGTTTTTCAACATTTTGTCATATCTAAAACTTTCCTTCAAGCCTGCCAATTCATTTGATCATCTATATTGTTTTTGTACAGTTTTTAGAACTTTATGGCATTGCTTTTATGTCTTTAAATTTTGCTCATTGCTATCTGATTATTTCATACTTGAGGGTACAAACATACTGCTTGTCCCAATAATGTTTAGTCATGCTGTCTTGCCTACCTGATCATCATTTTTACTGATGTTTTAGATATACATGACAGTAGGGTGTATTTTGACATATTATACATACGTGGGGTGCAACCCATTACAATTTTGATCCCATTCTTATGGTTGAACATGATGTGCAGTTGCTCTGGTTGTGTATTCACATATGAATATAGGAAGGTTATGACAAATTCATTCTGTTGTCTTTTCCATTCCCATACCCATCCCTCCCCTTCATTCCCCTATGTCTAATCCAATGAGCTTCTTTGATGGTGAACTCATTGCTCATCATTAATCCACCATTGTTCCATGATCCAAAATGGGAATGCTGCCATTCAAACTTACTTCAGTGAGGCCACCTCAATCATGTACCTCAGTGAAGGAGTTCCAGACTTGACAAACTAGCATCACTGTTGGCCCAAGAGTCACTATGCCCATTTCCACTACTGATGGCAGAATTGACCTTCTGAGAACTCTTGCTCCTCTCTATGGTAACCAAAACAGTGTCCACTGCTCAAGCTAAATTTTAATGGCAATATCTTTGTTTTTAGGAGAGGGTATTCTAGGACATTACTGATCATTTTTGAAATGAACCATATTTTAAAGAGGTTCTCTAATATATATTTGTTCTACAGCACCAATCCTTGAGAGTATGTAACTTCAAATTAAGCCAAAACCTAAATTATTCTTTCAATCTAATTGAAACTGTTTGTGTTTCTCAGGGATTTTTGATACTCATGTGTTGATGGGCTTCTATGATTCTGAATTATAAATCAAGGTAGCATTCCATCTTAGACCATAGAACAATGGTGATGGTGGATTAAGTATAAGCTATGAGTTCACCATCAAGGATGATCAGGTAGGCCAGACAGCATGAGTGAATACTAATGAGATAAACAAGTTTGGAGCCCCAAGGACTAAGGTTTCTGGAATTGCTTGTGAAGAGGCCACTATAGACTCTTCAGAATGCCCCTTATATCAATCCCATGATATTTGGGGAAGTAGAGAAGATATCAGTGGGTTTCTGGTCAAAACTCTCTATCCTTTTTATAACTTATGTCATTTCCCAAAAGTTCAGAACTATAGAAATGTAGTATTGAGAACAGGCAGTTTTTGTCCTCTTCTATTAATAGGATTGAGGGTAATATTTTGCTTTGAAGTGGGATATGTATTGTTTACAAATTTTAACTTTGTTAAGGAAATATGCTTCTCTTCTGATTTATAAACATTTTACTGGTGTCAATAATGATTCTCTTTTCAATTCTCCCCTTTCAAAAGGCTATTTAAATAAATCAATTAACTTGGTATATCATATGATGATATATAGATACATAATATATAATATGCATAATGATAAATATATGTATATGTGATATATATGTATGTATTCATATATCTGTGTATACATATACATGTATATATAATTCTGCTCTACCTAACAGACACATAATGAAAGGTTTAGGTACCGTCCTCCCATGCTTAACAAGAAGTGTCCTCAATAGGCATACATAAATAAAAGTAATGTGTTGATACTAAACAATTATCTTCCTAATAGGATTTCTGTATATTAGTGGACCTAGAGTTACCTCATGAATGACAATTCCTTGACACTATATGAGCTCCCAACACAGAGGTAAAAGAAAAATGAGACTATTAACCACCATTGTCCTAACTCTCTTGGCTTCTCTCACTCTGAGGTCTGTAGCTCTGAGTCACTGGTTTCACCAATAGAGAGATTAATTTAACTCTGCTGTGACAGAGTGTCTCTGAAGGAAATTATCTGGGTACAACAAAAGCATCTTAATTTTCTAATATTCTTCTAATATGCTTTCAGATGCTTCAATATGCTTCTAAAATGCTTGACAGACTCTCTTGGAATGTCAAAAATTTTACCTTTTTCACCAGGTGTGGTGGTGCTCGTCTGTAATCCCAGCAGCTTAGGAGGCTGAGGCAGGAGGATTGCGAGTTCAAAGCCAGCCTCAGAAACTTAGCAAGGCCCTAAGTAACTCAGCGAGACCCTGTCTCTAAATAAAATACAAAAATAGGGCTGGGGATATGGCTCAGTGGTGGAGTGCCCCTGGGTTCAATCCCTAATACCAAAAAAAATAAAAAATAAAAAATAAATCACCTTTTTCCTAACTGATAAAGTCTAAGATTTAACCATTGAAATAGATCACATCTAGATATCAAGTAACTTCCTCTTTCCAAGTTAATCAAAACATTAAAAAACTGAAATACATATGAATTTGGAGTAGTGATATCATTAAAATAGCAGAGTGGTAGATACTGGTCTTCTCCCTGCTGGCATATACAGTATATATATATAGCAATCATAAACTGAAATAGTCCTGGTAGGACTCAAGAGCTACTTAAGAAAATCCAGAAACAAAAGTGCACAAGAAAAATCAAAACTATCCACATTGAAAGGTTTGCCAATGAGATCAGACTACCAGAGACCCCAAGAGATCGAAAAGTAGCTAAGGATAAGGAAGAGAGGTGGAAGCTGCCAGTATAATCATGTGGTGGGAATCAAGGTGCTCCTCAGCAGCCTGTCCTTTAGAGGACACTGGGATGTTTTGCCAATGGGTCATTCCCACTCTGGGAAGAGTCATTCCCACTCTGGGAATCCCAGAGAGGGAGATGAGACTAACTCTTCCACCTTTTCAAAGAAGCAATTGCTCTTGTACCACACCAGGAGAACAACTGCCACTTCTAAATCTGTCCATGCCCTTCACTTACAG